>JARHVA010004490.1:532500-1132500 GCA_037957365.1 Torreya grandis
GGTTTTAAAACTCTCTTTTGGTAATTTTATTCTTGGATAATATTCCATTTTTTCATAATATTTTACAAGTTTTAAACTTTGTAAAGGAAATAATTCATAAAAAAAGGTGAAATTTAGTGTGAGAAAAGCAATAATTATGTGTTTTTTAATGAAATAATGGTATAACTATTTTTTTTTTGATGAAGTTAATTGAAAAACCCATAAAAAATATCTCTCTTTTGCTTTACATGGAGGTTAAGTGAAAACCCCATAGAAGCATTATTTTTTGCAAAGCATTATGTGAGTGTGTTGTTCTTTCATTTTCACACTTAATTTCATTTTAAGATGCCCAAAATTCAAAATTGTATTTTAGATAGTGATGCTTTAATTATTTCCAATTACACTTATTAGAAATAATTGATGGAATCTTCATTAATTTTCAATAAGTTATGGGATGTTATGAAGAGTGAAAATCTTATATTGCCTACAAAATAGTTTGAACTTGACATTTTCAATATGTGTGATTCTAAGTACATAGATTTAATCAAGTGTTTTTGTACTAGATATACTTATAGTTATATTGAAAACTCTCCTCATAGCTACATTACAATGAAAACATTATCTGACTTGTATGATAAAAATCCCAAGCATACGAAGATAGATATACACATGCAGTTGTTTCCTTTTTCATTAGAGGAAGATGGGTATATATGAGAGTACATGTGTAAGTTAAATAATATTGCTATTGATTATACTAAGGCTATGTTTGGTAAAATAGATTATGATCTCATTATTACTACTGCATTGAAAGGATTGCTTGTGTCCTATAAAAACTATGGAAATGTTACATGTCTCTGACAATATCACAAGCATAAATTTTGATAAATTATTTATGTTACTTATTCATCATGACCTATCTCTCCCCAATAAATCTAATAAAACCAAGGAAGCCCTTGTTATAGATTCCAATCCTAGCTCTTCTTCTTTTGGTCAACAAAACTATAAAGGGAAAAGTTATAATGGGGGTAGAGGTTATATAGGAGGATGTAGAGGATATATTTAGAACAACTATTCAAATTAACAATATAGTCATTCTCATTAAAATGAGATGAGTGATAGAGGATGTGGTCACAACTCTTATAGAGGTAGAGGTTAGGGTAAATTAGACACTTAGTGTCATAGATGTGGGAAATTTGGTCACATTACCTCTTAGTTTAGCATTCCTTATGACAAAATATAGAGGCCAAAAAAAGTGACTAAATATAACTCTACTCAATTTTTTGACCATGATTATGATGAGTTAGGCAATTATGCTCATGAATCTACATTCACTATTTTAGGGAACATTGTTTATATGGAATATGAGGCTAAAGATGAGTTCACAGATGTGTGGGTTTTAGATACAAGAGAAACCAAACATATGACATTTAGGCAAGACTTATTTTAGACCTTTAAAGAAGCATCTCTCACTTTGGTATCCTTGGAAGATAAATATATGCATACTCCATAGGGACTTGGGTCTATTCAAATTTTGGATCCTAATGGTTCCATCAAATACTTGGAGAATGTTTGGTATGTTCCCACATTAAAAAAAAATCTTATTTTAGTGGTAACTATTCATAAGAATGGTTATCAAAATGTTCTTAAAAATGGGCTCATTTATATTAAATCAATAAAATATGGATAAAAGTATACATGTTATGAGGATGGCAAGTTGGTTCATTTGCATTGTAAATTACTTCCTCCCACAATGTAACTTGTAATAGTTTTTTGTATAGGTATAGGTACTATGTCTGCCCAATGGTTATGGAATCCCCACTATAGACATTTAAATATTCACTCTTTAGTGGACTTCTATATATATATATATATGGCATAGTGAGTGGTTTTCCCACTTTTTACAAAGATTATATTCTTTGTGAATCATGTGTTTTAGGAAAAGATAACAAGGAAAATTTTCATAAGAGTTATTCATGGTGAGATAAAATATGTTTGCAATTATTTGATAGTGATTTTTTTGACAATAATAAGTCATCCATTGGAGGGTGAAAATATTTTGTGTTGTTTATTGATGATTTTTCTAGGAAGATTTGGGTGTTTCTTTATAAATTAAAAAAATCAAAGGTTTTCAATAAGTTTGTTGATTGGTTACACTTAGTTTAAAAATAAATATGTTCACACTTAGCCACTATTTGTTCAAATAATGATGATTAGTATACTTTGAATGAATTTTTGAATTGTTTTTTAGAACATGGGATTCATTGGCAATATAGTAATGCTTATAATCTAGAGTAAAATGAAGTTTCTAAATAAATAAACAAGACTTTAGAGGGCACAACTTGAGCTATGTTGTACTATAAATAGCTTGACGATAATTTTTGGGCCAAATCCATTGGTATTGTAGTATATTTGAGAAACAAGTCCCCTACAATTGCACTTTTGGGTCAAACTCTATATGAGCTTGGTATGGGTTTAAACCAAAATTTTAACACTTGAAAGTTTTTAGATGTCTTTATTTTTATTTACCTCCCATTGAACATAGAATTAAGTTGGAACCATAAAGTAGAAAATTTAGCTTTCTTGGGTATTCCAAAAATAAAAAGCAGTATCATTTTATTACACAAGATATAGGAAAATTCATAGTGAGTGGGGATGTGATATTTTATGAATTTGGTACTATGAAAACTACAAAGAATTATTCAAAATCTGATAGGTTAGATAGAAAGATTGAATTGAATCACATACTAAGGGATTGAATAATGAGGCTAACTCTCATAGGTTGTGGTATGAGACTAGTATCCCTTCCATTTCTTCTACTTCCTCTAGTATTTCATAAGATAATGACTTAGAAAATGTTGAAAATTATCTAAGTATTCCTTAAAATGGTACACATGAAGAAAATTATAGTGGTCCTGATCTTAATAATTTAGAAAAGTATCCAAAGTGGGATCAAAGTACTTTTCATAACTTGAAAGCAGATGAAGTTAGTCTAACAAGTCCTAGGAGTTTTTTTAAATAAGTGAATTGTGTAATGGTTATTACAACATCTTCCACTAAACCATCCAATTTTGAGGAGGCTTGTAGTGGACAAGTTTGGAAAAATTCAATGAAAAGTGAGTATGATGCAATTATTAACAATAATACTTGGGTTTTAGTTAATCCTCCTCCACATGTTCAAACCATAGGATGTAAATGGGTTTATAGGATCAAGTATAAATTAAATGGATCCATTAATAAACATAAGGCAAGACATGTTTAAAAAGACTATGCACAATAAAAAGGTATTTATTTTGAGGAAATGTTTGCAACAACTGCTAAATGGCACACTATTCATATGGTACATGCCTTAGTAGCACAAAATGGTTAGAAAGTAAATAAGATGAATGTTAAAAGTGCATTTTTGAATGGTGATTTATAGGAAGTGTTATAAACCAAGCTCAAGGTTTTGAAAAAGTGGGTGTAGAACACAAAGTATGTAAGTTAATTAAAGCTCTTTACAGGCTCAAATAGACACCTAGGGCTTGGTATGAAAATATGGATTTTTACTTGTAGAAAATTGGTTTTATATGTAGTGAATCAAATGATACTCTCTATATTTTAGTGAAGGAAAAGAAATTGGTGATTATTGTTCTCTACTTTTATGACTTGTTTATCACAAGCAATGATGAAAACCATAACAATTTTGTGAAGAAGGAACTAAAAGATGGCTTTGAGATGACAGATATTAGACTTATTCACTATACCTTGGCATAGAAGTTACCCAAAAAGATCAAATTATATTCATTTCACAAACTAAATATATTTTTGAGTTATTAAACATGTTTGGCATGAATGATTTCAAAATTACCCTCACTCTCATGGAAATTAACTTGAAATATTCTAAGGATGATGGTAGTGTGCTTTTTGATGGCACCAAATACAGTAGTTAGTGGGAGGTTTGATATATTTGATGCTTACCAAGCCTAATATATAATTTTTAGTTATAATTTTGTCTAGGTTTATGCATGATCTTAGAGAAATTCATTGGCATAAAGAAAAAAGAGTATTTCATTACCTTTAGGGAATGAAAACATATGGCCTTGAGTACTACCATAATAAGAACTTCAAATTATTAGGTATTGTGATACATATTTTGGTGGATGTGTGGATGACATAGTGTACATAACATGGTACACTATGTATATGGGTTTAGTTTCCATTTTTAGGTGTTGTAATAAGTAGGATATAGTGTAAAATTCATCAAAAAAATTAGAATACATCACAATATGGTATGCATATAGATGAATTGTGTATTTATGACACATTCTTCAAGATCTTTAGTTTTCTTAGATTGATCCTACATAGTTATATATTGATAATCAAAGTGTGATTAAGATGTCTAAAAATCCAATATTTCATGCTAAAACAAAACATATGGATGTCAAATATCATTATTTGTGAATTTTAGTGTTGAAGAAATCACTTGATCCAATATATTGCCATATTGATGATCAGATAACTAATATCTTCACAAAACCCCTTGATAGAATAAAATTTAAGAAAGTCATAAAAATGCTTGGCATGAGTACAAATAAATGACTTTGGATCATGGGGGGTTTGTTAGGACTTGTTCTAAATTCTTGACTTAGTTTAGGTGTTAGGTAATAGTAATTGTAAAAGGGGCATGCATATTTAATTATAAATATACCTCTTTTAACAAATTATTTCCATATTTACTTAGTTTGTTTTATTTTTTTTTCATTAATAATTAAACTAAATTTCAGGTTACAATGTTGTAAGACTCAGTTATTAGGTTAGTTATCTTTTATCGATCATAGGTCAAATCTATATATACATATTTTTAAAGTAAAAGAGTCAATAGTATATTGGTACCCTTTCAATATAATTATTTTTTCATGATTAATAAAATCCTTTTGGACCCACCTTAGTGGGCACAAGATTCACCCTAAGTAATTTTTTTGTTAAAAGTATTTGGAGTGTTATCATGCTATAGAATTTATCTTGTGAATTTTCGGTCTTAAATATTAATTTTTATTTGAATGATTGGTTTCAATTCCTATACTTATTGATTTATTCTCACATAAAATTCACTTGGAAAAACTTAAATTTATTAAGAATACTTAATTATTCATTTTATTATTTTCTCATAGGTTTTCAAATATTTTTGGGCCCTCCATATTCTTCCACACATACAAATCTCATCGACGTATGGCTTTGGATTTAAATATTTTTAGAAAAATATTGAGTCATTTTAAAGCCTAGGGCCTTAAGATAATGCCACATGGTGATATCCCAGAGACTCAACCCCTTTAAACCTTATAATGAATAATGTGTTATCTTAAAAACTCAAAATTTGATCAGAATTCATAAATCTCTATGTCCCTAAGTCCCCAAGAAGATGCCATATAGCACCCTCTTGAAATCTTAAGATCTTAGAGTGATTATAACATTAGCCCAAAACATGAAGTTCTTAGGGGCTTAAGAAAATTCCACATGGTGATGACCAAGCAAACATAGACTAAATATCTTAAAAATTTGAGATGAATCCAAGTGGACCTAGTGATGATAAAGATAATAAGGTAAATCCATCGAGCATCCATAAACTACTACGTGGAAAAATGAGACATATCAAAGCAATATAATATCCTAAAAAATAAATAGGAATATGACATTGAGAAAGATCCATGTGTAAGTGATGACATTATAACATCCTTGGAACTAATATTAACATCCCATATATCCATAAAATCATCAAGAATCCCAAGAAAATTATGTGTCGGGTCTAAAAATTATAGTTGAAGTGTAGTTGGTTATTTACCAACTAAAATGTAGTAAAATTATATTTTTTGGGCTAATAAAATGGTGAATTGATCTAAGATCCCATAAAACCAATCTAGGGATGGCTATTTAATTAAATTATCCCTTAAAATTTAATGAAAAATTATATACATTACATGTTGGAATGATAGTTCTAAGAAAATCCCAATGATAATCTACTAGAAATATTTGAGTCTAATCATGATTAGCCCCCCAAATTGAATGAATAAAAATAAGTACAAAATAATTCATCACATGTAATACATAGAATGATTGAAAGGAGGGATAATGAGCATAAATATAAAATTTAACCTTTCATAGGTGTGGTCTCTAAATTGTAAATCATATCCAAGCTAGTGAATCTATCAAAATATCAACTACATTCCCCAATCATCATTGAGTATTGTAACCACGCTGATAGTGTGTTGAAAAATTCATAGATAAAGCTATCTATATAAGAGATGTTGTCTATCTTTTAAAAAGGTTAAGATTTTTGGGTTTGAAATGTTGTTGGGAGTTTGTCAGGATTGCATGTGCTTTTCCATGGTGTTTTCACTTGACTATGTGTCTAGGGGATATTGAGTATAAAAATATGCTTTTAGAATGTTTAATATAGATTTTAATACATTTTGTTTGTTTAATGTCTCTAGACTTTTGATTTAGCTAGTTAATTAGTGTTGGGACTATTAATATGCCTATTTGTAGATTATTGTCTTAGTTATGTTAGGTAATAGCTATCATAACTAGTTTATTGAGGTATTTCATGTGTTATTTAGAATTATCTCAACCATTGTGTGCAACAGATAAAAACTACCAATAGTTTTTAATTATAATGGTTTCAATGAAAAAATAGCTTTCACACTTGTCCTTATAATATTTCCCACTGAGGGGCTAAAATTTGTGCAATTTCTATACCATGCATAAGTGGTTTAATTGTGGTTAGTAATGATTTTAGTTCATTTATATCAAGAAAATTATTTAAATCAATGGAGGCCCTCTCTTTTTTACCTACCCTTCTCTCCCTTTTTATTTCTTTTTGATGATGTCTTGCCTGAGTTTAGGTTGTGATAAGAATTACAATAAAATATAGATTATTGTTTCACAAGTTGAATCAAATAAGAAATAAAATTTATATAATTAATTGGTAAGAAATAAAGTAAATTAAAATGAATGCTTATATTAATTAAACTTATGGTGGTAGCAGTAGCTACTCTCAAAGTAAAATAGGTTAAACTACTCAGTCCTTAGATTGAACTAGTATCAATCCTCAAATTAACAAGGAGATATTCACCCCATTTGATATTTCATCCCTTTATCTTCTCTAGATTAATCAATCCTATGGGTTTATTTTGAGAGGGTGAAAAATTGAGACTAATAGAAACTAGTGCTATAAAGAAGGCATAATGTTTTCATTGATTTAATCTTACTAACCATTATTATTTGTTATTTGTATTTTAAATGTTGTTTGTTTAAAATCAACCTATACCCCATTGTTAGGATCACAAGGTCTATATTTAAGTCCTTAACCTTCTTATTTCACTTATTTAGGCATAGGAGGAATATAACCCTAGAGATAAGACTGTCACACATATTATTCCATACTTTTATTGCCTACCCCTAACTCATTAAATTATATAACTTTCACCATGTCTTGTCTTGGTGAATCAATGATCAAAATCATAATAATTCATCATGATCCACCTAAGGATCCCTTTAATTTCCTCCCAAATTTTTAGAGTGACCATATAGGATCTCAAAATGTTGATAGCAAAATGTATTCGATCACAAAAACTCCAATCATTGATGCCAATTTTATTCACTACAAATTCTTAGCTATTAACATATAGGAAATGCTAATGATCACATTATTTATTATACAGTGGATATGCACATGTTAAAGTGTAATTTGAAGATGTGGCCAACAAAATATTTCCTTTCACTTTGAATGGAGAAGCATATGATTGTTATGTGTACTTAACACTGAATTCTATTACAAGTTGTAGGAGTATATAAAATCAATTCTTACTTCAATTTGGAATCCTAATGGATGATTCTCCCTCTCTCCCTAGTGTCTTTCCTAAAAATAATAATATTTAGGACCTCATCACCATCACAACAAAGGTCATTATATATGATCCACCTGATCATGATTTTGATGACACGATTTAAGTGGAGAAACACATTTTAGACCTTAAAGAGGCAATCTTGAAATTACAAGAGTAACTAGAATTCCAATAACAAGAAGAGTCTAAAAACTCCTAAAGTCCCCTAGAAGAAAAATTAAATGAGTTAGAACAGCTAGATGTGATTAAAAAGTAGAAAAGTTTTTTGTCTCCAATGATCCAATGCTTCAATAACTAGTAGCCCCAAAGCCTCTTATGCCCAATAATATAGTCATTAAACCCTAGGTAATGTATCCCTTGTGTTTGATTTTCATGAACATGAGGTAAGATCTTGTAATTATAATGACAGTTGTCAAAATTGAATACTAGATAAGCCTATTATTTATGATTATAGCAATTCTAGTTTTGAAGTAAAGTGAAATAATTATCCCAAATTCATGTATGCTAATATTTTCAATGATAGAAGTGAAGAAAATCAAGAGTTATGGAATCACAAATGTTTTATATTGTTAATGGATTGATTTAGCCCTAATACCTTATGGCATTTTAGATGAATAAAAATTTGATTTTATTCTTTACATTGACCTAAATATCATTAGCAAAAATTTAGGTCATGGTATCACTTAAGAAAGTTTATATCTTGAGAATGGGTTATTAGAAAGGGTTAACTTAGAAGTTTCTAATCCTCTATATTATGATATGATCAAAGAGAAGTGTCATTTAGATAGTGAAGATAAAATACCAAATCCATATTCACTTATAAAATAATATTACAATGTAAATAAGAATGATGATCTCATTCAAGAATAAATTTAATCAGAGTCAAACATGCAAATTTTGATCAATTAGTACACTAGATGTGAAGAGTTAAACACACCTACAATATATCTGGGAATGCCAAGTCTAAATATTTAATGCAATAATAAAGATGATGGTGATTCTCAAATGGCATATTTTGAAGAATACATCAAGGATTTCTTTGATTGTAGGTCTGATTCCACTTTACTATTAGGTGATATTTTTTTTATGATTACTTATCTAATGTATTCCCTCTTACACATATGAGTACAAATGATGAACATATATACCTTAGTAATCCTTATGGAAATATAAGTCTTGATGTTTAAAAAGTCATTAGAGGAGTGTTTCCCTTACCTAAGAATTTTTATTTAGCTAGTGGTTATATTTTTCACGAAAATTATTTATACATTTGTCCACTTGTTAGTTTAATTGATTTTGAAGTTGATGAGTTATGACATGGATATCTTAATTTTATGTGGCTAGACTTTAAGGCGAATTCTATCCAATCCTATGTTGATTTTTGTTTTGGAATTGAGACACCTTGTTATTTTGAACACATACTTTATAATGACATTGGTTTCATAGGAAGGAAAGCCAAAGAGATATTAAGAGAATTAAAAGACATCCTTACCTTCATAAGGACACTAATTGGAAGAACCTTATTGTTTCCAGTAAGTAGAAATCATGTTGTATTTGGTTTTTAGACCTACCCTCCCAATTATATTGGGCATGTTTTTTTAGATTAGTGTAAATAGTTTCATGTTCTCCACATTTTATTTCTTAGTTAGCTTTCTCTACTTTATGTTTTGTTTCTTTATATTAATTTCCCTATTTTTTAGATTATCTTCTTGTTTGTATATATGATTATTTTAGTGTAGGTTTCCTATTTTTTTCATTTCCTATTTTGGTTTTAATTCAACATTATAATATGTTCCTTGTCAGTGGCATCCCATTGCAATAGTTAGCCCTATCCTAAAAATAAAAGAATTAAGTAGAGAGTTGACCCCTATGAATTCCCTTTCCTTGTGTTAGTGTGTTGAGGAACCTTAAATGGTGGATGTATAATTGAGATAATTGTTTGAGCCTTTAAAGTTATAAAGTGAAAAGTCATGTTTGAACAATGGCATAGGTTGTTTTAGTTATTTTTTGTAAATATTTTAAATCTTTGATGTCTAGGATTATAAATAGAACATGGGTATTTATAAAGGCTTCTTTTATTATCTAAATCCATCAATTACACTTAATTAAACATATTAATAAAAGAGTAAAAGTTGATTTGGTTTGAATATATCTTAGTAATCTAAATTTTTTGAGTCTATAATTTTACCCATGGATTAATCCCCAACCTTTAATGGATATAACTTTAAAATATTTTCATAATAAAATTTTGAAGGCAACAAAATAAAAATTCAAGATCTAAAATCTTCTTTGAAAGGGTGATTTAGGCAATATCCATTGTATACTACTCGACCTAGATGGAAGTATAAAAAGTATTTGATTGGGACCAAAGGTATCTTTGTATGGTCTATAGACACCTAGATGGTATAATAGCAATGCCCACACCATTCCCCCCAAGCCAAATTGCCAAATCTTCTCCTTCTCAGAAGTTCTAGTTGTCTAAGTAGATCTAAATTATTTTATGTGAATTAAAAATCTATAAATCAATTTATAAATTTCACACAATGATGGGATTTAATAGAATTAAAACTTAGTATACCACATGTTTAATTAGAATTCAATGCTTTCATATTTATAATTTTATCTAAAGAGAATTGTTTGTAATTTATACTTATGTTTAGGTGTGAAGGTTTGCATCCTAGCTTTTGAAGTTCTTTAACCAGAGATTATGAATGCTTAACAACATTATCCTCATAAAGATCACCATTTTTTGTTGTGTCAAATAACATGCTCCATTTCTAGGCTAAAAATAAGGACCCTCTTTCTTTTGAGATATTTTTTTGTATATTAACTCATGACTATGTTCGTTATAGTAAAATAACTCAAATATTTGGTGGACTTCATTTAGATCACATTTTGAACATATCAATATGCACTCGTTAGCTAAATATTTAATAATCATGATGTTATTTACATATTAATAAAATATATTACCCCTTTGTTTTAGATTTTTTTATCACATTCACTATATAATTTATCCTATGAATGTTTAGGCTTAAATATTTATTTTTATGTGAATGACTAATTTTAATTCATGTATTTATTAACTATTTCTTACATAAAATTATATTGTAAAAACTTAGCTTTCTTAATAAATATTTACTTAGTCATTTTATTGTCTTCTCACAAGTTTTTAAAGATTATCAAGGCCATCTATATTCTTCCACACATCCAAATCTCATCGAAGTGCAGCTTGAGAATAAAATATTTTTGGAAAAAGACTAAGTCCTTTTAAATCCCTAAGGCCTTGATATCACACCACATTTCATGATCCTAGTGAATTGATCCCTAAAAACCTCAGAATATTAGGATCATTGATGTATTATCTTGGTGTCCAAAATTTTATTAACATTGGTAAATCTCTATGCCCTCAAGTCCTTGAGATGGTGACACATGGAAACCTCTCTCAATCCTAGGAGCTTGAAGTGATTATAACATTACCCCAAAGCATGAAGAGATTGAGGTCCCAAGAAAAATCCACATGGTGATGATTGATTGAGTACATATTAAAGAGTCTAGGAAGCTGAGAAGAAGCCACATGACCTCGGTAATGACAAAGATAGTAAAGTAAAACTAGGAGTACCAATGAACAACCAATTGGCGAAATGGTACTTGTCGAAGCAAGCTAATATCCTAATGAATAAAAAGGAATACCATTACAAAAAATATTTGTGGCATTAGTTACATTATAAGATCTTAGAAACTAATATTGATAGCTTGTCTAGCTAACAAAACCATTAAGAGTCTCAAGAGTATTGTGTGTCAAGTCTAGAAAGCATAGATGAAGTGCAGTTCATTCTACACCAACTAAAAGGCCATGAAGTGATAGTTTTTAGTCTATTAATAGAGTGAATTTATCAAATTTCTCCTAAAAATAATTTAGGGATGGACTTTTCATATAATCAACCCCTAAAATTTAATGTTGAAGTCTATGTAGGGCATGGCAAAATGGTAGTTCCAAGAAAATCCCAACAATAATCTACAAGTAATATTTGAGTCTGATCACTGTTATCCCCTAAATTGAATAAAAATTAATTATTATGGCATGATTAATCACATGGTATACACATGTAATAATTCCAAGGAGAGATAATGAACATAAAAGACAAAATTCAGCCTTTACTAGGCATGGTCTCTAAATTATAAATCATGCTCAAATCACTGAATCTATTATAATCTCAACTGAATTCCACAATCATCATTGAATGTTATAACCATCATAGTAGTGTGATAAGTTAACTTCATAGAACATTATGTCTATATAAGGTATGATTTTTTCACTTTGAAAAGGTTAGGATTTTTAGGGTAGAAACACTATTGGAATTGTGCTAGGTTTGCACCTTCCTTTCCTTGGTGTTTTCACCTTGACAACATGTCCAAGGGATATAGAGTGTAATAGAATGATTTTATAATGTTTAATATGTATTTTAGTATGTTTTATTCATTTAATATCTCTGGTATTTTGATTTAGCTAGTTAATTAGTGTGAGGACTGTTAATATGCCTATTTGTAGATGATTATCTTAGTTATGTTGTGTAATAACTATAATAACTAGTTTATTGAGTTATTTCATATGTTATTTAGACTTCTCTCAGTCATTATGTGAAATAGATGTAGACTACTGTTAGTTTTATTTATAATGGATTAAATGAGTAAATGGGTTTCACGCTTGTCCTTAGAAGTTTTCCCACTAAGTGGCTAAAGTTTATGTAATTGATAGACTAGACACATAATGGTATAACAATGGTCAAGCATTCTTTTTAGTTCCTTTGAATCAATAAAATTGTTTGACTCAATGGTGAACCTTTCTTTTCTACCACGCCTTTCCTTCCCTTTTTATTTATTTTTGATGATGTCCTACCTAATTTTGGTTGTGATAGTAATTAAGTGAAATAGATCTTATTATTTCATAAGTTGAATCAAATATACAATAGGATTTAGATAATTAATTAGAAATAAATAAAGTAAATAAACATGAACACTAATATCAATTAAATATATTATGGTATAAGTTATTTATTTTAAAGTAAAATGGGTTAAATTGATCATTCCTTGGATTGAACCAACATCAATCCTAAAATTAAGGAGGGTAAATTCATCCCATGTGTTGTTACCTCCCTTTGTCCTCTATTAATTAATCAATCCTATTGGTGTATTTTGATAGGGTCACAAATTTGAGACCAACATAGTTAACTTGAAAAAACCTAAGTGAAACTATAAAATTGAATCTATAATTTATTTTTAATGGTTGATTCACTTTATTTGATTGAGTCTAGATTGATGGTTCTCTATTTTACATACATATTTAATTGGGTAAGTACATTACATATTTTTCTACAAATTCATGAGGGTTTTGGAATGTTACCTTCCTAACCTAGAACCTACATAGTTACAAAATTTTTGGTACAATAACCCCAAATTTCCATGTGCTTCATCAAGGAAGCATAAGTTTATCCAATGTTTCAACAAAGAATCATCAAATCCTATAAGTTTCAAGGGAAACATGGTTTTCAAAAACACACAAGTATACTCTAACCCTTTTTTTCAAAATTTAAAAAAATAGTTTCATATTAAAATAATCAATCTATGGACGAATACACATGATTTCAATTTTTTTATTGAGAGACCTATAAAATTATATATTCATATCAAATACAAAGAGTGTTATACACACTAATGCACATTTTATACTTTTGATTTATCAATTCCATTACTAGAACAAAAGGGAGAGATTTTTAGATATGAAATTCTAGTCTTTGGTACTTGACAATGACAAGCTTGACACACATTTACCATGCATGACTTAATTACATTAATAAAGTCTTAATCCTCCATTCTATTACATGGACATGTTATATTATGATTCAAACCTTTATTTCTCTTGTTACACATTCAAACCTACTAAATATCATGCATAGAGATTTTCAAACTCTCAATTTAATACACCTATACATAAGTTAATTTCAGCAATATCGATCGATATCACCATTTAATACTGACATGATATAGTCACTACCAACCTAATCCTAATAATGGTCAATTTTTAAAATCAAATCTCTTTTTAGGGTTGGACCATTTGCTTATTGTGTCGGTGGCATGAGAAGTTATCCAAATGGACTCACATATGAAAAAATAAAGTTCTCATTCAAAATCAACATGGAACTTATCTATAACACATATATACAATATTAGACATTTATAAAATATTCTTTATTCTTTCTAAATTGTGAATTTATCACTAGGAATATTCATAAGCCAATTTTAAAGTGAACTAAATCCAAGCCAAAGAAAATATTTTCAAATATCAAAGTTGAATCATTAGTTGCATACATATAATGAAGGAGAGTAATTTCACAGTCACACTAGGTGGAAGAACTATGTGTGGGTTGATTTTCCACCTAAGAGTATCATATACATAGGTATCAATATATCACCAATTTGGCATGACTTGGGTCAACATATCCCATTATACTTTCTTTATTTTTTTTAATTTTATATATTTTATATCCCTCACAAGAACACAGAAGTTTTTATGATAAAAGAGAGTAATTTATGGAGTTCTTGACATCATCAAAATGTTAGGTATTATGGATATAGATAAAACACAAATAGGCATGGGTGACCATATAGTCATTTTTACTCACTTCCACACAAGTCAATATCAACCAGAGATTATGACCTAATTTTGTGGAACTAACTATATGTATGTAATCAAAAATGCATCATGTCCATAAATCAATCCTAGATCGGATGGGATAGAGAACACATACACTTTTGATTGGGGAACATACAATTGTTAAGTGGGAGTATGACCAAAGTGAGGATTTTCTAGACCTGATTAGGGGATCACTTGTCATAACACACCATGTGAGGTAGGGTTACAAATGCTAAAGTCTAACATAATCTCACAATAACCCTAAAAGAGTCCTATGATTTAATATTTCACTAATCTACTAAAAATAAAAGTAAATCTAATCTAGTGCACACCAAAGATTATGGTGCAAGGTGGGGGTTAGTAAAGCAAAGAATTTAGAACATGTATAGGGAACCTCAAATAAAGCAAGTATGAGTAATACTGTAATACATAGAATATGAAGATACTATTATTTGAGATAACACTTATGCTAATTCTATTTACTAAAAGAGAGGAGAACAAAGCTATGATATACTTACCTAAATGTGAACCTGTCGAGACTCAATCTCTCTTTTAGCCAATGGGGCTTCACAAGAGGTTATTTTGGTTCATAAGGATCACATTGTTAAGAAAAAAAATCCAAGACCTATCCACAAGACTATATTCTCCAAAATAAGAAACCTAAGCTAAGTATCCTCAAGTAGAATAGTAGAAGAGTAGATTGTGAAGAAGTGTGAGAAAATAATAAATCTTGATTGCATATTTTAATAATGACCAAAATGACCTTATATTTATATGTATAACTTACCCTAAAATCATTTGGATATGTTATCTATTCTAGGTTGACCTAGTCAACCTAGCACATTTTTGAGCTAACTCACTAGGTTTATGCTAGGTTAGTCAGAAGGCTAATAAACCAAAAGAGAAAAAAGGGTCCCTAAACTATACTAGGTTGACCAGGTCAACCTAGTATGTTAAATATGTCAAAATGGTGCTAAATAAGGAAATGAAGTATGAAAAGAGGAAAAAGACTAGAAGACTATACAAAGGAGGAGAAACAACTTAGGGAAAGGTTTTAAGATCTAGTTGGATTGGTAATAATGTGTCAAGAAGGGAAAAAAATTCTATGAAGCACGAAAGGTCTACCCACCCCTTTCTTGATGCACCCCTTAGGTCATTCACTTAGAGAGATTGAGTCTTGATGGCTTCCTACAAGATGTAAAGTATCAATATTTGATAAAAGTTGAAAATATTGTGTATACATATACCCCACTTGAATCTCATCACATGTCACTAAGGTGTAATAGGGGATGGTGATTTTATAGAGAACATAAGGATACACATAAAATTATTGCTAAAAAAACTTTGTAATATTTTAAAAATCATAAAATAATTGAAATCAAATGAGTGAAAGTGAAACTAATCTAAAAAGTAAAAATAATGCATACCTTGACTTACCTTTTATCATGGGATGGTTATCTATTGTGTTAGTTTTGATTATGGAGGGAATAGAGACTACTTTTGACAAACCCAAGAATAAAAAACTAAAGATTAAAAACAAAAAAATGTATGAAAAGTCAAGATAGCTAGTGCTATGAGGATGGGATGTACTTGAGAAATTTGGCAAGCTAGGGTGACAGATGCTATGTTAGACCAAATGACCAAGTCAAACAATAAGAGAAAATTAGGTAACCAAAAATCTCAGGCTACTAAAGATTAAAAAAACTCAAACAAGCTATCCTTAATTAAGAAAGGCAAACTCACCAAATCAAACCAAGGATACATGTCAAACAAGATGGTAAAACAAAAATAAAATAAATGGTAAAAATACTAACAACAAAGATAAAATGGTAAAACAACATTGATGAGTGAGTAGTAACAATACACATCTAAATCATCAATGTAAAAATGATGCATAAAAGGGAAAACAACATTATGAAGTGAGAAATGACAAGCCAACCTCACTCAATAATGGAAAAAGGGTACAAACTCGGGTGTTCATAACATTAAGACAATAATATGATGATAAATAGTAAAAGGAAAGTAAAGTAAGTTTAGTAAATGTAAATCATGGTGTAAATAAAATGATCTAAAGTGGCTCAAACATATTTTTTTCTATAAGGATAGATAAAACTAAAATAAATTAGTGATAGCATGTTTTTAAGAGGTGAAGAAGAAGTAATTAAAGAAGAGGGAAAATAGATTTGGAATCACAGTTTGTCTATCAAGGGGGGAAATTAAATGGGTGGAGGGGATAATGAAGGAAAAACCAAGGTAGAGGAACTCTTTATCAAAATCAACACACTCAAATTAGGTTTGCTAAAACAAGAGGACTTTTGATCTTAAGAACTATAAAAAAACTTCTCTTAATGACACAAGTCTTTGGTAAATAAATGGAGTGTATAGATAATCCCATGAAGGCTATATGAATGAAAATTAAAATGGACCTACCTCCCCATGATGTGTTCCCCACTCTTCAGGACCCTTTATATATTTGTTGGTCTACTATAAATATTGGGTACTTATGTGAGAAAGTAGGTAGCACCATAAAGTTTTTTGAATTCACCTATTCTAATCTACTAGCCTACTACACCCTAAAGGACTTTGGCTCTATGTGAAGCTAACTTTAGAGTTTGAGCCTCAATTGGAGATAGGATATGTGCTTTTAATCATGTATTTTAGTGTGAATTTGACTTTTGATATTTTTATGTTTCCTTTTAAATATCATTGCCTTTTATTAAATGATTTGGCTTTTAACTTTATTTTGATGGATTTTTCTATTCCTCTTCCATACAGATTTGGAAAACCAAATATAGGTGCTAAAGATGAATTTCATTTGAAAAATTGGGACAAGGTAGCTAAGAGAAATAAACTTCAAAGAGCATGGGATCTAGGAGTCTCATAAATCTAAGTGAAATAAAAGTGTTATCTTGACTTCAACCTTGTTTTATCCAATGAGGAGATGGAATAAAGGGGAAATCAAGAGGAATGACACATGAAACAATTTTAATTTCTTAAAATCACAACAAAATGTGACAAAGGTCAAAGATAAGTGATATAATGACAAAAAAGTGTGATTCCTTATCATAAGAAAGAGGGAAATGGAGGAAAACATGCTAATATAGTTTTTTGTGTAGTTTTCATCTACCAAAAGAATCAAAAGCTAAAGTTAGGAATAAGAATAAAGAACATGAAAAAAATGGTAATTTTATGAGGATGGTCAGGTCCTATCCATGGTCTTATAAATCAAATCATAAATGAGAGACCCATGAGGGTTCTGATAAGCAAGAGAAAATCAAAGTGAGGGATCATTCTTACAAAGTAACTCACAAAGAAAAACCCAAAGGTTGATAAAAATTCATTGGAAACTAGTAAAAAGAGAAAGGAATGATTAAAAATGGTGGTTTTTGTGAGGAATGTTAGGTCTTGTCCATGGTCTTACAAAGCAACTCACAAAATAAAGACCTAAGGGGTGCAAAAAATAAGAGAAAATGCAATAAGATAAGGAAGACTATAGTACATCAAGAAACCAAAATGACCAAAAAGGAAGGACTAAAGGTTTGTGAAAAGAGGGAACTACTACAAAGGAAGATACCTTTATTTAAGTAACCTACAAAAATATGTTATAAATATATAGATAGAAAATATGACAAGAAGGAAATGTTTAGGCAAAGTAATTTTTAAGGAATTGAGTATTGGTGGGATCTTTGAAAACATGGCCTTCATTAGTTTGAAAGTGGTAAGTTCTTCAACCAAGAATGTCTTTAATTAAATATGTACCCCACCATTTTTGGTCATATTTTCTTCTTTGTCATTGGTGTAATTTAGTCTAAGGACAAGATCACCAAAATTAAAAGTGTAGACTTTAACATGTTTGTTATGTTTTTGGGTGATGTGATCCTTGTATTGGTGGTTATATTTTAATGAAAAAAGATGACATTCATCAATAATATCAAGGGCATGAAGGTGAGCTTCATGTAATTCTTCGTTGGGAATAATTCCATGAAGAGATATACGAAGAGAGGGAAGCTCAACTTCTAATGGAAGGACTAACTTAGAACCATAGACTAAAAAAAATGGAGTTGCCGCAGTGGTAGTATATATGTTATTTTGACAAGCCCAAATTGTAGGGTAAAGATGAATATGCTAATATGTATGGGTTTCACAAATTTTTTTTTTGAAAAATATTTAAAGAATTTTATTGGTGTCCTCAGCTTGACCATTGCATTACAAATGGTAAGGCATGGAAAACTTGTGATTGATTTTAAATTTGGTATAACATTTTTCAACATGTTTATTTTTGAAATTACTACCATTGTCTAAAATGATGGTATAAGGAATGTCAAAGTGGTAAATAATTTGGTTAAGAATAAACTTGGAAATGGTAGGACCAATAACATTAACAAGGGGCATGGCTTATACCCATTTGGTAAATTACTTGGTAGTGGTGATATAAATATGTGCCCATATTGGGAGCAAGGAAATTTACCAATGAGATCAAATCCCCATGTGGAAAATGGCCAAGAAGATTTGATAGTTTGAATCTTGGTAGGTGGTGAATGGATAAGATCATTGTGAAGCTAATAAGGAGTACACTTTTTAGCATATTCAATTGCATCCTTTTCAAGAGTAGGCAAAAAGTAACCCATATGTAGGTATTTGCATGTTATAGCATGCCCACTATAGTGACCACCGTAAATGTCCCCATGTGGTTGCTCAAGAAGAGGAGGGACCTCATATTTTATAACACAACAAAATAAGGTACCTTCAACATTACGATAGTAAAGGATTTTATGTTTAAATACATACTTGAAAGATTGTTTATGAATGTGTGTCTTTTCATGAGAATCTAGATCAAGAGGATAAGTTTGATGTTTTAAGTATTAAATGATATCTTGATACCAAGGGCTTTGTCAAATAGTCACAGCCTTAATGTGATAGATAAGTGAATTAGGTATTTGGGTAGATGATGGAGATTTTCTAATTTGTATAATAAAATAAGGATCATATAGAACTTGATGAGGATGAAAGAGAGATGTTGAAGAGGTAAGACAATTAGTAATGGAATTTTGATCTCAAGGAATAGGCTCAATAGTGAAAGAGATAAAGTCCTTAGCAAGAGTGGTTTCAATGTGATGATATGTGATAAGTTTCTCACTTTTACATTAATAATCACCATTAATTTGATGACAAATGAGCTGAGAATCTCCTAAAGCATGAAGAATTGGATTTCTAGATCAAGAGAAACTCTCATGCCTAAGATAAGAGCTTTGTACTCAGCCATATTATTTGTGACATCAAAGGTAAAGTAAAAATCCAAAGGAATGATCTTATCAAGAGTACTAGTGAGAATTCAACCTACCATAGCTCCTTTAAGTCATTTAACACCATCAAAGTGGAAGGTCTAAGTATCCTCATGTAGTCAACATTAATTTTAGGGAACTCCTTGATAACTACCTTTGGTTTAGTATTACCAGAGGGAGGGGAAGATTATTTAATATTATTGGCTTCAAGATCAGTAGTAAATCTATAAAAATGGTCTTTAAGGGATATATCTTGATTAAGACCTTGAATGTAAAGTATATTCTCATCAAGAAGATCATATTGAAGTGAAGAAGTGGCTAGAATGGGAGTTGTGGTAAGTTAGTCAGTTATGACTTGCCCTTTAACAACTTTTTTTGTGATGATGTGGAGATTGAATTAAATAAGTAAGACCATCCATTTGCCAATTTTATCTCTAAAAAGAAAGGCTTTGGAGAAGAAATAATGAAGGGGGTCAAAATGAATGATGACATAATTAGTTTGGTAAAGCATATACTGATGAAGCTTTTCATCTATAAAATAGTTAGTGAGGCAATCACACTCAAATTTGGTATAACATGTCTCATAATCAATGAGGCCTTGACTAAATAATATACTCTCTTATTGTATCATCTTGTTGGGAAAGTATTTCCACAACTAAAATAGGTGTGGAAGAAGTATATAGAATTTTTGGTTTATCATTGGAAGGTGGATGAAGTGTAGGTGGATGAAGTAATGATTATTTCATATTATTGAAGGCTTTTTGACATGGATCCATCCATTCTAAATTTGTACCTTTTTTGAGAAGGGAATTGATAGAGTGAATTTGATATGTCATTTCAAGGACAAATCATCTAATTACCCCAAGTTTTCCTGTATAAGTATGAATATCAAGAATAGATCAAGGAATGGGTATGTTAAAAATATCACTAATTTTTGTTGGGTCAACATCGATGCCATGGAGAGAGACTAAGACTCCTAATAATTTATCAGATATGACTCCAAAAACACATTTAAAAGGATTAAGTCTAACTTTGTATTTAAGGAAATGGTCAAATATGATAGCAAGATTAGAAAGATGTTTCTTATGATGTTTAGATTTAGAAATAAAATCATCCACATAAGTTTTAACAATTTTATGGATGAGATTGTGAAAGATGTGAGTCATAGCATGTTAGTAGGTAGCTATGGTAGTTTTAAGTCTGGAGGGAATTTTAATGTAACAATAGGTTCCCCATTATGTGGTGAAATTAGTCTTATGTTGGTCCTTAGGAGTGATGTGATTCTAGTTGTATCCCAAGAAGCCATCCATAAGAGACAACATTTCATAACCAGTCATGGAATTGATGATGGCATATATTGAAGGTATGGGAAGTTATCCTTAGGAAAATCAAAATTAAGGTTACATAAATCAATACAAATGTGAATGACCATGGTGACCTTATTTTTAATGGGAACAATGTTAGAAACCCATTCAAAATAATCCACTAGTTTAATGAATTTATCATCTAGTAGTTTAATGATTTCCTTATGACATAAATTAGTAACTTCAGGTGGGAATTTTTGTTGATTTTGGTGCATTGGCTTAACATTATGATAAGTGATGATGTTATAAACCACAATAGTAGGCTCAATATTAGGCATATATTGGTAGGACCAAGTGAATGCCTCTTGATATTTATCAAATAATAAGCTAAATTTGTCATATTCAGATGGTAAGAGTTTTTGATAAATTATGATTGGTCAAGGAAAAGATGGGGTACCATATTTGATACAAGTTATTTCTTCAATACATGGCATTTTAGTCTTGAAAATGCTAAGGTGCATTAGGCAAGGCTGAAATTGGTTTTGTTTTAGGATCAATGTTAGTGACAAAGTTGTCAAATCAAGGAGTTTTATTCTTGAAATTTCCAAGTTTATGATGTAACCGAGGAAGTTGAGGTTCTCAGGCATGAAGTAACTAAAGAATAGCTTCATCACTAGGCAAGGTAAGAAGAGGACCATAATAATCAGCATACACTTCAAGGTCTAGAATTTGATTACCATGGTGATCATATTTAGAATGAATCTAACAGACATGGGTTGCCTTGGCATCTAGTGTAATTTTGGAAGTAGATGAAGAGGATGGATTCAAAGAGGTGGGAGTATTGATATATTCAATTATGGGAGAATAATCTAAAGAAATGATAGGATACATAAGAGGTAGAGAAGATGTAGGAGCATCTATATGTTCAGAAGGTGTAATTTGTTCTACCACCCAAGGATTATTGGTAAGTGGAGAATTGGCATGAGGTGCTTGACCCTTAGGATATAAGTCATGATGTGTAGATATGGTATGTACATC
The DNA here is from genome assembly GCA_037957365.1 of Torreya grandis. Classification (NCBI taxonomy): domain Eukaryota; kingdom Viridiplantae; phylum Streptophyta; class Pinopsida; order Cupressales; family Taxaceae; genus Torreya; species Torreya grandis. The sequence continues at coordinate 554,678 of JARHVA010004490.1, forward strand.
TTGATTAAAGGCATGAATTTATGCTAAAATATTTTGATAGTTTTAGACATCTAAGTCTCTAGAGTGAGCTTGGGCCATGATATAGTTGTCATCATATGTTGGATAAATCATACATGTTTGAGAATTAGGGGGAGTTTCAGAAGGTGAAATCCTAATGTTGCTAAATTTATGAGGGAATAGGGTGAAAGGATATTATAATAATTTAGCCACTTTAAAATAATTTCAAGTGAAGGCATATTCAAGTAAAGATGGTTCTTAAGCATTACATAGAGGGGGAAAATTAGTAATGTCATCCATGATAGGAATAGTATGATCTCTAGGTAAAAGAGAAGGAGGAATCCAATCCAAAATATATGGAGGTAGATTCTTAGTATTATATGTGTGATACAACTCATTAGGCTCATCATCATTAAAATCTTCAAGATTAACTTGAAGATTAGGATTCATGTTGATGAACTTAGGTAAAGGAGCACTATTGATTTTATAAATTATAGGAATTCAATATTGAGGCTTAGGATTGAGAAGCTAGATGATCCATGGGTTGGAATCAGCTTTATGTTTGTAATTTTTTCTATTATGTAATAATTTAATACATTGACTACTAGAAGAGGATATGGCCCTTATTTGATGAGTTCATGAATGCCCAAGAATAATGTTATAGGATAAAGGAAGATCAAGAATCATAAGCTTGGTTCTAACAGTCTTAGGTACAATGGTCAATGGAAGCCAAATGTAGACAATAGGATTTTGATTAGTCTAATCAAATCCATGACAAGTAAGATGGGTTTGTTTAAGATGATCTTTTTTATAACCAAGTTGTTGAATGAACCATAAGGATGTGACGTTAAAACCATAACCTTCATCAACTAGAACTTATTGGATAAGGGTGGTATTAATGGATACTTTGATAAAGAGAGGAAAATCATTAGCACAAAAAAAAAATTCATCATTGATCATGTGCTCTTCAAAAAAAATTCAATGGAAGGCTTGGAAGAAGGATGCATAGTCTCAATGGTATTGACATTAGTTGGTTGAGAATCGATAGAAGGTGGTTATTCATTTATGGAAGATGGATATTCAATTTATTGAAGTTATTTCATAATAAATTTGTGGTGATAAGGTGAAGTGTGAACCAAATCCATAAGATGAATCTTACAAGGCATAGAGTTGAGTTCTTCAAGAAAATTTCAATGTGATCTAGAAGAATCAACATAAGGTTGAGAAGGCAAATTAGATTTAGGAGGTATATATGTGGTGGGAGGATCAGAAGGAAGAAGTCATTCCTTAGGTGCTTCTGAATCATCATGAGTGGTAGTGGTATCTTTAAGCAATTATTCTTTTAAATATGGTTTCTTAGGCTTGGTAATAGGATCTTTATGAGCCAATTTATGATGATAATTAACATTAGTAGTTTTGACATATTAAGAGTTGTTATAATATAGTTCATAAATGGCATTGATGGAAAAAACATCCTTGACATTTGATTGATTGTTTTTTGAAGAAGATTTTTTATTATTATAAGTAGAGGCTTTAAAGTTTTATCATTTTTGAGATGTAACAACATACTCTTGATGACTAAGTTTGATCATAGTCTCATGGTTGAATGAGTAACCAAGAATATAATAATTGGCACTCTTAGTGAGCCCTCTAAAATATTCATGATAATGCCCAATGTTGGCATGAAACTAGCAAAATAGATTGGGATCATACCACTCAGGAGGAGCATTGGGATAAATGAAAGGTTTTTAGGGCAGTAAAAATTATTGCATTTTTTGAATTTAAAAAGGTGTGTGAAATGGTAAAGGAACATCATATTTGGAAACTCTAGGTTTATTTTGGGAAGTATTAATAGTGATATCATTAGATGTTTAAAAATATCCTTTAATAATTTTATGATTGGGTTAGAATTTCTTCATAGGAAAGTCTTGACTCTTAGCTTGGTCAAGAGCTTCATTAAGAGTTTGAGGAGCAAAGGTTTGAACCTTGTATTTAAGAGTGGGATTCAAAGCAATAATAAAGAGTTTGAATAAATTATCATTATTCATATTATGATAGGATTTATGAGCTAAATATTTACATCTTTTAATAAAGTCATGAGCTAATTCATTAGGAGATTATTTAGCATTTAAAAAGTGACTAAGACAATTTTCAAGAAGATCATTATGTTGAAAATCTTTAACCAAAGGATTGACCAAATATTCAAGTTTCCAAATAAAATATTAAGGAAGTTGATTATACCATTATAATACATTATCAGTGAATTTTTTTATTAATAGTTTAGTTGTGGTAAATGTATTAGTTTGGATCCACTCTTTGTAAAGGTTACCAAAGGCTTTGAGGAATGAAGTAGGGTCTCTAGTCCCATCATATTTGATAGTTGGAGTTATTTTACCAATATAAATGGATACAATGAAGGGAGATAAAGGCTCATTTTCAATGGTTTGAAGCATCTTGTTATTCATTATGGGTTGAGGAATAACATTCCTTGAGGCATCCCTAAGAGGTGGAGGAATATAATTAGGATTAACTTGAGGATGAATATTTAGAGGTTGATTAGTTGCATTGATTAAATGTTGTTGAAGTTACATCACTTGGTTGTTATTAGAGTTTTGCATGAAGTTCATTTGTTGAATGACTTAAGCTAAGAGTTGGGTTGTATCGAGAGGTGAGTTAGTGTTAGTTGGAGCACTCCCAAAATTAGTATTAGGGGGAGGATTATTATTGGGATTGTTAAAAGATTTGTATCAATCACTCCTATATTGGTTTGGAGATTTTGAGAAGTTTCTTGAAAAGTATGGAAAGGATTGGATCCATCAACTTCATCTTGAGGTGTTATTTGGACCATGTTATAATTCATAGATAAAGGATGAGAAGAGGTGCCTCAATAATGATGATTCTCTTGGGAGGAAAAGAGATGAAGGAATGAACATCCCATATAGTATCTTAATGGATTTAGATTATCCAAAAAGATTTTGATAGGAGACCTCACTCTGACAAAAGAGAGATGGAAAAAATGTAAAATTGGAGAAATGAGAAATTAGATTAAAAAATAGGAAAAATAAAAAGTAGTATTAGGTTGACCCAATCGACCTAGTGAAAGAGATAGGGCTTACAAATTATACTAGGTCAACCAAGTCGATCTAGTGTAGTACACAAAAGCCAAAAAAAGTATAGGGTTAAGTAGGTCAACCTAGTACAATAAATAGGGAAGAGGAAAATATTGATAACAAGCTTGGAAATTAAACAAGACAATTTTAAGCTAATATAAGAAAGTAAGTGTAAAAAGGAAACACATAATCAACTAAATTGATGTTGGCCAATTCAATTGATGAACACAAGTAAAATATTTCACTAACAATGGCTAATACAAGCTCTTACACACATAATTAATCAAAGAGAAATCAAAAAACTTGAAAGTAAATATAGCTACCTGGTCAACTTAGAATGTTGATTAGATTATTAATAATGATTTTTAAATGTGAAAAGGAGATTAGCTATAAGCAAGATACTAGATAACAATCTAAGGATAGTTTCAAGTAAGTTTAAGATAAAAAGGGATATAGTAGAAATGATAAATATTGGTATTATGTCCTACCCCCTCACTTCACACATTGTAACACTAAGTGTAATGGTTAATTAGCTAAAATATACCATTAACCATGCTTTATACTTGACCAGAGCATCAATCGACTTCCCCCTTGGTGATGAAATCCAAGTAGGTAGACCTAGGTTGTCAAATGTTAAAATTCTTGTTGATTTTTATGTGGTTTGGCCATGTGTGCTAAAGAATATAAATAGTGAAACTAAGTGATTAATTGAAAATCCCCTAATTATACTATGCGAACTATTCTAAGCATGCAAAAAACTGAAAAGAAAGATGTGATTAACATATATGGTTCATTCCAACTTTAAAACAAATTATAGTTGAGAAATTATATGGAAAATCATATAGAACATGGTTGATAGGTTAAAACATATATTGTAGAAGCAAAGTCTAAAAGTGAACTAGGTCACTCAGGTTGACCTAGTTATTTTAGAAAATATAAAACATAGAACTAGGTCCATAGGTTCGACCTAGTTGACCATGCAGAGGTAGTTTTGAAGACTATAAACTTGAAAGTAAAGTATAAAAAAGGAAATATATATAGAAATGAAAACTAACTTAAATGGTTTAGAGATAAAAAGGATAAGATTTTTAATCTGAGACCTTGGAGAAAAATAGCAAAAACCTATAAACTGGGTCAAGCTAGTCGATCAAGCTATATAGGAATCTGCTAAAAAGGTGTTAAAAATGCACTAGGTTGACCTAGTCAACCTAATAGGTTAAACAAGAAGTTTGGAAACCTTAAAAACTTGTACTAGGTCAAGTTGGTTGATCTAGTTGTCTAAATAGAATTTTGTAAGTTCTAGAAACCTATACTAGGTTGATCTGGATGATCTAGTTACCTATTCTTGTTATCTTACACATAGAGATAAATAAATAAGTCAATAGGGTTGATCTAGAATAGTAAAGATATGATATAAATAATGATGAATAGAAATGAAATAAGTGAAATAGATATTATAAAGGTTTGATTCACCTCAGGTTCACCAAAATGTATGCAATCAAAAATGCATCATATTTATAAATCAATCCTGAATCAGATGGGATAGATCACACCTAAACTTTTGATTATGGAGCATATAATTTTTAAGAAAGAGTATGGCCAATATGAAGATCTGCTAGACCCAATCAGGGGATCACTTATCATAAAACACCATGTGAGGTATGGTTATAAATCCTATAGTCAAACACAATCACATAACAACCCTAAAAGAGTCTTATGATTTAATATTTCACTAATCTAATAACAATAAAAGTAAATCTAATATAGTGCACACAAAAGATTGTGGCACAAAGTGGGGTTTAGTAAGGCAAAGCAATCAAAACATGTATAGGGACCCTCAAATAAAGTAAGTATGAGTAACAACCTAATACATATAATATAAAGAGTAATATGATTCAAGCCAACACTTATGTTACTTATATTTACTAAAAGAGAGGAGAAAAAAATTAGAATATACTTACCTAAATGTGAACCCATTGAGACTTAATCTCTCCCTTGGCTAATGGGGCTTTGAAAGAGGTTTTTTTGGTTCATAAGGATCACTTTTTTAGGCTAAAGCATCTAAGACCTATACACAAGAATAGATTATCCAAAATAAAAAACCTAAGCTAAGTCTCCTCAAGTAGAATGTTGGAAGATTATATTGTAAAGCATAACAAATGAATAATAACTCTTGATTGCATATTTTAATAATAACCAAAATGACCTTGTATTTATAGGTAGAAATTACCCTAAAATAATTTTGATATGTCAGTTTTTCTAGGTCGACCTGGTTGACCTAAAAAAATTTTGGGCTAACTCACTAGGTTTGTGTTAAGTCAACCAGAAGGCTAACAAACCAAAAGAGAGAAAAGGGTCCCTAAACTATACTAGGTTGACTAGGTCAACCTAGTATGTTGAATAGGTCAAAAGGGCACCAAGCAAGGAAATGAAAGATGAAAATAGTAAAAAGACTATAAGACTATGTAAGGGAGGAGAAACAACTTAGGGAAAGGTTTTGGGATCTAGTTGGATTGGTAATAATGTGGCAAGAAAGGACAACAATACTATGAAGAACCAACGGTATACACACCCATTTCTTAGTCCACCCCTTAGGGTGTGTATTTAGAGAGATTAATTCTCAATGGGTTCTTGAAAGATGTAAAGCATTAGTATTTGATGAAAGTTGAAAACATTATGTGTATACACTATACACAATATTTTTCACTTCATTATTTATTGTTGCTTTCTCTTGTAATGACTTATTGAGTATCGATATCCCTAACTACATGCCTTAAATGGTGTACTAGGAAAGAGGTAGGTAGGTTTGTGGTGATTTATGAGAGATGATTCTATTTATGTCATGATCATATCATTCCTGCTACTAGTTCAACTTCCTAAGACTTATCTTTCTACCTAACCTTTTCTATTCTATCTCATTTAGTTATGTAATTCTCCTAATATCATATGGAATCAAATAGGAAGATGACATATCTTTAGCATCTTGTACCTTATTATACTAATTGACAAGTCTTATGTATTTATGATCCTTTGTTTGACATTCATACTATATCAACTTGGCTAATATAGTCCAATGTTAGATGACATTTTTTAGCTATATCAATATGGTTGATTTCATCAAATTAGTACTTAAGATTGGTTTTAGGTATTAGATCACTATATATAAATGTTATATTTCATTCCAAACATATCCATATACACTCTAGTTTTGCTCTCACTTCTACCCCAAGTCACACTTAGAGGACTTAGGTCTAGAATCTTTTCACGAAGGAAGTTTGTATTTTGTAATTTTTAAAGATTCAATAAGAGGATTCATTGAGGATTTTTTAGGTCATTTATCTACCATTTTGAGTTCTTATAACCACAAAAATCTCTTACAAAGCACCATTGGCCAAGGGGGAGATTGATTATCGATGGGTCCAATCCAAGGTAAGTATTAATAATCTTATACTATTATATTTATTTATTTAGTAGATAGATGTTATTTATTGCTTAATGAATGAATGGATATGTGTGTATCATTGTCTAGGTTCTGTTTACACCATGGCCAATACCATTTTATAGGTTGTTAAATGGGGTATCTATATCATTTATTAGACTTTCCATATTTCATTTTAGGTTGCCTAGATCCCCATTTGTCAACCATGACACCTTACCTTTTTAAATAATTATAACCCTTCCCTTTTAGTTTATTTTAATTTGATTACACAACTACTTAAATTTATTATTTTTAATCATTTAATTTCATATAAGTCTAGTTAAAGCTATTTCATTGTGTCATAGGATTAGGATTTGAAACCCTTTCCTCTTAGTAGAGAAATTATAAGTACTACTATTTTTAGGGTTGTGGATCCACTTATCACTAATCAAACATTATTTATCATAGAATATATTTGATTAACCTTATATGAATCTAGATCTATTGATATCAGATAGTTTTAAGTTAATCCTAGCCTTGCTTACATTCTAGTGAGCCTAACATGAATGTTGCTTTTATCTTAAATATTTCAACCAAATTGATAAGCTATCCCCATACTTTTTAATCTTATTTTTCTCCTTCATCTAACTACATCAACCAATCTAATACAATTTAGTTTTAGTTTACCTTTCCATCAAATGAAATTAGCTATCCTAATATAGTTTCCTCCCTATATTTGAGTGGTATCAACCAACATAAGTCTTTTATGTGTTTTCATAGAATGTATATACCAACCAATATTGTTTTGGTCTAAATTTGAAATTCTATTGGCTATTTGATAAAACTATGTGTGTTTCATTTTTAGCATTATTTATTTTCTAATTATATCAGTTAGCCCAATATTTTTGCATGCCTCTTTATTTTAATTTATTTAATGTTGTAAATTAGCTTTTGATTTTAGATTTTAAAAATTATTTTATATTTGTTTGGATTTACATAGAAATTATATTTCATCAATTTTAAAACTACTTAGTGAATGACATGTAGGGATACATGGTGTTTTATTTATAGACATTCTAGCGGTAGGGGTTTACCCTAATAATCATAACCATAGTACAATACTAAACATGGAATTTAGTTTCCATGTATCTCATGGTATATTAGAAATACCTTAGATTCCATTTATATTAAACTTAGGAAACCATCCATCCATTTAATTTTTTGTTACACCTAAGAGGAGTATATCACCCATGGAAGTTGTTATTACCATACCCTCAAAACTAGGGTTAATGGGCTATAGTCATAATTTAACCTTTGTGATTAGTGCTCTAAAACATTGGGCCAACACTAATCAACAAAAAATCAAGTATATTTTATATCCCACACTATAAATCAAATACTTTTAGTACATCCACATGTTTATGTTTTTTAAAAGTTAGATTTATTTTTACCTAAATTGCATGTTATATAGCACATTGTATTGGCTATCCCTATACCATTTTGTGATGTGTGGTATAACTACATCATCCAAACTCGATAAAATTATCTATGTTTTTAAATCACATAAACTAACTCAATACAGATCCATGTGTTTGTCTCCTTAAATACATCATCTAGATCGATACATTATCATTATTTATCATCATACAGATAACTTTATCAACCAACACCACTATTGTTTTTCTTTTTTTTTCTTAACTACATCAGCCAACTTGATATAATTTGTTTTACATAGTTTTTTTTTTCTTGAGTGCATCATCCAACATGATACAATCTATTTTACCTAGTTTATTTCTTCCTAACTACATTAATCATCTTGATAAATTCTATTATACCCATTTTCTTCCTAGCTTACTACATCAACCAACTAAATATAATCATTTATACCCACCTACTACTAACCTAACTATATTGGCCATCCTGATATAGTCTAATTTTCCTAATCTAAGTTCCTAACTACATCAACTTGGTTAATATAGTCCATTTACAACAAGTTGACTATACCATCCAGTCTAGTTTAGTTAAATCCCTTCTCTTTTATCATATAATACATCTTTGATGAATTTTAACAAACAACTCAATAATAGCTAATAGAATTAACCAGTTCCATAAAAATGTCTAAACCTCATTTCCCTTTTAATACCATATAAAATCAAGATACAAGTAATTTTCATGTGACCACTAGAGCTACAAATTATAAGTCACTTAGAAAATATAAACCCCTTGATCTGCTTAACTATCCACAACATGTGCATGTATCTATAGATGAGTGTGATATTGAGTATATAACCAAAATAATCATCTGCCTTAATGAGCATCCTAAGCATACTAGAAAAAACCCCATGGTGGTTTATAATCTTATGATAGTACCCCATTTTGAGGTTCCTCATCCCTATATTACAATATTTTCTATGAAACTTGGGGTAAGTCATTACATGACTTCTCCCCTTCTTCTTCCATCATGCCTAGTATTGCTATTGACATAGTGGTTGTATCCTATAGTGGGCCTAGTCAAAATTACCATGTTAAAAATCACATTAATGCTAACACTAATATATCTCAAGATTATTCTTAAAGCTAATAAAATATTTATTCTTATCAAATCTCATTACAATCTATGAACTAAATGCCTAGCTTTCAAAAAATAAATGCCAACAGATGATGCAAATGCAAAATCAACTCTTGTAATTGAAAAATCATCCTTAAAAATCTCATTAGGGAGTGAAAAATCCAATTTCACCACATACCCCTTATAGATGCACATGATATTCTAAATATACAACCTTCACTTCTTAATAAAGTAATTAAACATATTCAAAATAAACCATTAGTTCATAAAATTACAAACATAAACATAGGTAGTACTACTCTTACTACCACCTATTATAGACCACTGATCCCATTTTGCATTTAAAATACTTACAAATATTGGATTAGGGTAAAACACCTTTTTAGATACCAAAATTCTAGCCAAAACCTTTTTAGGTGATGTTCTATATTGGTAAAATCAACTTAATTCTATCATTATCTCTATCTTAGAGGATTTACTTAATGCATTGCTTTAGTAATTTCAAACCATTGATCTTCCTAAAAATATTTTATCCAATTTCATTATTTGTAAATAGGTATAAACTAAGACTACCCATGACTTTATCAATCACTGTAAATCCTTAGATAATAAGGCTAAGCACAAAATTTTAGAATATAACCATTTCCACTTGTTTACCAATGCTCTCCATCCCAAACTTCAAGATTGAGTAAGGACTCTCTCTCTAAAATCATCAAAATAATCCCTTGATCAAGCTAAACATCAAGACTTAATAGTAATATAATTCAAGGCTTCCCAACCTACATCTAGAACTTGTATGTTAATTAAGTCTAAAAAACATGTTACCAATGATGATGTCATATATACATATAGTTCCAGTCACACCATCATTTTTATTCTCTTTGATAGATCCAAAAAAATGACACATTCCCAATATATCATGAGAATTCTATTCCACCCTCATCATTTTTCATCAACTTGTATGAAAAATGTGGAAGTCCACAAGCTTCTCCCTCACTAAATTAAAAATCATATTCTTAAACCTTGAACTATAGATCTTGATCTTTATTTCCCTAACAAGTATTGGTATGATCCCCAAAATATTTACCATTATCATGAAAGTTATGGGTACTCCCATTAAACATGTAGATGAATTAAAACCCTTGATTTATACTTTATCCATGGTCCTAAATTCAATCACAAATCTATGATCTGAGAGCATCATCAAACTCATGATAAGGTATCCAAATCCCATGACTCCAAAGTCAAGCATGAAGCTCTTAACCATGCTAATTATCACCTTTCCATCTATACAAATCCACTTTTTAAGCATAATCAAAACCAACAACATAATCCTAATTAGACTACTACCATTAATGATGTTGAATCCATTACTAACCCTCACTCTTCTACCAATGATTAAAACTAGGTTAACATGAACAACATGAAGTGATGACTTTCTTATATTGATCCTTATCCTCATCTTACTCATACTCCCTATCTTACTAAAGAAATAGTTCAATATATCTCTCCACCTCATTTTTAGGATATTGAGTATGAGGAAATCATCACCATTTTAGGTGATCTAACTACATCATCCAACTCAATGTAGTCATCCTTTTTTATAAATGTTATTATTTTAATATCCAGCTTGATGTAGTCATACTTTTTTATGATTATCCTTATTTCATCAACCAACCTAATACATTCTATTAAAATTTAATGCTTTTTTATACTTCATTATCCATCCTGATATATTTAGTTATTCTAATATTATAACCTACTATATTTACCATCTTGAAATAGTTAATTTCTATTCATAGATTTTTATCTACTCCATTAGTTAGCCTAATTCAGTCTATTACTTTCATTAATTTCCATATTATTTCATTAAATAACTTGATACAATATTTATGTCCCCCCTCAAGGGTGGATTAAAGGAAACTTTGATGGAGCTGCTAAAGGGAATCCCAGGAATGCAGGATGTGGAGGAGTCTTGAGAAATCATATGGGAAATGTAATCGATGATGTTGCAATCCCCATTGGAAAGTCGAATTGTCATATTACCGAAGCTTCTGCTGCCCTTCAAACCATCAAACTAGCTGTGGATTCGGGATATTCTAAATTATGGCTGGAAGGGGACTCATTGAATATCGTAAATATTCTAAATAATAAAAAATTTGTGTCATGGACTATAGAGGCTATGGTGATGGAGATGAAAACTTTAATCAAAAAATTCGAAAAAGTAACAATTACCCACACCTACTGTGAAGCCAACGGAGGTGCATATTGGTTAGCAAATTATGTAGTTTGAATAGGACACAAAGTGAGGTGGCAAGAAACATTAGAAAAGAATGTGGATCTTAGAGCGCTCATTCATCATGATGCAACTCATGCAAAGGAGGGAAAGATTAGATTGTAATAGAAAAATAATGAGTTAGAGGAGTGGCTTCATGGGGAAAGGTTTACAATCATTAAAAAGGAAGGCCCTCGAGAATGAGAAGTGGATCCTGAACGTGCCTAAAAAAAGGTGAGTTTTGAACCAAATTAGTAGCAGGTGGGATCATTGTATAGTTTACAGTGATTGGGTATCAAAGGAAATCTGCATGGCTCGCATAAGGAAAGGAGAACCAAGGAAGTAGGAACCCAAAAACTGTGAAGAGTGGAGAGTGAAATAAGATGTCTAGAGAATCTTGTAGAGAGGGAAGGTTGTGAACTATATGGAAAGGCTCCATGGTTCAAAACCTCATATTAAAATGGCTTTTTTCAAAAACTGGATTGATGATAGGGTCACTTTGCATGGCATCACAGTGAATCTAACAGAGGAATTTATAGCAGAGGTTATGGGGCTGCCTACGGAAGGATTAAAATTCTCCAAGCAGACTAGCATTTCAAATGAGGCCTTTTGCAAATTCCCTAAGACGGATGTTGAAGAGTAGAAGCTGGTAAAGAATGGTGATTTCTATGAACTGGAACAGATTAAGGGTATATGGAGGGATGTCTTATGCTGTATTCAAGAGTACTTCATCCTCGATGGAAGAAGCAAGAGAGTCCACAAATTCCACTTTGTATTCCTAAATCATTTCAGACACAGTAAGAATTTCCTTTCCCTTTTATCTGTGTTTCTCTTTGGTCCAAAGTTTATTCGCTCACAGGAAGAAGGAAACGCGTCCTATTCTGCATGAAGGATTAATTCTGATAATCGAAGGCTATTGTAAGAATAAGGCCATGGTTAAGAACCCTTATCTGGGGAAAAATAGGGATTCATGGAGTAACAAGAGTGAAATTGTTAAAGGGAAAGATAAAATCAAAATCAAGCCCCCTAGTGTCAAGAATCAGAATGTTGATGAGGACACAGAGTGGGAGAGAACTGATAAGTCTGGGGAGGAAAGCTTAGAGGAAGAGGGAGGAACAGAAAGCAGGAATACAAGTTCTAATGAGGAAGAAGAAGTTCAAGAGAAGAATGAGAAAGAAGGAGTCAACATAGAGGAGGAGTCTGAAAATAGTGAAGATGACTCTGAGGAAACCAACAAGTGTTTGAGGATGATAAAGTCTTGGATGACCCTATTGAGGACCCTATTTCAATAAATGAGAGGGAAAACACAGTTTAGGCTGACAACCAAAAAATGGTCCTGGAAGTTCAAGCTAAAACGAAGGAATAGAATCAAAGGGGAAGAGAGGATCACTTTGAAGAAGGTGGGAATAGTCCTAATAAGAACACAAAAGAGTGGAATGATAAAAGGCAGAACGATGGAAGGCACACACCTACGAGATGGGTTAATTGCAAAGAAGAGGCTATCCTCCAACTTGATTCTTGGATGTTTAAGGAGATAATGGATCTCAAAAGGAAAATGGAAATTATGGAAGACAACCAGAAGGTAGTTTGGAACAAAATCAATAACATGGAAAAATAGATGAGAGACATCCCCATCAAGCTCAAAGACTATGAGAACAACCTAAGGGAACTCATCAAGGAGAGTAGAATGAAAATGGAGGAAGTTACATCTAACATATGTGCTGTAGCTGTTAATATTGGAAAAAGAGCTAACGAGGAGATCAAATCCTTAGAGGGGCCTAACAAAAGGACAAGATAGAGCTCAAGAAAGAAAGCTATGCAAGAGGGAGCCATGTCGGTGCCTACTACCATTCAGGATATCGTTGTGAACGGTAAGGAAGCAGTGAAAATGATTTTGGAACTAGAAGAATAGTCTGGTTCTTCTAGTTGGTTGTGTTATCTGGTCATGTTTCCTAGTTTTTTGTAATCTTTTGACTATGGTGTAACCAGGTCTATGTAAAACCTGGGTTTTGACTTGTGGTCTTTCAGGTGGTTTCAGGTCCATATAAAACTTGTTTTTGCTACTTCTTTGTAGTAGATTTTAGGTTTTGCCTGTGGTCATAAATGCTTCATCTTTCTATCCTTGTATCAGGGTTTTGGGGTCCCTTCAAAACCTATTTTTACCTTAATCTAAAACTTGATACAATATTTTTCTAGTTATCATATATAATCACCTATAACAACTAGCCTGATGTTGTATATTCTCCTTGACCAAACTACATTGGCTAGGACAAGACCCCAAAGTTTATTTCTTAAAAAAATTAAATACACTTCAACGTATCTTTTATCTGATCTGATATAACATTATGCACATTTATCTTAGTCTTTTCTATCTCGCCTAAGATTTAATGAATGAGATATCCTTGAAGAAATTTCCAAGTTCCATTATTGAATTTATTTTCTTGAGATCACAAGGACGTCTCTGCATCATCAAAAATTATTAATGTATCTTTTATTTTAAATGAATATCCCTCAACCTCCACCTATAGGGAAAGAATTTACCTTACCAAGGTTCAAGGAAAATATCTTACAATAGTGTCAAGAAATATCCATTCAAGTTGAAGAAAATATGGATGTTTCTCTCTAACTTAAGTTTCATATAGCTTATATGATCCCTGATGAAATCCTACTTCATTTGGATGATCCTCCCTTTTTCATTATATTCTAAGTTTATGACATTCAAATCAAGCTTGCCTAGATAAATAAAGGGCTTGGCACTTGTTTTTCCTCCTTTAAGTTAATCAAAACCCTTGGATACTCTGAATGTAACCTTAAGTCTAACCAAAGTATGTGTCAAGTCTATGATAGAATGAAAATTCATCCCCTCATTTTTTTTGGATTTGTATCATAGTCCCTCTCATTATGTTTATATTTAAGGTCATGATATTTAACTTTCCATTATCCTATAACATTTTACTTGGCTAACCTTAGACTCATCACACAAGGGTAGTTGATTATTTTGCATGCCAGTGTGTTATGTTTTCACATAAAGTTGTTATATATAAGATTCAAGTTGACATTACCATTGAAATTTAAAAAAAATCCAAGATTGTGGCATCTTTAAAATACCTACCCTTCAACCTTTGCCTAACATTCCCTTTTTGAATCTCAATGTTTTAATTATCCCATCAATTCTAATAAATGTTATAATGGTCACCCTAAAATTATGGGTAATATAACACCTAATCTCTTAGATTTTTATAATGATGAACATGATGAAATCAACCTCAAGATCAAAAATTAAACCTCCCTTCTAGCATTATAACTCATTTTTCTCCTCCTTTGCAACCTCATTATCATAAAAAATAGATTGATGAGCTTCTTGCTTCTATGGTCATTCCTAAGAAGTTAGTTCCCCACTTTTCCTCTAGTGACAAAGTGGTTTATGCCCTCCATATTGATCTTTATACACATAATTATGATGATGGATATTCCCCTCATAACTGATACTTAGCTAGCTATGCTGAATATAAGGACATGGAAATATTGTGTTATCAATCCTCTCATCAACACTCTTACAAGTCATGTCCGTCTTCTTATTACATTAATTTAGCTAATACTATTTTTTATCCTTTATCCATTTTTATTTTTATGTTCATGGGTCAAATATTGAGAGTGTTATAGTTTATTTGTATCCTACCCTAATTACTTTTGAGCCTCTTCAAAGTATTCTCATTGATCATTCCATGATGGGAACATACTATTTTTCCATAATTTATGATATTTCAATTACACTTCCTCCCAATATTTTGGATACATTGATCTAATCTACACTGAATTAATCTCCTAAAGACATAGGTACAATGTTAGTTCAAGAATATACCCTTAGATGCTTTGATAATGATGACTTATTTGACAAGGTTCTAGATAGGCCTCGATATGATTCTCCACCTAGGTTGGAAGATCCATATTGTGAGTTCTATAAGATATTTGGTTATTGGCACAAATATCATCAAATATACCAATGATTCTTAGCAAAATAAAATCCACAAGGCTTAGTTCCCACCATAGATAATCGACCAACATAGTCAATTAATCTTAAGTGATTTTGTTGGTTCCATAGTAAAAACATACATTCTTTAAACCATTTACAAGATATATGGTTATACATAGATGTGATTCATCCTAAATAAACCCAATTTTCCAACATACCAAATTTATCACCCCTAAAGATATCTCTAGATTACATCCCCAAACATGGGGAAGTATATTTTATTTATAATAAATTTACCACACATGATACTAATAGATGTAGAGTACTCCATCAAAACTTTCATGTCTTTCTGAGGAGGATGCATCAACCTTCATAGCAACACTCCTAGGGTCATTTTTGGACAAAGGCTCAACATTATACTTAACCAAATCCTTTTAATAGATTAAAGGAAATTGATGACATGACGTTGCGAGTTTCTTTCATTTATTATTCTTTTAAAGATATCCCATGTCATCCTCCTTATTGTATTCCTATTTTTTACATATATCTCATATGAGGTAGTCCTTTCACTATTCTCTATTAACATGGAAGAGACTATGATCAAAACTAAATACCAATTACAAATATATTTACTAGATATTACTGATGATATATTTCAAGATTGATATCATAAGTTGTGAGCACATATGATTCATATCACATTATCATATGAGTGGATTTCATGTTTATATTATTTATAGAATTGTTTATGCCTTATTTTACATATCTTATTCATATCATGTTTCTATTTCATTTTTATAAATTTACATTTCAATGTATATATCACTTTTATATAATTTTTTTCTCACATTAATTTATACCTTTTTCCTCTTATAGTGCTTAGGTAACACCTTTGGATTTTCTCATTTTCCATAATTATCACATTTTTATCAATCTCTCTTATTTTATTTGTGATTATTTTTCCACCATTTATTATTCCTCTATTTTGGGACAACCATTTAATTTCCCCCTATTTTGGGATAACCATTTAATTTCCTCCTATTTTGGGATGACCATTTACTTTCCCCCTATTTTGATATGAACACTTACTTTACTCCTATTTTGGGATGTCTACTAATTTCAAAGGTTCCTATGTTAGATTTATTGTATGTTAGTATAACTTTCCTAGTGAAATGACTATAAAAAAATAACCCCACCCCTTTTGAAGCATTTTCCCCCTTCTTCTGATTAGTTATGAGCATATTCATCATTTTATCGCCTTTATTGAATTTTTATATCTTTCACAATCCCCATATTTCCCTTCTCCACATCCACTTGAGGAACATGTAGGTTAGTCCTAATGTTTCATACTTGATTTTGGGAATTTATAAGTGTCTTTATATTCCATGGTCATTAGGTTCTTCTCTCTAGTGTACAAACATAATCTCTTGTGTTAACTACCTATTTCACTCATGTTTGGTTTTTTTAGAATCCTTCTTAAGGAGGAATAAACAAATACTAAAGAATTAAAATCAATCTCATAAAATAAAAGGAAAAAATTAAAAGGTGGTTTATATATTAAAATTTATATCATGCCAAATATGATCTTTGTTTGGTATTGTTGGTAATATGATTGTCATTGATGTTAAAAGGGAGATAATTGGCAGTATGGATGTCATTGATGTTCATGATTGAGTATGGCGATTTGAAGATATGTAAAGGATCGTATCAAAGGTTAAGGATGATTTTATTTCTTATGGAATTCATATGGGTCCTTGTATTATTCATCTAAACATTTTGGGTCTATAGGGGAAAATTTGAGTAGGTAGTTTGTTGATGTCACCATTGCCACGTGTGGATGAGTCTAGGGAAGTTGGTCATATGGTTATGATCACATTAGTCCTTAATTATTATGAACTATATTTAAATACATATGATGAATTATGATAGAAGATATGAGGATGTAAAGTTGGCTACTCAAATAGAATTCAATAAGTTTCCATACTTAGCCAAATTTGCAAAAGGGTTCAAGTAGATCCAAGTAAGAATGTTGATGAGGTTATAATTAACACACATAGAGGTGTTATGAAAAAATGATCATATGGGTTTGTGCATTTTTTTTCCTAGTTTCTATTTTCTAAATCTTAGGTCATGTGATGTAGTGAGACAAATAATATGCATGTGCAAAGTTGGTCTCCTAGGCATTTTGATAGTGTTTTCCCATAGTCAAATTTACATAAGTCAAGAAAATATGAGAGGGAATTTTTATGATGTCATATATTTCATGTATGAAGGTTTATAGATCATATGAATAAATGGATGGAATCCATTATGTGTGAGGATATTATGTGCTAAATTGTAGGTTATGTGATGAAGTGCTTCAAAATTTATGCAAGAACAAAGTTGGCCTTCTAGGTAGTTCTAAGCATAGTTAACTCTAGTGTAGAAGAATATGAGTGAGAATATTAATGGCATTATATCTCACATGTGTAAAATATTCAAGAAGAAATAATCATATGGGATTGTTTAAAATTATGCCTAGTTTATATGGTCCAAATTTTAGAATAGGTAAATGAGTGAAGCAGAAGATATAAA
Source organism: Torreya grandis (assembly GCA_037957365.1). Taxonomy (NCBI): domain Eukaryota; kingdom Viridiplantae; phylum Streptophyta; class Pinopsida; order Cupressales; family Taxaceae; genus Torreya; species Torreya grandis. The sequence continues at coordinate 572,594 of JARHVA010004490.1, forward strand.
GTTACAAAGTTAGGTTTCCATGCATATTTAGATGGTTCCCATACTTAGTAAAAGTTGTACAAGGTAAAGTTCAATAAACTCTCAAAGAGATTGATGGAGTGTGTTTTCTCTAAGATGTTAGGATGAAGTAAGATGAGGACTAGTGGTCAAAGTTTAATGTTAAGCCAAGATAAAGTTCAATCTTGCCAGAAGATCAAACGGTGAGTGGTTGATTATGCAATGAATATCTAATGAATTGAGTGAAATAAATGGGATAAATTGCTCAATATTTATCAACGTAGAGGTGAGTTAAATAATAAGTTAGTTTGATGATATCGATGAAACGTATTCATTTTAAAGACTCAAGAAACAACAAGAAGAGATTAAGAGCTTGAGGTTTAACCATAGATAGAGATAAATTTTATGTAACTTGGGAACAATATCACACAGGAGCTTGGATCAAATGATCTAATGGATGTGTTTTAAAGTTAAAACATTAAAGCTTGGAAGTGTACAAAGGTCCAATAGAACATGTGACCCTATCAGAACTTGATCTAATGGATGCATTTTAAAGTTGAGAAAATTAAATGTGGATCATTGCATCATGATGTTAAACTTAATATAAATGGTTGATATGTAAATATATGTTCATCCCAATAGTCAAGCAGAGAAACTTGTAGTTAAGTCATAACATATGACACATATAATGATATTTATCACTGTAATTGATCAAATTTGTGTAATATGGCATGCGCATAAAAACAAGAGCCCAATATATGATAAAAATAGTAATGAGACCAATAATCATGGTATTGAATCATGAGTTTAATATGCAAGAAAATTTATATTAAAGATAAGAACTAAAGTCCAACAAAACTAAACATGATGTGTTATTAAAAAAGTGTGAATGCAAAGAAGATACAAAACCCTAGATCAAATTCATGTATATATATATATATATATATATATATATATATATATATATATATACATACATATATATATATATATATATATATGGAATTATGTCATATAGAGGAATATAGAGACACAAAGGTAGATGTACAAAGAGTATGAGTTGTTATTGTTGAAGTGTGTCAAATAGAAAAATAGAGACACAAAAGTAGAGGGGTAAAGAGAAGAGAATAGAATAGATATGTGTAGAGTATGATTAGTTTTAAATCATACCTATAATAGAGAATAGAGAATTCGATTCATTTATGAATTAATGTTGTAATCTAGAGTTGTATCTCCAAGATAAGATCTGATTGGTTGGTGCCATTAGAAGAAGCTGACTTGGTACTTAGTTAGGGATTTAGTGCTTCTTTAGAGTTGGTGCTCTTGAATTAGGGAGTTGGTGGTTCTTTAGAGTTGATGCTCTTAAATCAAGGTATTGGTGCTTCCTAAGAGTTGGTTCTCTTAAACTAGGGGATTGGTGTCTCCTTAGGGTTAGTTTCATTAAATGTGTAACTAGTGAGGATATTTATTGTGAGGATGGATTAGAATAGTAGACCTAATAGCCATCCTCACCATGGTTTTTTCCACATTGGTTTTTTCCATTTATACATATGGTGTTGTGTTTTTTTGTGTGTGATCTCTACATATATGTTTTAATCTACATATTATTTCTAGTTTTTTTTTTCAAAAGGGATTCAAAAAAGACTAATTTATTAAATATATTGATTCACTCCCTCTTAGTAGATAGTTGTGTTCTAATATGCACATCTCTTATCTTAGTCAAAGCTAAAAATCCACAATTTTCTTGATGATAGATCCAAGGTCTATTGGGGTGTGGTAGGGACTAGGGTAGGAATTATACTATATCATTACATAATAATATATGCCTACATTTTATTTCCACTTATATTACCACACAAGTACCTAATATTTACAATAGGTCAACACCTACTTAAGGGGTCCTAAGGAATGAGTAACACATTGTGAGGAAGCTAGGATCATTTTAATTTCATTTATATATCTTTCATGGGATGATACATATACTTCACTTGTTATCCCAAAATTTGTGTTAACTAATTAGAGTTTCTTAGGACCTTGATGTCAATATTTCTTAGCCTTACCCACTTATTTTATGTGTCTCATTCCAGATAAGGATGTTCACATCATCCATGTGGTACCTTGCATTCCATACTTACATCATATTATTATCATTTTTACCTTGGTGAAAATCATTATTTTATTTGATCACATCATGGATCACATCCATATCACATTATTATCATACTTATGCCTCTTAGCCTAGTTTATGAGTTACATTATAATTCCTCAAATACAACTAGGCCTTCCTCACAAATACCTTTCACCATTGATTTCCACACCATATCATAGTCATACCTATCATGAATTTAGGTGGTTGTACCTTCTTACATCACATAATAATATTTGAATTGGCATTCTTAAAATGTTTTCTATTTTTAGTCATGTCATGATTTGATCTTTGTGGATTTTGATTATCTTACATTGAAATTTTTTCATTTCAACATAATTACACATTTTTCTTTAAGTTTGACTTGACAAGTTTTTTTCTTAAATTTTGAATTACATTCACATTTTTAGTCTTTTTTACTTTCTTTGTGTTTGTATGCATGAGATGACACTTAATTTTTCATTCATTGATATTTCATTTATTTACATATCTTTGTTTGATTTTTATTCTATTAGTATTTCATTTACTTACATATATTTGGTTGGTTTTTCATTCATTGATATTTCATCTACTTACATATATTTGTTTGATTTTCCTTACATTGATATGTAATTTTAATTATAATTCTCTACATATCCCATCTTTTGTGATGTCTTTTACATTCATTTTTATCATTTAATTCATTAATTTTCACATATTTTATTTTTTAATTTTCTATCTACTTAATTTCTTTTTCATTTTCTATTTTCACTTTGTTTTGTTTTTGTTATTTTTTATAATGCATTTTCTCACATTTTATAGAAAATAATAAAGGATTATATAAATTTTCCATAACATGATTAATAATGAGTGCAAGCTAGAAATAAAATCAACAAAATCCATTGATATATAAAAGCATGTGTGTGTGTGTGTGTGTGTGTGTGTGTGTGTGTGTGTGTGTGTGTGTGTGTGTGTGTGTGTGTGTGTGTGTGTGTGTGTGTGTGTGTGTGTGTGTGTGTGTGTGTGTGTGTGTGTGTGTGTGTGTGTGTGTGTGTGTGTGTAATCAAAATTTTATACATCATGATACAACATAATCCCTAGGTTGTTGGTCTATCTTATCCATGAAGAGGGGGAAATGCCATGCTTGCCATGAATGCTATAGAATATATAATGTGTATACTTAGTTGTATAGTATACATACATGATTTTAATATCTAGACTTATCCTTATAGGTTGGCCACTTGCACCTATAGTCTCCCCACCTGTCCAACAATGTCCATGTGTGCATGCTTCTCCTAGGCTAATTCCATCCATAATACCACCTCTCATGCTCTAACCCTATGTATTAAAATAGCTTGAGAATTAGCCTAATCTCATTTTTGTATCTCTTAATAAATCTATCTAGTCATTTTTAATTATTTGCCATGTGCTCCAACTGTTAGTGCCATAACATCCTGCATCCCAATAGTGTTGTACTAAGGAAGCATGGGATTTAAAATCACATGGTGGGTAGCCTTCACAAGATTCTTCCACCATATCTCCTCCTCTATCATCACATATATAAAAAAAATCTAAAATAATGTTAGATCTCACATATATATATATATATATATATATATATATATATATATATATATATATATCATAATATTAATTTTATCTATCACCAATACCTAGTATGTATCCCCTTATATCTAGGAAATGAAAGTGATAAAATTAACACATTTACTTACCCATAATAGTTCCATCTCCTTGGTTGCCTATCAAATGAGGGATATCTTAACTCACACCCCTATATCTCCCTACATACTATTATATCTTGATGATACAACCTACATGTTTTTCACTCTATATCTTATTATATATCTATTTTTCAACCCTAGGAAGGTTGTTCAAGCCTTCCTAAATATATGATAGCATGGGAATAATCCTAGGTTATGGGTGACATAATAAGTAGATTGAAAATCTGTTGGGATATATCCCTTAATGTTTCACCTAAAACACTAACAAACTTATCACATTGTCAAGAAAAAGGATAGAAAAGAGCTAAACCTAATAAGCAAACATGGAGTTGATAGGCTAAATATAGGGTCCTCTACTTGTTATTTTTTGCACCATGAAATGACAAGTTAAAATTTGATTTTATAGCTTTAAAATAAATCCTACCACACTACTTATTCTATATGAAGGCTATGGCTATTGTAATAGCTAAGGTGATTAGTCAAGAGGATTAAAAGTATACACTAATGATATCTCAACACTTAAACTCAACAAACCATGCATTACAAATTAAATGACCTATGAAAGAATAATAACATACATATATTCATGAAATATAAGGACAAATTCAAGGAAGTAATCTCACTATCACAAATCATTCATCAATAATTCACTCAAAATCACTGTATCATCTTGAATTGATTTCAAAGGCAAGTAAAAGTCTTAAAACTGGTAGCGATTCACCATAACCAATTTAAGGATACATTAAATGACTATTTAGGCTTCATTTATATATGAATTATAAGAAGAGAGAAGGATAGGATAATAAGAGAACTCATGATTTTCTTGTCATGATCAGATCATTTATAAAATAGAGAAAGAGTGACACCAAGCTTGAAAAAAATATGCTATCATCTTACCTCTTAGCCTTCTAGGACATGTGGTTGTGTAACTCTCCATAAGGGTGGATTGAAAGGACATATTGTAGTTTTTATGCCTTCTTGATCATAAATCCTTCTCATAGAGTTACATATCTACTTATTGGTATAGTTACAAGCTCCTCAATTAACACTTGGCACCTTTGAAGATCCTCTATGCCAAACTTGGTCTCTTACAATGATTCTTCTTCCTCTTGAGATTAGTATTGGACTTTATGACTTCTCTCTTTTTTATCAATCCATGAATTCAAAAGTAAGGCTTGATTTTGTGTCATGAAATACCTATATTAGATCTTATTGCTTCAATGAATATTTTATTATATATCATGGAGCTTTATTCAATCAATAGAAACAACTTTCCAAATGGTATTTACTATAGATAGTCAATAGAATAGAGAGAGATTTCATGTCATGGATATTTCAAGTAACTTTAAGGGATGATTTTTATCCTTATCCTTAATAAATTATTTCAAGTTATACTTAGGTGATGCTTAAAGGTTCCTCAAAGTTTTTTGTAACTTATTTTATCTTTGAAACCTTACAACCAATCCATACCCCTACCTTATTGAAGCCATTTTATTCATGAATTATTAATTAAGGCTTATTTGATCACTTTTAGTCTATAATATTACCATGAAAACTTATTAAGTGAATTTAATATTATTATAACATCTCTACCTTGGCTCAAAGATCATCTAAAACTAATTAGGAGAGTTTGTCCAACTCAAAACCCTAGTATGTTTAACTCCCATGAATTGACATATATAATACCTTATGATATTTATCTTTAATTATATATTAATATGTTACTTTACTTTAATTATCTTGGACAATGACAACATATCCACATTTGACTAGGGTTATCTCCACCATGGTTGCTAGTTCCAACTAGCTCAACTATACATGCATAATTATATGTTTTTATTGAATTTCATCCATTAATTGATGTATAAAACGGTCTAAGGGATATTTATGAAGTTTAAAAAACTAAAATATACCCTATTTCATTTATTATATCACCAAGACACTTCATAATTCTTATAAACATGATTGGCATGTTTAAACTAGCAAATCAAGGCTATTTGATACTAATCCAAATATATACATGAATAAAATTGAGAGAAAATGATATTACCTGTGTCAATTTTTGTTTAATATACCATACATAATCAAATTAATTCATTTATTAGGCTTCATAACTTTGTATTTGTGGAAAATCAACCCTGGTGGGGTTTTAGGTCCTCTTTATGCACCCTTACTTCTTAACAATTATTCATAAAGTTAAGAAGCCAAAACAAACAACCAATGCCACAAAGTGGAAGGTAATTATGGTCCCATCCTCTTACCAATATCTTTGGATCCATATTTCTCTCTCTTTATAGTACCATCCAAAAATTGGCTGGCCTTTTTAGGCCACCAATAAGCTCAATGGAGAAATGAAGAGGTTTTATGCCTTGTTTGGATCTATAACTCCACTTTTTACATGGATTTGGGTCTAAGAAGACCATGGGGAACCTTGAAGGAGTTTTTAAATTTACATAAATATAAAACCTCTAAAAAATACCTCCAAAAGTATGTTTTCTTTAATAATATTCCTATTCTGCTTTTTAGAACTGATGAAGATGGTGAACCAAGTGACTATCCAACTTCCCCTGACTTGTACAGAGGTGGAAGATTATGCCAAAAAAATTCATAGCTTTATTTTCCTAAAAATATTTAAAAAAATCTCTTTTTTACATTGTAAAATAATTAATGATAAGTTACAAATATATTATAATGTTGGAAAACATTTGCTTAAGACATTTGGTGGATATGTATAGGCAATTACAAGCACCATGTCATTACATAGATATTAGATGACTTAAAAAAACCATTATTTCATGATATAATGTTCACATTTACTTTTTCCTATAAAGTATCATATCAACATTGGAGTGTATAATGAGACTAAAGTAAATAAAATACCTTAATCTTATCGAAACTACCTTAAAATATCCAAATTTATTGAAAATACAACATGATCAAATTACTAGTTTTCCTCCTTGGTTAATTTGGTCAACTTTAGACCATGGTTATTCTTTGAAGGGTCACCACCTTGCCTCATTATAATATGATTCATCATTAAATTTACTTTACACCCAACCATAAATTTGTTAAAGCTACCTTCAATAATGATAAACACATGTAGAGGCTTCAAATAATGACCATTTGATGATGAGACAAAATGACTTAAACTTGTTTCTCACTAGACCATCCTAGAGGACCTTGTAAGCTACCAAAGAAGACACACTACCTATCATATTATATCATGAATTGCCAATAAAATATCTTCATAATGGCTATTAACAAATCTAAGATCAAGTAAATAATTGTTTTGAATGATACTCATTCATGGTATCCAAATTTTAGATAACATCTTTGGTGACCTCCTAGGATTGCATGTTTGTTATGCCTCTAGACTAGTGGCCTTGACAATCCATTAGATTAAGGAGTCATAAATTCAACTTGACTTGAAGGTAAACTAAAAATTTTACTTGATAAAAACCTTGAAACAAACTAAAACTAAGCTAACTCAAAACACACACCACACACATAAGTGTCACAAGATACTTGGAAGAAGGACAAAAACAAAAAGAAAACAAATAACATGTGAAATAGTCACTTAAGAAAATCCAAAACCTACTCTACTATGTACAAAATAATAGATTTTAACTTATTAGCATGGATTCAAATTTATCCCATTGACTAGAATACTCAACTCTTCTCTATCAAGATTTATAAGTTAAAAATCATTATGTTCTTTTTAACCAATGACAACATAAGGTCCACTCCATAATTTGTAAAACTTGGTATGCCTACCAATTTTGTCCATGTATTAATCCCACTTAAACATAAGATATCCCTCTTGATATTCTCTTGAAATATCCTTCTTATCAAAAGTCTTATTCACTTGGTCTTGGTGATATTCCATGGTATGCATAGCATGATTTATTGTTTCCTCTAAGGCTATTAATTCTATCAATATTATCTTCACAGGATCATTATCTATCATCTCAATTTGATGATCTAACTCAAGGGATGGTAGTTCAAGAGAAATATGAATATTTGACTCTCTCCCATATTCAAGCATGTAGGGTGTGTTTCCAACATCTTTCTTGGAGGTAATCCTACCATCCCATAGAGTTTTCCTCAACTTGGTGTGCCAATATCTTTGATTTTATTTTATTATTCTCTTAATGATTATGATCAAGTTATTATTAGTGGACTCAGCTATCCCATTCCCTTTAGGTTAGTAATTAGAATAAAAACTTAGATAAATGCCATGTTTGAGAGACCACTCAATTATTCTTGCACCACTAAATACCATTACATTATCAAAAATTATTATTAAAAGCACTCTAAATCTAGTCAATAAGCCTTCATAAAAGTCAAGATCTAAATATTCACTAGCTTCCTTGAGATTTATGGCTTCCACCCACCTTATGAAATAATCAGTGGCTATAAGGACCCATTTTTGACAAACACTTGAATGTGGATTTATCATGCCAATGAAATCAAGGCCCCATTGCATGAATGGTTTATCCATTTGAATAAGATTGAGGGGAAGGGATGTAATCCTTTATTTAACCATGAAAAATGCACACTTTTGACACCTCATTAACCATGCATAAGAGTCCTTAAACTAACTATGAAAATAATATCCAACACTTATTACTTTTATTGATATGATATTAGGTGCAAAGTTACCTCCAAGTGGTCCATCATGGAATTTTTCCAATAATTTGTCAATCTAACCAATTTCAACACATCTCAATAACATACCATTAATATCCCTTCTAAATATAAGTCCATCCACAAGGACATAATGTATATAATTTGATCTAAAATATCTTCTCTTTTCTCTATCCAAACCTATAAGACACTCACTCATTTGAAGGAATATTACCATATCTTGTGTCTAAATTGGTGAGAGTGAATGCATAGCTATATTAGGATCATTTTTCAATGAAAAAACCACCTCTTTTTATTCTTTATGGTATACTACAAAGTGCTCACATAACTCTCTTCCTCTAACCAAATTAGTGGCATTGATATCCACATCATAATCCATGAAATTGTTTATCCATCCAACCCTCTTGTCATTCAAATCCTTGTTCAAAATGAAGTCTCTTATGCTTTGGTGGGTCACCATGACATGAATCTTGTTGTTAGATACTATATGCCTAGATGTATTTCTTATGATTGACAACACATGCTTCTTAATGAAGGTGTATTTATCTTTATACTCTTCTAGCCCTTGACTAAATAAGGAAATAGGCTGATCAAGAGCTTCACTATTATGATGCATAAACATGGATGAGACGGTGTCAAGGTTAGGAAAGGCATACGAGAAAAAATACTTTGAGATATTAGGAATGATCAATGTTGGTGCTTATGCAATAGCTTGCTTTATGGCCTCAAAACTTTTTTTTTGTATTTATTACAAACAAAGGCCTAGTTATTATTCAACATGTCTATAATAGGATTCACAAGGTTATCAATACTAGGTATGAACCTTCTAACAAAGTTGATATTACCAATAAAATTTTAATAACCTTTCTTATGCTTGGGCAAAGACAAAGCCAATATGGCACTCACCTTTTTAGAGTCTATAGTATTATCATGAAATGAGGTTTTTCAAGCATACACTAATATTTGGGCAACATTTATATACTTCTAGGTATGTTGTTTTACCTACAGTAGAAGTAGACCTCTAGGTTTAAGGGCTAACTCCCTAAATTTGTCTTGAAGTGCTTATCACCTATACTAATAAAAATTTGTGGGAAAAGGGATATAAGTATGCATGAAATAAATATAATATAATTTTTTTATACATCATGGATATATCCACTATGCTATCATACTTATTTCACTAAGAATAAAACCTAAAAACTAGCCTCAAAGTCCTAAGATGTTCTAACATAAGTGTTTCCATATAGAAGTGATATGCATGAAATAAATCAAGGTAAGTTAGAAAAGAGATAAAATTGATGAATCCAAGAACACTTTCACACTTTAATGGATCCTAACACACTAGCTACGCTTTATATCACCTCTTAGAATGAAAATTTCTTGCACAAGACATGAAAAGATAAGGAAAAGCAAGGATAAAATCACTAAACTTAACCATTCATCACTTTTCACACCTAGATGATGTATTTTGAACTAAAAAATAGATTTATTGAATTATTAAAATGTAAAGTATAACATCAAACTAGTAGGGATTCACCATACCAGGTGTGGTATTAAATAATAAGAGCCAAAATAGCTAGTACTTATAGAATTTGAGAAAGGAGAGGAGATAATGAAGTCCAAGAGTTAAAAAAACACTTGTCAAGTTGAGATGAGTTATATATATATATATATATATATATAATAATGAATTATAAGATATACCATTCAAGATATAATTTCACAAATGTCCTTTAAAGGAATGAAACTCCTCAAATCTAGCATATGACTCTCTCAGTTGGCTTTTTGAAACTACCCTAATCATTTGGAATTTTATGAGCACTCCACATCAGACTAGAGATAGATGATATGATTTCACTATGAATGGGGGGTTAGAAATATGCCCCAAAATGCATTTTTTTTGTCCATAATCACTTATATTCTTTTAGACATGATTTATCACTGCTTGCAGTCACTATTATCCTCCTTTAGACTTGTCTTCACATTTCACACTAAGATGCTCATCAGTTTCTCAAACCAATCCTTAAAAGTGAGGGTATGAAACTTGTAAAGAGTAATTATTCCCTTATATCCATCAATGAAACATTAAAAGGCCTCACAATTGATGTTATCACCTTCTCACTTTGTGATCACTCTCTATCCACTATGTCATTGTAGACTGGCTGAAGTGAAGGTGAAAGTAGAGACACTTGTATGTCTCTTGAATCAATAAATATATATTATGAGTTAGGATAGGTCTGATTATTACTCCTAAAGTGATTTTCATCATTTGAAACCTTTTTTACCTATAAAACATCAAAAACTATTAAGAAAACAAATTGTACACCCTACCCATATAAGTAAGGTAGAACTCAAGCTAGTGGAAAGGAGCCCTAGGGAGTTTTCTATAAGCCAAAATCACTTTCTTGACCAAAGTATCTATTTTTTATTCCTTTTCTTCTTTATATTTACCATTGGGTCCTTATCAAGGGTTTTATAGGGTTTTAAGTGGTTTTGACCTCGAAGTATTATTCATAAAGTTTTGATGTTATAACTTTGAAAAAATACACTATATCCTTTATTGGGACCCCCTTAAACTTATCTTAGATCCTTATGTTCCCATTCTAAGCCTTTATACATGTGTGAGCTTCCCAAATTGACCTCTCAAGTTTTCAAAGGTATTATGTGCACCTTGATATGATCTTGGGCTAAGAAATGGCTTCTTCATGGATTTCTTTGAAAACCAAAAACTCTGACACACCTTATAACTCCCCATTCCCATGTTCAAATTAATTTTAATTTTCATCTTGTATTGTAAAATAAAATGAACCTATTTTAGGCAATAGGCCTAATTAAGACCTTATAGGTCTATCTACACACCTATATATGTAGGACACCATGTTTGGTTTCTAAAACTTGTGTGGATTTAGTTATACTAGTCCATTTTTAATTCATCTCTCTACACCTTCTTGAAAGGTTTCAACACCTTTAAAGTCATTCTCCTAACCTTAATTGCTAAACCTATAGGATTTCAACACTCTAAGAGTGCCCTCTATCTAAGATAATATAGAGGGAACTTCCCCTATTATACCAGACATCACAAGTATATGGGGTGATTTATCAAGTGATGATAATGTTTTGTAACAATTTTCATGGCTTGATCACATCAATTACCCCTAAAAATCTCATAAAACCTAAGGTAGACTTCTAAGGCATTGACTATGTTGGTTTTACAATTTTGGGCTATAAGTTGTTCTTGAAAACCTTTCCATGATTTGTTTCAATTCTATGAAAGTATTATGAAGTGAATATAAAAATCATGGAGGTTTTATAATATGTGTCAACACTAAACCTTGTACAAATCTTCAATGCATAACTTTCTCTTGACTTGACATAAGTAGCTAACAATGTACTTTGTTTTTAGCTCAAGAGGTAGACATGCCTCTAGGTGTATATTTTGTATTAGAGATTATATATCATGATTCACATTTCCTTGAAGTCACAAATTATATTTGACATTGATCTATCCTTTTTCAAGTCATTCCCATGCTATGACCATCTCAAGATAGTCATATTATAGTGCACAATCATTTTACCATCAAGTTGTAGATGGTCATGTAAGAGAAAAATATACATGTAGGTTATATTTCACCCTTAGAAAACTATGTTACTCCTCATAGGATACTTTGGAGTTTTAAAATAAACTATTAATGACATATATTCGTGTTTTTTAGGATCCTTCTCACCAAGGTTTACCTTAGGAACTTGTAAGCACTTATATTCAACTATAGGTACCCCTTTTTAGAATGAGTGCACATGTAGGTGAATATTTAAGTAAGAACATTAAAATTAAACTCTGTAAATGTTATTTAGATTATTTAGTGTACCTCTCAACTCCATAGATCAATTTACCATAGAGAGATATCTTTAAACTGCCACCTTAGACTATAGCGTCATTTGAAGTTGTAATCACTATAGTAAAAACTAAAAGTTTATAGTGAACAAATGCATAGATTTGAAGCCTTATAACATGGAATCGTATTATCCAAATAACTCAATATCCTTTACAAGTTATTACCCTATATTAGGGATTCATGATGGAACACTTTGTATCTATTTATACCTCCTATTACATTGTTCCATGATAGTTCCAAAAGTAGCTAGGGCTCTATTTTGGAGTTTTTATGGAAAAAAATCCCTAAAACTAATTCTCCAACTATGATTACAACTCCTTAGGTTTGATTTCCAATATATGGTTTCAAAATTGTTCCTATAACATCTTCAACATTGTCAATATCTAAGGAGGCCTAAAACAAGTTTAGACTCCTCTATGACTATCTTCAAGTCTTTGTGGAAGCCATTATAGGTGTAATTATAGGTTACATAGTAGTATAGGTGAGATAGAGACATATGCATAATGTGAATGGTCTTAAAATTGACATTATACCTCATATAAATCTTACAATTTATTTTTAAAACCTTTAAGTACTTCAATCAAGTCACATGCCTTATTTAAACATGATATTCTCTTGTAGTAGTCTATAGGTGCACATTAATGGACTATGTATGGGTTGAACTGGTTATCATAGTTTACATACATCACTTGAGATCTTAGTTTTATTTTTCCTATTGTAATAATATGTTCAACATATTAAAATACTTATGGAATCTCCATGAACATGCTCAGGACCTTCATACACCATGGCTCAGCTAACTACAAGTAGAGAATTGGCTATGTGTCACATCCATTATTGTAACTTATTTGATATTATCCTTGGAGAGTGAGATTATAAGGTGAGAGTGATTTACATGACATAAAAATCATAAATTACATCATTTTACATTCATTTGATACCACTAAAAGAATGACAAACTTTGTAGATGATCATGTTTTCAACTTGGCAATGGTGACCTTAACATATAATTTGAGACATTTAGCTCCTCCAATCACCTCTAAACATGAAAAAAGGAATGAAAATCATGAAATAATTATGTATAAGCAATTTTATCAATTGGATTATACATATAAGTTCATACAGAAGCAAAAACTATAGGGTGTGGGGATTAGGAAGCAAAATAGGATAGTCAACTTATTAAGAATGGTTCATAAATTATAAGAAACCATTATTAAAAAGATTTCAATTAATGTGAACTATACCAATTTCTTTATCCACCACCAAGATAATTTGACATAAAACCTCTCTGACTGGTCGTACCATCAGAAGACCTATTGACCAATTTTACATGTTTAATGGAGTGATGGAGGAATATAATGGTAAAACATTTTTTTCTTAAAAAGTAGATAAATAATTCAAATGAAGTCAGGAAATTTTAATATACATTCCATAATCTTTCCCATGTGCCACTCTCCTCTATGAGCCATACAACTACCAAAATTCCTTCTTTTTCGCTTGTTTTCTTGATTTTAGTTAGGAACCTAAAATTTATAGATATAACTAACATTATTGACAATTAATATAATATATTGTATGTTTTAATATATATTATAACTCTTGTCTACCTATTAAAACCATAACACCTTCATAAATGACTCTAATATGTACCTTAAGTGACATAAAATGACTTAGGAAAGAATTTTACTATGACCTAAGTTAATGACATATAAAATGAAATAAAAATACCATTTCATGCCATATAAAATTTTAAAATATCCCTATATCAATTTTTTAACTATAGGGGGTTGACTTATTTTGACTTTTGGTCAAAATAGTCAATATTCTTGGTGATTTCCCAAGTGTGATATGCTTGTTATGCCAAGACCAATAGCCTAATCCTATCCATTGGGACATGGATTCACCTATACACAAGTTTGACACACAATTTTAACTTTTAAATCACACCAAAAACCAAAGGAAAGACACACCAAAGGAAACAAACATGTGTTTAACTAGAACACTTATGGAACACACACAACTAAAAGAAAAAACACACACCTAACCTAATATTAATAGGATTAACCTTCATTTCCTCAATAGAGAGGATTTAAATGGATCCAATTGATAGGGATAGGCATATCCTCTTTATTCATCCTTTCTAATTATAAATATTTGATTATTTTTCATTTAATTATGACATATGGTGCACTCCATAAAGTATTAAATTTGGTATGTCTCAGTGGCTTTGTTCTATCTTCATCCCATTTTAAAAGTATGTCACCTTCTTGGAATTTTCTTGGAGTTGATTTCTTATCAAAATAACTCTTCATTATCATTTTTTTGTGTTTCATATCTTGGTGAGCCTTGTCTCTAATCTCTTGCAAATCCATTAACTCTATCAACCTCACCTCCATCAGATTGTTCTCAAACAACTCTAGTTGATGTGCCAACTCCAACGTAGGTAACTCCTGGGATATAAATAGCCTAGCCTCCCTTCCATAAATAAGAACAAAATTATAATTACTTATTAACCTCTTGGGGGTTATTCTATCATCCCATAAGGTTGTTTTTAATTTACTGTGCTAAGCCCTTTGATTATCCTCCAAAGTTTTCTTGATGATTCTAATTAGATTCTTGTTAGTAGATTTAACCAACCCATTACCTTTAGGGTAATATTTGGATGAAGTTCTCAAGTATATTCCATTTTTATTTTCCTAATAAGTTATCCTAACACCCATAAAATAAAGTGCATTAACTGAAATGATAATAAAGGGGTGTCAAACCTTGTTATGATAATTTCATAGAAATATAAGATAGCATTTTCATTAGCTTCCTTCAATGCCATTGCCTCAACCCACCTTGTAAAGTAGTTAGTTGTTGTGAGTATCCATTTGTGACAAACACTTGATGGGGAATTTATCATGTCAATGAAATTAAGACCTCATTACATGAATGGTTGATCTACTTGAATAGGCCTCAAAGGGAGAGTTGTAATCTTCTATTTTCCTACAAAAAAACACATTATACACACCTTCTCACCCAATCATATCAGTCCTTAAAGAGGATAGGCCAATAATATCCTATCCTCATTATCTTGGTAGCTATGGTTCTTGGGGAGAAATGACCTCCTATTTTTCCATCATGGAACTTTTCAAGTAACACTCAAAATTGATCATTATCAATACATCTCAATAACACACCATTAGTGTATCTTATAAAAATCACACCATCTATAGACAATAAATAATAGCTTTCAATATAAATTATCTCCTTTTGGATATATTCATACAATTAGGGTAGTCACCACTTTGAAGAAATCTGATGACATCTTATTTCCAACCTTGTAGAGGCTTGGAATGGTCTAGTTGGGAGCAATCATGATTGAATAAATCCTCTTATTTTAACTCATGGAGGTTTGAAGCTAGATGTTCATAAGGACCTTTAACTCTATTCAAATTTTTCACTTTGATATCAACATCATAATTCAATACCTTAGTAATCCACGTTTCCCTCTTTTCACTAAGGTCCTTGTTTAAAATATTTTTTTTGGTATTAGGATGAGAGACCATAATATTAATCCTATTATTTGAAACCATATGCCTAAACTTATTTATTCCTCTTACAATATCAAGGACATTTTTATCCATAAATGTGTACTTGACTTCATAATATTCCAGACCTTGACTAAGGAATGCAATTGGTTGTTCCACACCTTCATCATTATTTTTCATTAATATAGATGAGATAGTATCAAGAGAAAATTTATACAACATGAAGTATTTAGAAAAATTAGGATTCATAAGAGTGGGAACCTATGCAATTGCTTTCTTCATGGCTTCAAAGCTACTCTTACCTTCCTTAGTCCAAGAGAAGACTTGGTTCTTCTTGATCATGGTTGTGATAGGTTTCACTAAAGATGCAAAACTAGGTATGGACCTCCTTAAAAAAATTATCTTGCCTAAGAAACTTTGGATTCATTTCTTATGCAAGCGAAATGATAGGCCTTAAATATCTTATACTTTCAGGATCAATAACTAAACAATATTTGGAAATAATATGTCCCAAGAGCTTAGCTTCATGGATAACAAAGATGTATTTTTGGGGGTTGAAAGATACTCCATACTACCTGAGCCTTTCAAACACTTAACTTAGATGTTTTATATGTTCATTATCATCCTTATAGAACACTATTATGTCATCTAGATATACCAATAACATTTCATTACTTAAACCTTTGAAATCCATGTCCATTGCTATTGAAAAGTGGCACCGGCATTTTACAAACCAAAGGGAATATTCCTATAAGCAAAATTCCCCCATTTTTAGTGAATGTTTTCTTGAACTAATAATATTCATTCAATATAATATGATTATATCCAAAATATCCATCTAAGAGAGAGAAATGTTGAGAACCTAAAAACATTTTAAAAATTTGCTCTATTGAAGGTAAAGGATAGTGATCTTTAAGTGACACTCTATTAAGTTATATAAAATCCACACAAATTATTATATACCCATTATTATTTCTAATAGTAATAAGTTTGGATACCCATGTCAAATTCTTGATGAGAAGGATTATTTCAAATTCAAGGAGTTTGGTAAGTTCTAATCTCATGAGTTGTTTAACCTTGGGGTTGATGGGCATTTATTTTTGACTAACCAATTTAACTCTAGGTTTCAATTAAATGGGATTATGTGATAGGATAGGATCAAATCCTTTTAGGTCCCTATATTCCTAAGCAAATATGTCTTGAAACTCCCTACACAAATCAATAAATGCTTTCTTCTCTAATGTAGAACATAACTTGCCTAGTTTGAGGAGTTTGTCTTTGAAGATCAATACCCTTTCATAATTATCCTCTTTTGTAGACATAATCACCTTTTACTTATTACTTTGGTCATATTCATTAATTATAATTTATAATGTCACCAAGCCCTTATGTATCTTGTTTGTTCTTAGTTGCACAGTCTAATTATCAAACTGTTCTTAGAGTCTCTTTTGGTTTCTTGTGGAAAACTCAGCTTTATTTTACAATAATAATGAATGTGTTTGTCACTATCAAACACTTTAAAAGACACATAATTATCATTTATTTAATTTCTAAAAATAATTTTAAGTTAGATTTTTTTCCTTCCTCTTTTATGGTAGTAGGTTTATCAAATTGTGCTCTTATGGTAGATAGTCTATTAGTATGATTATTCTTCTCCCTTGGGACTAATTATATGTTAAATGCATTTAATTCTTCAAGAAAATACCATAAAATATTATTATATGACTTTATTAAAGTATTCTTGGTAGAAACCACATTCTTAACTTGATGCACAACCAATTCATTATCTCCATATATTTCCAAATTCTTGATTTTTTTTCTCCTTGCCCATTGAAGGCCATGAATCAAACCTTCATACTCAATCACATTACAAGTACAATTGAAATGGAACCTATATGAAGAATATTATTGTTGATTATATGGGGAAACCAACATAACACCATCTCCTACACCAATCTTACTTCTTTATCCATCAAAAAACATTATCCACATTCCATCATTCTCACCTTCTTATTTAGCAAGTAAGGGTATTGGTAATCCTTCCTCATGTAGGTAATACACTCCTAAATTATTTTCCTCCATGAAATAATAAGGTTAATTATCATATATGTTATTAATATACTCATCAAGAAACAAATTAGAAATGCCTTCAAGCTTGGAAGAAGCACCATCATCCACAATATGTTCCTTTTTATCATTGATAACATAATTCAAATTGGAACTTGCTTCAACATAAGGTTCAATATGAAATTTAGCAAGAGGTTGATTCATAATTATTACCTTTGATCTATTTTTTATCCTGAAATAAAATAAGGACCAATCAATTGAGATATATCCTCCTATATTAGCTGTGAAATCTCTTAAAAAGTAGATTGTAAAATGAGTAAGCAAGTCCATAACAACAATGTCTTGGAGGATAGAAAAATTGGGATAGTCATGGAGAAAAACCTTCAATCCTTTAATTTATCCTATTGTCTTGGTAGGTGTACCATCTAAATAAATCACTCCTTTTCTATGTGGTTCATACTTTAGGCCTAATTTTTTAGTTACAACCTTGGGCATGACTGATTAAGAGGCACCATTATCAACTATGCAATTGTGGACTAATTTGTCACCCATAATGAGAGTGATATATAAAGGTGGAGGATTCTCATCCTTGGTAGATTGTTCAATAATTTTTTTAGGGGTATTATTAAGAGCTACATTATTATGCCCATAACTTGTAGTTGGATGGCTAACATGGATAGTGGATGACTATTTTTGAAAAATCTCTTTTTGGTCAGGTATATGAAGGACATCCAAAAGAGAAATAGATGTATTGGTATTATTAAATGAGTCCATAATATTTAGAGTAAACATACCTAATTTTTATTGGGAGCTTGAAGGCAAAGAAATGCTATAACTTAAGGAATTGAGGTACTTTGGATAGGCCTTCCAACATTATGATTTAGAGAAGGTCTAAGAATGTAAGGGACTATCATGTTTTCAGCCATGCCTTGATGCCTTGTAGGAGGACTAGATGAAATTTTAGGCACATTATTATCACCTCCTATATCCTTTATCTTAGATATTGTATTATCTATAGTAAAATTTCCTTGATTAAGAATAAAGGTATCTTGAACTAGGAAATTAGTGAAGCTTTATCCTTGGGCCTACCAACTTTCATTTGTTTACATGAGGACTTCATCATCTTCTAATACCCTAGGGGTGACTCCTACTTGAGAAACTAGAGATTTATTTCCACCTTCATTTTCATCTATGAACTGATTTGGTTTTCATTCTTCTCCTTGAACCAAGTTATTATGCACTAGTACCATCTATGTTGTGTTGGTGATAGAAGTATGATTGTACACATTGGTAGGCCTATTGAAATTAGGCTACCCTTAGCCTCTTCCTCTCCCATATTACTGATGATATTTATACTAATAGGGTTATATGTTTTTATGAGAACCTTGTTGCATATTGGCTTGCCTAAGCTGAGATATAAACATTTGAATTTTTGCATCTTTTATCCATGGCATCATCTACCTTCTTAGGAGCAACTCTAGGCTTGGTTTTAGCATTGGTAATTTGGGCCACACTTAGATTAATAGTAGGAATATTAGGTAGTAAAGTCATAGACAATTTAGGAGGTAGTTTTATATCTTGAATGGCAAGTTCATATGCCATAAGAAGAGTGAAATAACCCATGGATGGTAGCATGATATAAATATTAGTACCAATGGCTCTCAAGTATGTATGAAAGACAAAGATAATAGGTGGTCTCATGGGAGGAGGCAACCTGTACCAAGTATTTTGAAACCTTTCATTTAAGTCATGCATTATCCTTGGGGGATATTTTGATCGCATTGAGCTAATGTATGAGTGAAGTGTGGTCATTCTCATCTTCAAATCTTGAAGCTAAAAACACTCTAAAGTCATCCCATGTTTTAATTCATCCACCATGTAAAGTTGCATAAAATTCAAGTGTTTTCCATCTAAGTGACATGTCAAGGAGTATAATGAAAGTATTTTCCTTAGTGACATTGTGGAAACTACAAAATTTGATTATATCCCTACTGTGTTCACTAGGTGCGACATAACCTTCACTATTTAATGTGGGCACACTCTTTGTATCATTAGGGGGGATGGAAAATTAGGCATCAAGATGGATTGGATTTTCAATATTAATGGTAGGGAAGTAATGTTTCTTATCCATGATTTATTCAAGCTCTTCACTTTATTGGCTATAAAAATCCTTTTTCTCTTAAAAGGGTAGAATAGTTTGAGGGTGTTAAAATTCAAGAATAAATTCAGGATGAATAGGTGGTGATGGGATTTAAAACTCTAATAAAAGATGACCTAGTAAGTACCATGAAGTATGAGATAAAATATATGACAAAATAATGGTATAAAACTAGATTTTACCTTGAATGGAGTCTCCAAATGCTGAGTAGCACACCAATTTATAGATGATATTATCAAGACCAACATTCACCTTGACAAGTTATCTTTAGGATAATGGGTCCCACCAAGTTGCCATAAATATTGTCACAAAATATTTTACCCTATATGAGGTCATTAAATCCTAATATAATACTTGGGAAAAATTGGAATACTTTTAAGTATGTGGGTTTACCTATAGTAGAAGTAGACCTCTAGGTTTAATGGCTAACTCCCTAAATTTGTCTTGAAGTGCTTATCACCTATACTATTGATAATTTTGGGAAAAAGGATATAATAATTCATAAAATAAATATAATATAATGGTGTGATACACCATGGAAATATCCACTATGATATCATAATTATTTCACTAAGAATAAAACCTACAAACTAACCTCAAAGTCCTAAGATGTTTTAACATAATTGTCTCAATATAGAGGTGATATGCATGAAAAACTCAAGGTAAGTATAAAAGAGATAAAATTTATGAATCCAAGGAAACTTTCACACTTTAAGGGACAATAAAACACTATATGCACTCTATATGACCTATTAAAATGAGAAATTATTGCACAAGACATGAAAAGATAAGGAACAACAAGGATATAATCAATAGACTTAACCATTCATCACTTTACACACCTAGATAAGATGTGTTTTGAAATCAAAAATATGTTTATTGAATTATTCAAAGTAAAATTATGACATCAAACTAGCAGGGCTTCACCATACCAGGTGTGGTATTAACCAACAAGATCCAAAATGGCTGAAACTTATAGAAATTAAGAGAGGAGATGATAAAATGAAGTCCAAGAGTCAAAAAAATACTTGTCAATATGAGATAATGAGTTACATATAAATAGGAATGATTTATATAATAAACCATGCAAGATATACTTGTAAAAATGTCATTTAAAGGCATAAAACTACTCAAATATCATGTGGGAGTCTCTTAGTTAGCTTATTAAAACTACCTTCATCATTTAGAATTCCATGAGTACTCTATAATATTATATGGATAGGAAAGATGATTTCACTATGAGTGGGGGTTATAATTAGGCACCAAAATTCATTGGTTGTATCCCTAATCATTTCTATCATTTTGGACATGAGTTATCATAGCCTGCAATCACTATCATCTTCCTTTAGACTTGTCTTCACATTTGGCACTAAGATGCTCATAAATTTATAAAAATAATCCATACAAGCTATGGTATGACACTTTTAAATATTTATTGTGCCCTTAGATCCATTAGGGAAACATTAAAATGAATCCCAATTTTAGTTATCACCTTCTCACTTGGTGATCACACGCTATCTACTATGTCATTTTGGACTAGTTAAAATGAAGGTGATAACATAGACACATATATTATCTTAAAGAAATAAATATATATTAAAAGTTATGATAGGTCCCATTATTCTTCTTAAAATGATTTTCATCCTTTGAAACCTTTTTTTACCTAAAAAATACCAAAAAAATCAAGAAAACTAGTTTTACACCTTGTCTATACAAGTAAGGTAGAACTCAAGCTGGTGGGAAGGATACCTAGAGAGTTTTATGCAAGTACAAATAACTTTCCTACCAAAAATAGCCCATTTGGATGCCTTTCCTTCTTCATCTTTACCATTGGGTCATTATCAAAGGTTTTAGAGGGTTTTAGGTGGTGTTTACCTCTAAGGATTATTCATAAAGTTATGATGTTAGAACCCTAAAAAAATTCCACTAGATCCTTGCTTGGGCCCCCCTTAAACTTATCTTATATCCTTAGGTTCCCATATTAATCCTAGGTACATATGTGAGCTTCCCAAGTTTACCTCTCAAGTTCTTGAAGGCATTCTGTATACCATGTTATGATTTTGGGCCAAGAAATGACTTATTCATGGATTTATCTACAAACCAAAATATTTAACACACATTATACCTCCAAATTATCATGTTCCAATGCTTTGTAATTTTAATCTTGTGATATAAAAATAAATGAACCTCTTTTAGGCAATAGGCCTAGTCAAGTCCTTATAGGTCTATCTCTACACCTATAGATTTAGGCCACCTTGTTTGGTTTATAAAACTTATGTGGATTTATTTATAATATTCCATGTATAATTAATATGTCTACACCTTATTATAAGGTTTCAACACCAATAAATTCATTATCCTAACCTTACTTGCTAACCCTGTAGGATTTCAACACTTTGGGAGTACCCTCTGTTTGAGATAAAATAGAGCGAACTTCCCCTATTATCCCAAATAATAAAATTAAATGAGGGGATTTATCATGTGATTATAATTTTTTTTTAACAATTTTCATGGCTTGATCACATCAATTACCCCTCCAAAACTCATAAAACCCAAGGAGACTTCTAAGGCATTGATTATGTGCAAGTTTTGAAATTATGGGTTGTAGGTTGTTCTTGAGAACATTTCCATACTCTATTTTAATTATATGAAAGTATTATGAAGTAATATAACCACTATTAAGGTCATATCTTATGTTTCAACACTCAACCTTTTCCAAATCTTCAATATATAAATTTCTATGAACTTGACACATGTGGCTGACTGTATACTATGTTTTTAGCTCAAGAGGTATACATGTTTATAGGTGTATATTTTATCTTAGAGCTTGTATATCACTTTAACATGGAGATATGTCTCTAAACTACCAATTTATACTATAGATTCATTTGAAGTTCTAATCACTAGACTAAATAGTAAAAGTTTACAGTGAATAAATGCATAGATTTAAAGCCTTATAACATGGAATCCTATTAGTCAAATCAATCACTCTCTTTTTCAAGTTATTACCCTATATGATGGATTCATGATGGAAAAATTAGGATCTATCTATAACTCCTCTTAAACTATTCCATGATAGTTTTAAAAGTAGATAAGACTCTATTTTGGAGTTTTTAAGGAAAAGAATCCCTAAAACTACTTCTCCAACTTTGAATACAACTCCTTAGATTTGATTGTCACTATATGGTTTCAGAATTATTCCTATGACATATTCAACATTATAAAACTATAAGAAGGGCTCAAATAAGTTTAAACTCCTCTATGACTATCTTCAGATATCTGTGGAAGCCACCTATAGGTGCAATTACAAGTTATAAGGAAGTATAGGTGAGATAGATACATATGCATAATTTTAATGGTCTTATAATTGAAATTAGACCTCCTATCAATCTTAAAATTTATTTTTTCAACCTTTAATAACCTAAATCAAGTTATATGCATTATTTTAACATGATATTCTCCTGTAGGCATTTGTAGGTACACATCAATAGACTGTGTATGGAGTTGAACCGGTTATCATAGCTTACATACATCACTTGAGAGATTAGTCTAATTTTTCCTATTATAATAAGATTTTTAACCTCTTAAACTCCTTATTGAATCTCTAGGAATATTTTTAGGACCTTCATACACCATGGCTTAGTTGATTACAAGTAGAGAACTAACTGTGTGTCATATCTTTTATTGTAATTTCTTTGATATTAGCCATAGAGAATGATATTGGAAGGGGAGAGTGATTTCCATGACATTAAAATCATAAATTATATCATGTTAAATTAATTTTAGATAACTATAAGAAATGATAACCTCTATAATTGATGATCGTGTCTAGAACTTAGCAATGGTGACCTTAACCTGCAATTTTAGATTTTTAGCTCCTCCACTCACCTCCAAACGTGAAAAAAATAATAGGAACCATGAAATAAGTATATATACATCATATATAATAAATTTCACCTACTAGATTATATGGATAAGCTCATACAGAATCAAAACCTGTAGGGTATGGGTATTAACAAGCAAAATTAGACATTCAACTTATTAAGAATGGTTCATAAAGTATAGGCAAAAATTATTACAACTTATACCATGAATGTGAATTATACCAAGTTTACTCTCCACCACCAATATAATTTGACCTGAAACCTCTCTTACTTGTCGTACCATCAAAAGACATGTTGACCAATTTTGCGTGTCTAGTGGAGTGATGGAGGATTATAATGGTTTTAGAATTATTTATGGTTAAAAATAAAATAATTCATGTAAATTAATAAGTTAAGTTTAATATCCATTCCATAAGCTTTTTCCACATGCAACTCTCCTTTATAGGCCATACAACTGCCAAAACTCCTTTTTCACTTATTTTCTTGATTTTAGTTAGGAACCTACAAGTTTTAGATAGGAATAAAAATATTCAAAATTATTCTAACATATTTTATGTTGGAATAGAGTTTATAACACTTTTATACCTAGTAAAACTATACCACCTTCATAAATGACTTTAATATGCACCTTAAATGACATAGAACGACTTAGAAAGAATTTGACTATGACCTAAGTTAATGACATAAAAATACCATGACACATCCTTTAAAATTTTAAAATAACCCTATATCAATTTTTTTACTATATGGGTTGACCTATTTTAATTTTTTGTCAAAATAGTCAACATATAACAAGCCCATCCTTGGAGACAATGTGGCCTAATAATTTACCCTCACAAACTACAAAAACACTTTTATTGGGGTTTAGAGAGATTAGATATTGTCCACACCTTTCAAAAATAAATCTAAGATGAGCTAGGTGATCATTATCATTTTTTGAGAAAACTATTATGTCATCAAGATAATTAAAACCATTTGATTGATCAAGCCTTAGAAAGCCATATCCATGGCCCTTTGTAATGTATCCCCTACATTAGATAGACCAAATTACATTATCTTATAGGAATATTTGCCCCATTTAGTGGTAAAATTTTTCTTATATTGATCTTATTCTTTCACCAAGACTTGGTTATAACCTCATTAGCCATCCAAGAGAGAGAAACATTGATGACATGCAACCACTTGAATTTAATCCATGTAGGGTAAATTATAATGATAATTTAATGTCACCTTATATAAATATCTAAAATACACACATAATCTAATCTATCCACTCTTATTTCTCACAAGAACTAGGTTAAAAACCCCTTGAAGAGTGCTTGATAGGAAATATGATTCTTGATTCTATCAACTTGGTTAGATATTTTCTAATTAACATCTCAACTTTAGGATTAATAGGCCTTTGTATTTTTCCTATAGTCTTGGAATTTTTATCAAGCTCTATAGTATGTTAGGCTAATGTGAGATCAAACCCCTTAATATCATTGTATTCCCAAGGAAAGACATCATAAATTTTTCTACATAACTCAACAAATACAACTCTCTCAACTAATGTACGTACCTTTCCAAGATTAAGAATCTTGTATTTAAATATATCAACCCTCTCATGATGTTCCTCTTTGGTATAAATTCTTACTTTATCCCTTATCATTTGATCTCATTGAATATGTTATCAAGAGTTACCATCCCTTTGGGAAGTTTACTAGACCTCACTTATACAATTTGATTTCCATATTGGTGATGTAATTTGGCTTGGTTTTTACAAGAAAACTCATCTTCTTGTTTAGGTAAACATGATATTTACTTCTCACACTCAAACACATGCCAATTGACATCATTATCTAGTATTGATGGCCTCACTACCACCATGATATATGATTAAGTTTTTGAGTTCTTGACATCATTAGGGATGTCAAATTGAGGTCCCACTTAAGCTAACCTATTAGCATATTAATTCTCCTCCATTGAAACTAATTGGATGTTTAAGGCCTCAAAATATTCAATAAGTCCCCACAATCTATGATTTTAGGAATTCAACAATGAATTCTTGGAAACACTTATACCTTTTACTTGGTGGACAACTAGTTCACTATCTCCAAAAACTTGTAATTATTTCAACTCCTTTATTTCTTGCCCATTGAAGCCCATGTATAAGAGCTTCGTACTCAGTTGTATTACAATTATAAATAAATTGAAATCTAATTGTAAAATAGTATCTTTCATTTGAGGGAGGATCTAACATAATACCTACCCCAATTCCATTCTTACTTCTTCGCCATCAAATAAAAAGTTTCATATTCCATAATTATCTGCACTTAGCTTAGAGAGAGAGGGTATGGTTGTACCTTCTTCATACAAATAATATGCACCAAGACCATCTTCTTCAACACCTCTATATATATCATACTCATGATTTTTTATTCCCCACTCATCAAGGAAAATATATGATATGTCTTTAAAAGGAAAAATTAGTTCTTGATCATTAAGATGATCCTCTTCATTAATGATGGTGCAATTGACATTTGAAATGTTTGGCTTGTATAGATCAAAATGAAAAAATGACATAGGTTCAGATCTAATTGTAACCTTAATGTCATATTAGTTTTAAAATTCATGTATGACTAACCAAATGATAAGTAATCTCTAATCTTGGTAATGAAGTCTCTTTATAAGAAGAGTAAAGTATGGTGGAAAATCCACAAAAAACAACATCTTGAGCAATGGATAAATTAGGGCAAGCATAACATTAAGGATCAAACTATTGATCACATCCATAGTCTTAGTGGATAAACCATCCAATTATAATAAACCTTTAATATTAGTATAATACTTTAGGCCTAACTTATCAGCTATTTGGTTAGGCATCACTAAGATACTTTCCCCACTATCTATCATGTAATTATGTACTAGGAAATCTCCAATGATCACTAAAACATACAAAGTAGGTGGCTCACTGTCTTTGCTTACCTTCCCATTAGTAGGTGTAGGATTGTTTGTGAAAACTAAACTCTCTCTTATACCTAATGTTTTTGAAAGGTTGATCTTTGACAATTCTTCTTTAAATATCTCCCTTTGGCTAGGAAGAGCCACTGTATCCCACATAGGAATGGTTACATTCACCTTCTTTATTTGGTCTACAATGTAGATGTAAGAGTTGCTAACTCTTGGTTATCCTTTAAGAGCTTCCATATTATTTTGGGGTTGTGTAATTTGGTGTATGAAATCACCCATGAAATTATAATTTTTTTGAGTTTATTTCACCTTATGATATTCACTAACATATATTGTTACTTGGGACATATAGGGCCTAGTGTTTGCACTTTTACCCATCTCTTGAACATCATCAATTTATCTCATTTTAGACCTTGTATTTTTTACTATATAAGTATAAGTAACCATAATTGTGCTTCCTGATCTATTGATTTCACACTAATATCCCTATTTCCAATTTACTAATGTAGCATTAGATTGAACTTGTTCTCAATTAGTCATAACCTGATTTATAACTTCAACTTGTGTCATACAAGTAATTGTTCCATTTTGTGCCATATAAGATTGAATAAACACTCCATTTTGATTTGGGGGCTGATTAGGAGGCCAATTAAATTGAGAATACCAATCATGCTCTTGTATTAAGTTATTTTGAGTAGGTACTAGAGATATAGAAGTGGAGGCAACATTGGGATTGCATCTACTATATGGTCTAACATTATTAATCTGCCCTTGCCCTTGAGAATTACTTTAAAACGTGGCATATTAGGCTAATAAGAGTGATTAGTTTGATATGGGTCTTGGAAAGGTCCAAAAAACTGATTTAGCTACCTCTTTATCATCATTGTATCATTTTTAAGAGTCTTGAATAATGCTCTCTATTCATCACTTACTTTGTTTGGTTGACTAGGAGTAGCCAACTCATGATTGGTTATTGTAGGAATAGGAGGAATATTGAGAGTAAGGGGATATATATCAATAAAAAATAGCATGAGAGGCATTGGGAATATTTGTCCATCTTTTATGAGGTTATTTTTAGCTTTAATGGAAAGGTCATAGGTTTTAGGTAAGGTTCCTCCTCCCATGGATTGTATCATAACAACTATGTCACTATTCAATGCCTTGAGATAGTATATGAATGCATAATTTAGATTGGGTATAAATATAATTGGGATCCTGTCCCATGTTTTTTGGAACTTATATTTTAATTCCTACATGAATTATTGTGGATTCATCTTGATAGTAGTGAATTGTTCAGCTAGTGACAAATGATCACACTTGTATTCAATTCTCTTACTCAAATTCTCTACAAATTCATCCTATGAGTTGATTTAATTAGGATCCAAATTTATATAACAATCCAAATATTTTCCCTTGAATTAAGTTTAAAATAACCTAATGGCTACATTCTCTATGGTGACATTGTGGATAGCACAAAAGTTAGCCATATCTCTTATGTGCTCAATGGGTTAATAGTGTTCTCTCCATTGAAGTATAGGACAATCTTGAGGGATACCATAGGGATGTAATCATATTGTGCAAGGTTTATAATAGACCCACCATTTAATGGAAACCATATTTATATTTTATAAGATCTTTGAGTGTATGTTAAATGAAGCTTTCTTCTAGTTGTCTTAGTATAAGGATGAGTATAGAGAAATATATTTCTATTGATTAAAAAAAGTTAATTCAACAAACTCAAAATGAATACCTTTGGATCTTGACCTTGTTGTCACATTTGGCATGAGAATTAGCTTGATAGTTTGAAACCAAGAGTTAATAACTTGATAGAGTCACCAGATGTTGCATAAAAGAGGTTGTTATGGTGACAATTTTTCCAAGACCATCATGAATCTTAGACAACCTATTCAAATTCAGCCCCATTGGGCATCCCAAAAATTGTTATCTAATTTTCACCCTTAGGAAGGTTGTTCAATCCTTCCTAACTACATTATAACATGATAACAATCATAGGTTATGGGTGAACTAATAATTGGATTTAACCTCTAGGCTGGGCTAGCTCCCTTAATGCTTCACCCAAAAATCTAACAAACATATCACACTTTCAAGGAAAAAGTATATAAAAGAGATAAAACTAATAAGCAAACATGGAGGTGATACATAAAATTTAGGGTCCTCTACTTTCTATTGTTTTCATGATGAAATGATAAGTTACAATCTAATTTTATAACTTCAAAATAGCTCCTTCCACACTAGTGTTTCTATATGAAGGTTATGGCTATTGAAATATCTAAGGTGATTATTTAATATCCATAAGAGTAGAAACTAATGATATCTCAACACTTAAATTGAACCAACCATATATTACACATCATAGGACCTATGAAATAAGGCTAAATTACATAAAGGCACAAAAGAGAAGGAAAAATGCAAGGAAGTAATCTCACTATCACAAAGCATTCCTCAACAATTCACTCAAAATCACTATATACAAGATGAAAATAGTATAACTCAAATTGAATTTATTTCAAAGGCAAGGACATGTCTTAAATTTAGTAGGGATTCACCATAAATAGTTTTAGGATACATTTAATGCTTTTGAAGGCTTCATTTATAGATGAATTGGAATAAGAGAGAAGAATAGGATAAGAAGAGAACTCAAGAGTTGCCTATCATGATTATATAAGTTAAAAAATAGAGAAAGAGTGAAACCAAGCTTGCAACAAATATGTTTTCATATTACCTCTTATCCTTCTAGGACATGTGTTAGTGTAATTATTCATAAGAGTGGCATAAGAGGCCATATTGGTAGTTTTATTGCCTTATTGATCATAATTCCTTCTTATAGAGTTACATATCTACTTATTGGGATGGTTAAAATTTCCTCAGTTGATAATTTTCACCCTTGAATATCCTCTACACCAACTTTGGTCTCTTGCAATGCTTCCTCTTCCTCTTGATATTGGTATTGAAATTTATGACTTATCTCTCTTTTTTACCAATGCATGAATTCCAAAGGAAGGCCTAATTTTGTGTCATGAAATGACTATATAATATATGATTGATTTAATGAATATGTTTTTCCAAATCATGGAGCTTTGATTAATAAATAGAATCCATTTTGCACCTGGTCTTTGCTCTAGGTAGTCAATAAAACAATGAGAGATTCCATGTCATAGAGATTTCAATTAGTTTTGAGGGATGAGTTTGATACTTATCCTTACTTCATGACTCCAATTTCTACTTAGGTGATGTTTATATGTTCCTTAAAGTGTTTTAGAACTTCTTTTATCTTTGAAACCTTGCAGTTAGTCCATATCCCTACTTTCTTAAAGCTATTTTGTTCATAATTCTTCATTAAGGCTTAGTTGATAAATTTTAGTATATAATATGGTCATGTAAAATTATTAAATGACATGAATATTAAGATAAAATATCTACCTTGGCTCAAATACCCTCTGTAATTAATTAGGAGAGTTTGTCCAACCCAAAACCCTATAAACAAGCTCAAAAAAGATCATTTTAGGCCATTTTCTATAGAATTGTAGCTAACATATGCTAATACTTTGTTGATTCAGATGCCTAGGAGAGTCATAGAGTTCATAAAATTGGTCTAGTATTAATTTCAATTCATCTTCATTTCTTAGAGATCCTATCCCTTCTATTGGGTCATGTTCATGGTTTAACAAGGTTTTTAGAGTCACCTAGCTTCTTAAGGATAGTTCATAAATATGTGTAATTTGATGAATAAAATAACATAAATAATATTTATTAAAATCCCCCCCCCATTCATTCCACAATATTATCATGATCCCATACACTTCCTCATGCAATTTCACATGTACTAGAAATCACCCTTTTTAGCCATATAAGTATGATTGTGCATTCAAAGAGGGTTATTTGGTAATAAAAGGTATGAAAGTGTTTGTTTTGAATTTAAAAACTATATTTAGGTATTTTAAACCTCATATTATATTTTAAATTATTTATATTAATTAATTTACCCTTAAATTCATTTAAACCTACCTTAAGCCCTGACAAAGGGTTTATAAATAGCCATACTAAAGTGAACCTAATATACATTCCTAAGCATATTTTTTCCTTATTCTAGATATAAAAATTAATTTAATTATATTTAAATATCTCATTAACTTTTTAGGAATCCTAAATCTTAAAAACACTCCATAACATACAAGTTTCCTTTCAATTCTAACACATAGGCATGTGGGTAGTCATTTAGGCCTTTTAGGCCAAAATAGACTTCTTGACCCCTTCATTGCATTCAATCACCTTGAAAGATATATTAATATCTTTAAAACACATTATAATTTAGTGTATATATACACTTAACTCTCATACACTTAATTTAATCAATCAACCAACAACACACTTCTCTTCAATTCACCTAAACAAGCCTCTAGGTACTTATGAACTTTTGGCTACACTTTTGAAGGTGTATCCTTTTCCCTTAGATTTTGGCACCTTGGTGATTTTAAATAATTTTATAGGTATATATAATATTATTATTTATATTATAAATACCTAATAACCTCTCATTTCACATCTCACATATGCCCTTTGATCATATTGCCTACAACCATTTTATTGGTATTCATTATGCTTTCTTATTGTAGGTTCCTAAATTGGGTTTATTTAAATAATTTAGTATTAATGAGATGTATTTTATATGATTAAAATTAAATCATAATTAATTTTTACCATTTAAACTTTTCAATCCCTCAAACAATAGTCACACACATAATTTTTGCTCTTACTGCTTGTGACAGGCTTGTAGGTGGTTAATTAGCCTAAAACCTTTTTTTTCTTGTTTTGCCTTCTTGAATGTTAGGTTTATAAAATTATGGAATTTTGGGGAAAATTAAATATGTTTTTATATCCTTTAATATCACTCCAATTTACTCAAATCACTTGGTACATTCACTTTAAACTCTCACAATCCATTTGAATGCAAACATATTTAATGGTATGAGCCTTAATATATTGTTTAGGATGTTTGTATAACCATTATATAGGATTTTTATATTAAATTTTAATACCATCAAAGTGATATGAAGTTTGATTTCTTATAGAAGCACAATTATGCTTGTTGCATGCATTGTATTGTTTTGTTTGCACTTGGACCTCATTCTTTCACTTTTAACTTGAAAATTTTGGGTTTAAAGTATTTTATTAATTTTTAAAATTAAAAATTAAATTATATAATTATTTTAAAAGTCCATATACACTTTCCATTAAAACCATTTGGTTCCAAGGTTGACCTACATATCTGTAGATATGTAGGTTCACAATATCCTTTTAAACTTAGGTTGAAGAAAGACCCTAGGATCTTTGAATCCCATAATTTTACATATGTAATACCTTATAATAATTATATTAAATTATATATTAATATTTTAATTTACTTAAAGGATATTGTATAATTATAACATATCCACATTTGACCAGGTTATCTCCACCATGGTTGCTAGTTCCAACTAGCTCAACTATACATGCATAGTTATCTATTTTCCTTGAATTTCATCCATTAAATGATGCCTATAGATTTATGAGGTATATTTATTAAGATTAATCTATTTAAAACCACATTATTTCATTCATTATATTCACCAAGACACTTACATCTCTTGTAAACATGACTATCATGTTCAAACTAGCAAATCAAGGCTATTTGATACTACTCCAAACATAGACATGAATAACCTTGAGATAAAATGATATTACAAGGGTCAATATGTGTTCAATATACATTAAAAAATCATATTCATGCATTCATTAGTCTTTATAACTCTATATTTGGGGAAAATTAACCTTGGTGGGGTTTTGAGTCTTATTTATACACCCTTAACTTCTTAATGATTGTTCATAAAGTTAATAAGCCTATCCAAATAAATAATGACACAAACTAGAAGGAAATTAGGGTCCCTTAATCTGACCAATATCTTGTGATCCATATTTATATCTCCTTATATTACCATTCATAAACCAGTTGGCCATTTAAGGTTATTGATAAGCTCAATGGAGAAATGAATAAGTTTTGTGTCTTGTTTGGCTCTATAACTCCAAATTTTACATGGATTTGGGTCTAAGAATACCATGGGAAACCTTATAGGATATTTCACATTGCCCATCAATATAAAACCTCTATAAAAGACCTTTAAAAGCATGTTCTCTTTAAGAATATGCCTATTATACCCTTTGTAACTACTAGAGATGGTGAACTGTGACTATCCAGCTTCCCCTAACTTTTACAGAGATGGAGGAGTATGAAAAAACGTTTCACACCTTTTTTTGTCTTTAATTATTACAAAATATCTCATTTAGACATTATTAAATGATGAATGGGCATTTATAAATAGATTCTAATGTTTGAAAATAATTGCTTAAGACATTTGGAGAATATTTATGAAAAAGTATAGTCATTATTCCATTACATAGATATTAGATGACTTAAAAAGACCCTTATTCCATGATATAACATTCACATTTACTCTTTTATAGAAAGTAACATCTCAACATTAGAGTGTATAATGAGACAAAAGTAAATAAACTACCTTAATCTTACCAAAACTACATTAAAATATCTAAATTACTTGAAAATACAATGTGATAAACTTACTAGGTGGGATGTGTTGGGTGCGTAGGAAGTGCACCTAGAATTTGAATTTTCTAGGTAGAAGACTGAAGGCACCCGATAAGAGGTGGAGAGCACAGGGTTGAAGGTAAGATAAAAGTTGCTTGTGGAGAACTAGGTAGCAGGTACAGATCCTGGAGGGACAGCAGGAGGTGCAAAAAAAATTTTGGGGGCAAAATGTGCCGCTATTGGAAATAATGGAAAACTGTCAAGTGCTACTAATCCTTTCAATGGGATTTGTGTCACCCATCTGGATTCTACTCCTGTTGGGTTGGGGCAAGAACATGAAAAGGAGAAAGATAATTTGTAGTCTAATAAGGAAAATTCTTCAGAAGAGCTGAAGGCAGAGAATGCAGAGCAAAAGAAGTGGTCATCTCTGTTTGGCAAGAAACCCAATGGAAAATCTATCTTCCCACCGGTGACTACAAAATCTTGCTGGGAGAAAGGTGAGTTTCAAGTTTTCATTCCAGACCCTTTAATAGATTTCTCTATGTCTTCCATGGATTTCACCCTAGTGGGTAAATTTTTAGGAGCTAGACCAGATCTGGAAACTCTTAAAAAAAATGGTTAAAAGGAAATGGGTAATTAGAGGAGAAATAGAAATGGCACCAATGACGAATGGATTTTTCTCATTTATTTTCAATTGTAAGGAAGACATGAATATGGTTCTGGGTGGAGGACCGTGGTCTTTCGGTAAATGTTCTTTGACAATCAAAAAATGGGAGCCCAATATGGACCTATCAGATTCTTTTTTCTTAACCACTCCCATTTGGGTTAGACTTCCTAGACTCCCTTTAGAGTTCTGGCATGAGGAAATCTTTAAAGGTATTGCCAGTTCTTTTGGTAAACTTGTGGCAATGGATAAAGCTACAGCTTCCAGATCCAAACTTCTAAGTGCTAGACTTTATGTCAAAGTGGTAGATTTGAATCACATCCCAGAAAAAGTGGATATAATATCTAGGCTGGGCAAAAAAACTCAAGGGATTCTCTTTAAATATTTGCCTAATTCATGCTATGCTTGTAAGAAATAGGGGCACTTCGTTAAAAACTATCTGTTTAAAAGCAAAAATCTTCAGAGAGGTGTATTGGAAGGGAGAAAAATTCAGCATAAGGAAGAATGGAAACTAAAGGAAGATCATAGACAAGAACAAAAGAATAGTGTAGATCCTAAAGATTTAGATGAAGAGGAAGATTTAGAGCCTTCTTGTGAAGAACCTCAAGATCCACAAACTGAGGCATATAAGGAGTTTTCTATTGAGAATGAAAATTCAGAAATAGAAGGAGATGGATAGCAAATAGATATCAAAAATCCTAAACAAAGAATAGAAGAATTGATGGATTTATCAAGAAAAATCATTTGCAAACAAAGGATAGAAGAGTGAAAGGGAGATGTTGATGACAAAAGTGTATTAGAAGAAGGAGAAATCTTGGCTGAAGATGTAAACAATTCAGAAGAGGGAGATGTTCTCCTTTCTCAGTCTAGGGAGGCTGATATTGTTATCCCTTTGGAGGAGCTTCAGGAGAACCAAAGAAAAAGGGGTGGAAAAAACACAAATACGAAGGGAGTAGAAACAAGAAGCAGTAAAAAAGACCAGAAAACTAAGGTGAAATTGCTTGTTATTGCTAGGGATACACTCGGAAAAAGAGATGAACAACATCGTAAGATGAAACCGGATATTGGCTCTCCTGACAAACCCGGAAGAAGACCCATAAGAAAAACTAGAGAGCTAGAAAGTTTGCAAAATATTGTTGATGGTAGACAGGCAACTATTCTGGATTTTACCCCTAAAATAGATAACTAGAGCATCTTGCAGGATATTAGGGGGTTATTTGTTTAATGGTTTTTTGAGGTTATCTTTGTATAACCTATTTCTATTGCTACTTTTTATTAGGTTTAAGGATGGATTTTTCTGGAGCATGGTAATGCTTTAACCTTTTTGTTCCTATTAAAGGGTTTCGGGGCCCCTTCAAAACATGTTTTTACCTTAATTTAAAACTTACTAGTTCATCTCCTTGGTCAATTTGGTCAAATTTAGATCATGGTTGTTCTTTGAAGAGTCACCACCTTGCCTCCTTGAGCATGATTCTTCATTGACTTGAATTCACTCTTAATCTTAAATTTGTTAAACTTACCTTAAATAATGATAAACATATGAAGGGGATTCAAAGAATGAGAGTTTGATGACAAGACAAAGTGACTTAACCCTACTACTCACTATACCATCCTAGAGGACCTTGTAAGTTGCCAAGGAAGATATGCTACCTATCATATTAGATCATGAATGACCAATACAATACCTTCATAAAGGCTATAAACAAAGTTAATATCAATTACATAAAAGTTTTAAATTATAATCATTCATGGTAGCCAAATTTTGGCTAACATATCCCATCTTTTAGTTGGTCATGCAATAAGATCTCCATGTTACCCTTGAGGTGCTACCATTTGTTTCTCCACCTCCTCCCTCTACATGTGACACTCATTTTCATATTTTTAATCATCTAATCACTCTATTTCAATAAGGACAAACCATGGGTACCTTATTTGGCACTTATCTCCCTCCAAGCCCTCATCACTCTCTAGCATGGTAGGCCCAAAACATCGAGACCACCAAAGGAGTTTTTGGATGTATGAATATGAATTACTCAATAAATTGATCATATGGATAAAAATACACCCACCATATGTAATGCCTTGTGATACACCTCTTCCCTTGTGTTTTTACTATAATTGGCCATGATGGCCACACATTCAAAGTACCTTGTTATAATATCCATATAATCTAGTCCCTATATATGGTCTCTAACACTGAATTTTGTGAAACTTCTCAAAATACATGATCTAATTCCCATATACTCACTCATGTAAGGGAATAATATAAAACATGAGGTAACCCCATGGGTATTTACATTGGGAACGTCTCATATATCTAACTTCCAAAAAGAATGATTGGACCCATAGTCTATTGACCTCTACTAAGAATGTTGTAGAAGTCATGTACCAATTTTACCCAAATGATCAACCCTATATCATGCAAGGTGAATTAATATAAAACCAAGAATCATATATCTATAATGACTAATGGAAATTCCCCATATGACTTATGACAAATCACATGCACCATCATAAGCTTGATCAAGGCCTTTTGGATGTTTAAACACCTATGTATATACATCAAATAGTCATATGATAAGTGAACACTAATTGTACCTATTATATTAAGTATCCCAATGAGATAAGGATCTCCTCTCATCTTTAGTATCCATGGTATTTCACACCACTAGTGTGCCCATAATAGGTATCCCTAGAATTACATGTACATCCCCCAATGTAATCACCACCTTTATGATATTTGTATCCACCACCCATTTTAATGTGTCTATCAACATCTCCTATGATCAAAGGAACATGGATACCATATCCATGTTGATGAGTATATAACACATCCCAATGATGCCACCAAAGCTGAGTGTGGTTAACTATGCCCAATCAACTAATGATAATCTATATAATAGATTTGAAATCCATATCACATCTAATAGCCTCCACAATATTTTCCATCAATGTAACATTCTAAAAAAATGAAGCATAAATAAGGTTTTCATCCTAGTAAATGACAAATGTTTAAAATTATGAAAAAAATAGATTAACTAACATAATTTACCTTTTTATACTACATCAGCCAAATACTAGACTACATTGGCAATGCTTATTTCTCTATAGTATGGCCCAATTAATATGGTATTGGCCAATAAATTAGTATACTATATTAGCCATATACTTATGGATCAATTTTTATTAAATTATCCTAATACTATATCAACCATTTTTAATATTACATTATCCCAATTATCTTCCTAGTGCCATTAACCATACCATATGAAATTGGCCAACTTAGATAAATTCCAATTGCATCAGCCATACTAGACAACATTAACCATGCTTTTCCTTAACTAAATTGGCCTATTCCTACAATATCATCCAATTATATTTCACCCTACCTATAAATTACATTAGCATGGCTGATATAGTTTAAAGAGTGTAATGATTTTTCCCTTGGCCCTAATAAATGCCATAAAGATAGTTTTTAACCTCTCAACATGTACCCATTATTTATCTTATTTTTAGATCCATTTTAGTAATTATTGAGGAAAATATATGAAATATATTTTCCCTAATGCTTATATTTCTTAATCTCATTCATTTTATTTTAAAATGATAAAAGAAACCATTAATACATTTCAACCTATATGAACCTAGTCACTACAATGATGTGTCCACCAACATGATTAACTCCTTGTTTGTGAACCATGATATCTTAAATCACTAAATTTGGATAAATAGAGATCTGGTTTCAAATTATCAAATGTGTAAATTAATATTTTTACAGTTTTATAGTGAAACTATTAAATTCTTGGCCTTCAATTATTTACCAACATATTTTGTTTGCTAATATACTTATTTTTGTAGGTCCTTTTCACAAACCAAAATTAATCTTATAATCATAGTGAGGTATATAATTTTTAGGTGATAATAAAATATTTTAAAAAAATGGCATTTTAACTTATTTTTTAGGTCTACCTCTTGTTCTACACATCATTTTCCACACACGCAACATTCTCTATAGTCAACAGGATACGTGAAGGTATGTATTTACATTTTATTTACTCTCATTTTATTTTAGCATTTATTTTCACACTTCATTTAAATTGGCTCAATTTTTTTGTTACTACATTCTTTCCTAAATCACCATCCCATGTTACACTATTTTGGCATGTGATGAGCTTCAGGTTGGGCATATGTATATACATAATATTTTTCACTTTATCATTTAGTGATGCTTTCTCTTGTATCAACTTGTCAAATATTGATCTCCTTGATTTCACACCTTAAAGGGTGCACTAGGAAAGGGGTGGGTATTCTTGTGGTGTTTTTCAAGGTATGTTGTTATCTATGTCATGATCATATCATTCCTTTTATTAGTTTAGCTTCCATAGACTTATCTTAGTACTTACCTCCTTCTATCATATCATTAATTTATGTTAGTCTCCTCATATCTTATGGCATCAACCAAGTTGATACCATATTTTTAAAACATTTTACCTTATTATATTATATCGTAATGAACACTCTAATGTAGTTATGAGACTATTTTTTGACATTCATACTATATCAACATGGCCGATATTGTTCAATCCCAACAGAAATCTCTTAATTATATTGATCTAGTTGATGTCATAAATTTATGTTTAGGATTGTTTTTGGGTATTATATCACTATATATACAAGTAATATTTCATTTTAAACATATCCATATACACTCTATTACTCTACTTTTACTCACACTTCTACCCTAAGTCACATTTGGAGGAGTTAGGACTAGAATTTTATCTTGAAGGAAGCTTGTCTTATGTAAGCCTTATAAATTCAATAAAATGACTCATTAAGAGTATTATTAAGTCTTATATGAACCATTTTAAGTCTTAAAAACCATAATAATCTTGTATAAAGAACCATTAGTCAATGGAGAGATTGATGCTCAATAGATCCACTCTAAGGTAAGTATTTATAACCTTATACTATTTCCTTTATTTACTTAGTAGATAGACATTTATTATTTATTATTTAATGAATGTGTTTTTGTCCTTATTTAGGTTCTCACTACACTAAATAATTTGGTGTAGCTATAGGATTTATTAAACTTTACATATTCCATTTAGGTTTCCTAGACCACCATTTATTGACCATGACACCTTACCCTTTTTATCATTCTAACCCTTCCCATTTAGTTAATTTTAATTTTATTACACAACTAATTAAATTTAATATTTACAAACATTTACTTTCATATAGGTATATTTATATCTATTTGGTTATGTCAAAATATTAGGATTTGCAACTTTTCCCTCTTAGTATTAGTGATATAAGCATCCCTCTTTATAGGTTTGTGGATGTATTGGTCACTACCCAAAATTTAAAAATAATATAATCTATTTTATTAACCTTATACAATTATATATCTATTGAGATATGACATTTATAGGCTAATCCTAGCCTACTCATACACTGAGCCTGCATAGATAGAGAATTAGTTGTAGAACTGAATGAACCACATGTCTAATTTATCCTAATTTTCACTTCTAGAATATAGTCACAATCAGATAGTCACCCAAAAAATATAATTACTCATCCATTTTTTAAAATTATTACATTTATCATATGTCACTATTTAATTAAGCACAATCAATCTTAGTCTGTTACATTCATATTTATGCTTGAATGCCATAACTTAATATCTCAATTACCTTTCAAAGATCTATCTTAATTAGAGTGAGTAATCCACTTTAATAAAAATTAGGGTAAAACACATTGACATCAAGGTAAGGTGAAATATTAATGATACTAATAGTGATATTGAAATAGGTATTTTCATGTATTTCTTGAAGGGATATATATTAATGTATAATCATTATTTTCTTTGCTTAGACATAACCAAACAAATAGAGATCATCTAATATATAACCATCGTCATACTCAGAGGTGGTTCAACATTGATTTTTTCAACCATTATTATTGTGGGAGAATATAAATATTTAGGGGGTTTATTCTTGAATTATGTTTCCATGGGAAATGTGTTTGTTGGTCTCTTGTGAAATCTAGGAGTAAAATTGTCAATGTATGTTGAGGTAAGTTATATGTTATAATATTATGGTTTATATCATTAAGATTATCTAAATTAGGATCAAAGAGGTTTTTTTAACTCTCCTAAATATCTTGATATTTCCATCACAAGAAATCAATGTGATACTTAAAAGTGTTGAAATTCTCTAAAAATTACACATGATAATGTTGTAAGTGTAGGTATTTTTTAGGTGCCATGTTCTTATAATTGCTTAAAGTTACAAGGGTTGGTGTTACCTTGGACAATGTTAATGTTTCCCAAGTATGGGAAATTGATGAATTTAAAAGTTAAATAATTTATCACCCTTTTTTTATGATTCCACATGCATCCAAGAAAGATGTTATAGGAGAGGAAAATTCAAAATCATAACATAAACCCTAGTCATTCTAGGAGTCAAGGTGATAGGAATACAAATGCATCCCATATGAGAATTTTATTTTTATTTTTATCCTATATTAGTTTTATTATTTGATTTAATATAAATATCTTAGTATCTAAGGTATTTAATAAAGTCTAAAGAGGTGACACAAGTTCTAAAGCCTTTATTAATGGGGGCTTTCTTGACTTGAACATGACCTATTTTTATGTTTATATTTATTTGACTT
Organism: Torreya grandis; assembly: GCA_037957365.1. Lineage (NCBI taxonomy): Eukaryota > Viridiplantae > Streptophyta > Pinopsida > Cupressales > Taxaceae > Torreya > Torreya grandis. The sequence continues at coordinate 613,532 of JARHVA010004490.1, forward strand.
GGGTCATCAACACCAAATAATATTTATTAAAGGATCATAGATTGAATTGGTAATTTAATTTATAAGATTTGATTAGTTGTTTATTCTATTTAAATAGATAAATCCTCACATTATAGTGTAGAGGGTAAACACAATCTATCACACACTTCCCTTGGTCCTAGATGATGGAGAGGATAGATCAAGAATATCTCACTTTGTCTTGTTATAAGGATCACTTCTTCAATAATAGATCACTAGTTCAATTATGCATCTATTGGATCTAAGGTTTATTGAATTAGTTTATGTTTCATAACACTCTATACATGTTCATTCCAACATTTTAGTGCTCTACTCTCAATGTACACACTTGTCAAATCACCAACTTACTCCTTACCTCAACTAACTAATAACTCCTCTTGTAAATTGATCTTAACTACCCAAACCTTATAATAACCCTAATTACTTATAAGACCCTTAATAACACAATGTCATAACACTTTGACCTTTTACAACATCACAAAATTAGATAAACAATACAAAAAAATTCAAGAATTTGAATTAACCATTTAGGCAAAAAAATGCCTAATGGGTCCAAATTCAAATTTTATATCACTCTAACAACTCAAAAATGTTTCCTACAGACCTCCTTGTACCACAACACCTACTAAGACTCAAAACATGTAAAGTGAACTAATATGTACAATGGGGTAGTGATGCCCTTGTATCATACTATCGAGGAGCAAGAAAAAACATTCCAAGAAAGTTGTAAATGATTGGACTTTGATGTTATTGGAAACATCCTTCTCCAAGTTCATGTCTAACTAGATCCTAAGGCCTATTTGAGACACATAGGCCTTTTTGATACTTGATAAAACTTATGATTGATCTTCCTTGATTCTTCTTTCTCTTATTTCCTCCTTTTAGGTTAACTTCTTGTACTCTTATATTTAACCTAATCATTTTCATATTCATAGTGTTCTCTTATAGCCAACCTACACATGGAACACACAATTAAATGAAAACCATCTCCTACTTGTCTTATTGGAAATATTTATCTTTTACTTTTATGCATGTGCTCTCTTTGCTTGGCTTTGTTGCTTATTGTGTTTTTATTGATGATTCCACCTTTTATACTATAATTTCATCGATCTCTTCAACCTTATGAACCTCCTCTTGATGTTGTATACTCTCTACCTAATTATTGTCTTCTCCTTATATAGCTAATGCCCTCAAAATGCTCACTTTCTCAACAAGGTAGTCTAAACTCTCCTTGTTTTATTTACATGATAAGTGATTTGACAAAATTGAAAATAATCCTTTTACCTATTCATCTTGAATTATCTCACCTTTCTCTTCTTTTCTCAGTTGGTCCTTAATTTTAGGTAATTGTACTCTCTTAAGCAAGTCTTTTACACCTTGTTCCACCTTAAGCAAGTCTTTTTCACCTTGATACATTCCTCATCCAAGCTCTCTCCTTAGATCTAATTCATTGAGTAATCACTTTTCTCTCTTATTGTGAGCTTCTTTATCTCATTATCTCTTCTCAAACCTCTCTTAGATTTCAAACTATCTGACAAACCTCTTTCAATCACCTGTAATCTTATTTAGCAATCTCCTAGACAATATTCATCATAATTTAAAGCAACAAATCAAATACATTATCTAAAAATAATAATCAAACTTGTACCTTATTTATCTTGTAACCTTATCCATAAAATCTTTCTCACTCTGATACCAAATGATGCAAAAGATAGATCAACAATCTCTCATTTTGTCTTATTACAAGGATCACTTCTTTAATAATAGATCACTATTTCAATTATGCATATATTGGATCTAAATTTCATTCAATTAGTTTGTTCTTCTTGACACTCTATACATGTTCATTCCCACCTTTTAGTGGTCCGCTCTCATTTTACACACTTGTCAAATCACCAACTTACTCCTTACCTCAACTAACTACTAAATCCTCTTGTACATTGATCTTAACTACCCAAACCTTCTAACAACACTAATTACTCATAAGACCCCTAATGACACAAGGTCATAACACTTTAAACTTTTACACCATCAAAAAAAATAAAAATAATACAAAACATTTCAAACATTTAAATTGGCCATTTAGGTAGGAAAATTCCTAATGGGTCCAAATTCAAATTTGATAGCACTCTAACAACTCAAAATGTTTCCTATAGACCTCCTAGGACCACAAAAACTTAATAAGATTCAAAACATTTAAAGTGAACTAATATGTATAATAGGGTAGTGATGTCCCTACATCACATTATTTCATGGTACTTTCATCATATCTGTGTAATGGGTCCTCTTACCTCAAAGTGTGTAGTTGATAAATATTCATGTTGAAGAGTGTTTTCTTGAGGTAATTGTAATATTCCTAGGATGTTATTTTAGATCAAATAAGAGTATTTTACTTGGGGAAATTAGAGAGATATATTATAAGATCTCATTCCTTAAAGCTAGGATGTTATTATTTGGATTATACCCAATGGGGGGAGTCATTGATATTATATTTAGCCATAGAAGGGGATGACTTTTATTTTTTATTATGTAATTTATTTTTAAATCACTGAACTAGCTTATGGTGTTGTAAAATAATACTCTAAACTTCCAACATCATCTAATATACCAATAATTTCATAATTTTATAGATTTTATGATTTTTGAGTTTCAAAAAAGTTTCATAAGATGTCTTCACTATAGGATAAGATTGAATAAATTTTTAGGTATTGTAGTTAGTTATAGGAAAGGGTTCTATGTTACACTCAAATCTATGTATTAATGCACTTCATGGCATGCATGTGAGTTAGGTTTTCTTCATTGGTATAGGAATTAGGGTTAAATATAATTTTTATAGTGTTAGATCTTTGAGTAGTGTTTTTTTACATTTTGGTGTTTTTGAGTATTATCTTGAGTATCTTGGTTTTTATTATTTGAGTAATATAATATAAAATTAATATAAATACATAATTTAGCATTATCTTGGTGAAATAACTCATGTTTGTTGTGGGTTTCATTGTGTTTATACTTATTAAGGAACTATTGATAATGGTATCTATCCATAACAATATGGTCAAATACTATTACTAGGAAGGAAATTATATGTCAAGCCCCTAAGGGAATGAAATTATTCATGTGAAACCAAATAATAATTTGTCTATCATACCATTTGGGTGTGTGCTTAGTAGGATCTATATATTTAGGATGAGGTCATGGTAATCTTTTTATAAGACTTATTTACTTATAGGCTAATGATTACACTCTTCTAGTTGAAGGTTTGGTTGAAAATGGATTCCAAAAATAGGTTGCAAAAGAGACACATTTTGAATATAATTTTGCATGATTGGTTTATTAGTTGTTTAGATTCAAAACTATGATGAAAAGTTTCAAAAATCCTATCATCATTAGCATGCCTATTTTCATTAGGTCTAATGACAATTTAAGTATATTTTTGGGTTAAAGAATTTGAATTTTAAATTGGCACATGATATGGTCATGTCATTTATCTTATTTTAAATATTTATCCAATGTTGTAGGAGATAAGGACCTAACTTTTTATTTCGATATTATCTCTAATATAATGGTAAAGATCTTGAATTCCTTTTCCTCGATCATTATATGATAATATTTATGGGATAATAGTTTCAATATATTTATGAAATTATGGGTGGTCTCGTGTTCTAATTTATTTCAATTAATAAAGGTACCCAAGCTATCTTCATGTAAGTTTTGATATTGAAAATCTTGGACTAAGTCAATTACTAAACCTTTTAGTTTGACAATAGATTTAATCTTGATTTAGTTATATCATTTTACAGTGTCTATCATGAGGGTTTATTCTAGTAGTTTGGTTGATGCATATGTGTTATTTTTAATCCAATCCTTGTAGATAGTTCTAAATGACTTAGAATGTAAAGTATGGTTAGTGGCCCTATCATAAGTAACACTCAGAGTTATTCTTGTGATGTCCAAATTTTTAGTATAAGCTAATAATGGTTAATTATATAAATCATCAAGAATTTTTTTATGAATGGATTAATATGGGGTTTATTTCCAATAATTTTCCTTAAGGATAGGGGTGGGGTAAGGTTATTTATTAGGAATTACCCATTTAATTTATTTTAAATGATTAAAACTTTACATCTCATTATTTTGAAATTGCATGAATTTATTTTCACTATATGTTTTCATGATTTTCATTTAGTATAAGACTTAGAAGATCATTTGAGTGGAATTTATATGAGTATTTTGAGTTTCTTAAGTTGATTGAGTAGTGTTAGTGACTATTGTAGACAAATATTACACCCTAATAGATGGTGATTAAGCCTCTCCCATATTTTGACAACATGGGATTACATCTAGGCCTGTGGGTTACTTATAGTAGAGGTAAACCTATAAGTGAAAGGGATATCTCCCTTGATTTATCTCTTGAGTTCACACACTACACTAGACCAATCACTTGGGGGTGAAAAGGGAAGAAGTTAATAGAAATTAAACCTATAATAATGAGGTGATACACCAAAATATTAGTCTACAAACTCATGCACATGCATTAAGAATGAAGACTACCAAAACTAACCTCAACTTTATGGCCTTCTACCATTAGTATTTATTATATAACAATATTTCTATGCACATATAGAGGTGGGTAAAAATAAGGTCTAGTACTAGACACTATTAGTCCCTCTCACACTTCAATATATACTCAATAAACATATACACTTTATGACACTTGTTAGAAGAGATATCCATCACACAAAACATGCAAGGGTAGAATAGAAGCAAGGAGAACCTATTCATCATTTAACATCCAAGAACACCACTTAACACACTTAGAAAAGATATTGTAGAGATCAAATTAAATTCATATGTCTTATTAAATATCAAAACCATGTGCCAAATTAGCATGGATTCACCATACTATGTGTGTCCTCTTTATAATTGCCAAAAAGGCATGTATTTATAGAGCAAAGGAGAAGAGAGAGAAGAAAAGAAGAGGAAAGGTCAAAAAGACAAGTTTCAAACTAAAAAAACAAACTAAAATTGAGGGAATGAGGTGGAAAATAGACCATAAAGGTCATCTTAGACAAGTTTCCATCAAAAACATGTCATTCTCCCTCAAGGTGGCATAAAGACTCTTCATCTCCTTCTTTGAAACTATCCTTTGGTGATGAGTCCACTTAACTAATTTAAAATACCATAAGGGTCTTTGAAACCTTTGAATTATCATGAAAATTTGGAAAAAATATTTTAATAGTCCACCTATGCCCCTATTCTAATAACCTTTTATACACCACTTGTCATCCATTGTCTATCAACCACTCACAAGCCCTTCTAGGTTGTTCCTCACATTTGTCATTGAATTAACATGTATTTGATCAAGGGACATGTTACAAAGGTGTTAAGACACCCATTTAAGGAATTTTTCTCCTTTGGTTTATCATATAGATCTTAATGAAACTCAAAACATGCTTCTCACTTCCATCTCAGGCAGTCACCGTGCATTCTCACTATCTCACTTAGACTGCCTATAATGAATGGACTAGTAGAGAGGTTTACATGATTTTATAAGGTGAGAAATGAGTATTGAGAGTTCAAACAAGTATATAAATACATCCTTCAGTGGCTCTCATTCAACAAGTCCTTTTTGCACCTATATAACTAGTTAAATCTTTCAAGAAACACCATGTTAGGACTATCTATATAAGAGATAGTACAGACCAAATAGGTGATGAGGATCCTAGAAGAGTGATATATATTTCAAAACTAGTTTCAAGATGAATTGACTCCTTTTTTATGAAAAAACTCTTCATGTCTTCACCATTGGGTCTACATAAGGGTTTTTTAAGGTTTGGGCTATTAAGGATTATTCATAAAATCTTGACATCTAACGTCCAAACCAATTCCATTAAGTTTGAGATAGAGACACTTTAAAATATCCCAAAATCCTTGAGTCACCATGTAGTCCCTCTATATAGGTGTGAGTGAATGAAATTGGCCTATCAAGTTCCTTCTTATATTTTGAGTAGGTCTAATAGAGGTTTAGGCCAAATTAATCACTCTTTGGATTCTATCTACAAGATATTAAATCCAATTCATCTTTTAATATACCTTGAAGGTCTTCAAGGTGTTTTGGAGGTTCATGTGACCTTATGGATGAAGTTGACAATCATTAGAGTTTAGGCTCGGTATTAGGCCTAATATACAAGAATGTATTTTCTATGTGTTTGACCACTTGAGTGGTCTTAATGATTTTGGATGCCTTATCCATCTCTTTTCATCTTCAAACCAAATATATACATCCTTCCAATACTATTCCATGATTATTACACTCATCCCTTCATCATGAATATATAGGTCTATAAATTATCTTGTAATTAGAGTGCCCTCTATTTAAGATAGAATAGAGGGTACCTCCTATATTTTTATATATTAAATAAAAGTATGAATGGATTATTTGGGTCATTTTGACCCTCTGTATAAAGTATCAAATCTTTAAAATGACTATATCACCCCTAAACACTCAAACTCAAATTCTTCAAGACTGGTTTTGTGACAATGACTATGTGCAAGGTTTAGGTAGGCTGAGTGTGGGGTTGGAACCCTATTCCTTTATTTATGAGAAACACACAAAATGTGATGTCATAAAAAATTAATATTACATAAATGTGTTATATTCAATTCTTTATCTCTATCAACCTCCAAACTTACATGTTTCATGACACTAGATTAGTTTGTAGATTGTGTCAGACTGTAGGTGCACTACAAGGAAATTTTGAAACTTGTAGGTGCTTATTTATGCATTGAAAATTATGTTTCATACCTCCATATTACCTTGAGGTCAATTAAGTCATATCATTTCATACCTATGTTCATCAACTAGATAGCATGCTTGTGGTTCAAACTAGTTCACTATATGTCCTAGTTGTGTCACATGTAGGTGGAAATTAGGGGAGGATTGGAGGGAACTTGTAAATGTCACTATAATTGAGTATTATGTTTTAACCTTAAATTCCTTCCTTAAGGTCACTAATACTATCTCTCATACCTAAATTAGATTAAATATTATCTTGAGACCATATTCTTATCACTATATTTTAGTGCACTAGTTGTATTTTACTTATAGGTTTAAAACACTGCAGGTTTCACTGAGTGTTTTCAATGGAAACCCAAATGAGTGAAGCTCCACTCAATCATCCTTATCCTTAGCCTAACACTATCCTTCTTATGTCAAAACATCACTCCTAAGTATAGGATGTTAGTATGGAGAAACTATATCTACTCATTCCTCAGGAAAATTCACCAATAGAGCTCAAATTGTGAGGAAGGATCCCTTATTTAGTAAAAATAAGGTAAATTCTCCCCTTAAGAAAATTATCCAACTCTTCCTTATGTAAGTTGATTTAACTAGTTTAAGATGAACACTATGACCTTTTATGGCTTTAGAAACATCATTCAAGTCATGTAATGAATGTAACCATATATCTTAGGGTTTTTTTATTATCTTCCCAACTCTTTACATGTTTAGAGATGATTATATCTGACTGTATATCATGGAGTTATGATCATTTTCTTAATCACTATCTTAAGAATCATCTCCATCAACTTTGAAGTTTCTTAAATTAAAAATATTCATAAATAAATTAACTTTCATGTTTTGATATGTTGAACATAGGTACATTATTTGTCTTAAAACCATTGATAGAGAACAAACCCTGTAACTGATGAAACCATGTCATGTAGACTATAATGGTGATCTTTTATAGCATAATGAGGATATTATTTCCTATAAAAACATGTTCCACACATTAAAACCATTTATAAAAAACATGAATATGAATAATATGCTCTATTACAACACACACAACACTTGGAAATGTCATATCATACAAGCAAATGAGGAAACCTACAAGTGATAAGAATGTGCAGTCTTTTTGAAGACATTAAAAATATTAAATATGATTCATGAAGATAAATTCACTAACCTTAAAAATATTACCATTTAATGATATTAAAAAATTATTACTAACATCCATCAAATTAATTCTCCTCAACTTTACCTAACCTATCTGTACCAGTAGAAAATCGATTGGTCTTGTTTGACTTGCATAAGAAAGTGAGGGAATAGGTGAACTAGTTTTTGTCATTTTTGAACTTGTCAAGGAAATATAGTCATGAATATGATTTTTAGGGAGTTTAATGGAAATAAATAAGCTTCCACAAATGCCAAGAATTTTATATATTTTTTATAACCACAAAAACTCCTTTTCATCTATTAATCTTGCTTTCAACATTTAGACCTATAATTTCCAGTTACAAAACTACTTCTCTAACAAACCCTAACACATTATATGTTTAATAACACCTTGAAACACTTTTACTTAGAAGGAAATAATAAAATCTCATTAAATGACCTAAAATATAACCTAAAATGACATAAGGATAATTTATCAAGTGTGATCAAGATGAAACATAGTTTGTGACCTTACTAGTGATCATGATGAACATTTTAAGACCTAAGGGGCCTATGGAAGTTTGAAATTACATGAGGGGCTGAATTATTTGACTAGGGGGTAAAATTAGTCAACATTTTAGTGATTTCATATGGGTATCATGCTTTATATGATAAGGACCAGTTGTTTTCTCCTATACATTAGAAAATAGAGTCACTGTTGATGCTTGGATTTGCACCCTTGAAAAGATGCTCAACTCTCCTCATCCAAGCAAAAAAATGGAATCGTCTCTCTTTCTATGGGTGGTAATTCTATTGAGGTGAATATCTATATTAGGGGCTAGCTCCCCTTGATTCACCTTTGAAGCTCTTCTAAGCTACACACTATGTATGAAAAGGGAGAAAGAAAACAACTAAGAAAATAAATGGTGATGCACCAATATTTGATATCCTCTCACTTGAATAAAATCACTACTTAAAGACTAACAAAGTTTCTTCACAAAAAACTCAAAACTTTTGTGCATTATCACATCAGTGTTTCACATGTTAGATTCAAGAAGATATTTGACATTCAAGAGAGTAATAGACAATACCAAGAAAGAATATAGTCTTAAACCACTTCTAAAATGTCTATATACTTATGAAAGAATATAAACAAGCACCTATAATAATACTCTTTCTATACATTTTGTAGGCAATCAAGGATAACAAGTTAGGAAAGATAACTTTCACTAAACAAGAACAACACGATTTGGACCAATACACAACAATGTAACATGTGAGTGGCAAAAACCTTGTATTATTTCTTCAAAAGTTATACAAGTGCAAACTTGTTTTTTTTTTTCACTATAACCATTGGAGGATCCCTAAAAGAGTAGAAATAATACATATATATAGTTTTTTTGAAGGGAGGTCAAGTGAATGAAATGCAAAGATCAATCAAACATGTGTCAACTGAGAATAAGAATAGTTACTATCCATTATATAAGATGTTCTCTTTATGGTTACACTAGTAAAATAAATATATTTTAAACTATGTTTTTCCATAAATGGATCCAACTATTGGAAAAAAAATTACGTTAGCTGCTCTTTACTAGCTCATTGAGCTATGAAATAGTGTAACAACCTAAACTGTTAACCCTTTATTTTTGATTATTGTGTACTAGATGTTTAGAATTTTTCCATGTGTCACTTCCATATTTGTCTTCAAGTTCCCACTCTCTTGTTTTTGGCACTTGTTTTTGGACTTTTTATTTTTAGCATTCTTTCAGACAATTTGTCCAAAAGAATTCTTTTGAGCTCTTTTTCCTTTCCTCTCAGCTTTTCATCGAACAAAAAGTCTAAAGGAATTATTTCATTTGGATTTGAGCCTTTTCCTCTATGCATTTATTCCTTTGGATTTTTGAAAATTCCCTTTGGATTTTTGCAATGGTCCACCTCTACCCTAAAATAATCCTTCAGACTTTGTGCAAATGTCTCTTTTGAAAGGAACATACCCTTCGAAAGAAATGTAAATGACCCCCTCAACTTGAAAGTGGCCTTCAAAAAAAATCAATTGTCCTTTAGGATTTTTGAAATGGTCTGTTTCCAAACAAAATATATCCTTTAAAAAAATTGCAACATACCCTTCAAAAAAATTAAAGGGTCCTTTAGCTTGAAAAAGAGTCCTTCAGGAAATTTAAAATGCCTTTTGTAAAAGTTACAAGCACCCTTTGAAAAATTTATTTCAGACAATAAGTCTAAAATTATTCCTTCATAAACATTTAAGTGAACCATTTCTTGTAAGAGATGTACCTTTTGAAAAAAAATGTTTGGACCTTTAGAAAAGTTGTTTTAGATAAAATGTTTGTCTAAAATAATTCTTTCATTCAAAATTTTTAAAATATCCCTTCGAAAAGGCAAGTGTCCTCCAGAATAAATTCAAGTGCCTAATTTTTAGAGAAAATGCCCTTCAAGAAAGTTGAAGTGTACCCTTTTGAAAGGAAAAAATACTTTTTAAAAGACTTGTCTAGGCCATTTTTTTTTGAGAAAGTGTCCTTCGATAAAGTTGTAACTTACCTTTCAGAAGAGTTCCACTAAATGAAAAGTCTAAGAAATAACACTTAACAAAAGACCAAAGTACACTTTCCAAAAGAATTCATTTCAAATGACTTAGCCAAAATACTAAAAAACAAAGCTATCAAAAGGAAAACACTTGTGTTTTTTACATGTAAAAGACTTCAGGTTTGTATAAGCACACTTATTTTGAATGAAACCTTCATACTAGTCTTGGATAAAGGTATAAACTCAGACATTTTTTCAAAAAAGTGGTGCCCAATTTTGGCCTGAAGGGCCAAAATTTGGTCAATAGTAACCTATACACCTCTTTTGACATTGTCAAGCCTCTGATTAGATATCAAACACACATCAAATAGAAAGGTAACAAACACACCAAGAAAGACAAAGACACACATTTGTGTTCTCATGAACACTTAGGGAAAACACACAAAACACTTAAGAAAACTAAGCTATGTACAAACTAACCTAAAACAAGTTTATCCTCCTAGATCAAAGGGGAAATTGTCATGATATCTTGATCCATGAGATAGATGAGTGCATGAGGCAAAGTGCCTTTTGAGCATTGGCTTTGATAGCTATAACTTATTGATGTTTTCTAACCTCTTTAGCATGACCTTAAATGCAATTAAGTTATCTAAAAATAGATCACCTATGAAGGTGAACTCCTTTTTAATTTCAATAACCTCAATATTTTCATGAGACTCTTTAGCTATAACTTCCAATGGTACTTCAACAAATCATATCTCTTTGATATCTAAGGTACTTTGAATGGGATCGAATTGCTCATCAGTTACAAGCTCCTCAATCTCATCAAGGAGATTTATATATTCCATCTAATCTTGGTCATTATCTTCCATGAGAACATCATTCTCTATCTTTTTTTCCCTTGACTTTCAACATTTCAAAGTTCTTCAAGTTATTCAAATAGCTCAATCTTCTTCAACCAATCATCTTTGCTCTCTTTCTCCTTAAGAAACACCACTTATTCAAAGTCATTATTTTAACCATGTTCATGAATGTAATAGTCATCATATATTAATTCATGATGTTCCTCAAGACATTGTTGTTTAATAGGTACTTTTCCTTCTTTCTCCAAAACCTCATATTTCTCTTCTTCCATAACTATATTTTTAAGACATTCATATTCATAGAACATCTCTTGATAAGTCTGCCACATACCTTGATTGAACTCCTTATGGACAAATATAACTTCATCTACATTTTATCTTTCTTAACTAAATAAGGATGAATTATACTTTTTCTCACCATGTGGAGTCCTTATAATGATTTCTTCTTCATAATCACTTGAAACATCTTCTTTATCTATTACACATTAAGCTTGTTCTCCCTTACTTACCTCCCATAAGATGAATTATCCTTTAAGAGAGGATGAGGTAGGTGGGTGGTGGATTGGTTTATGGTATATAGAGAGAGTAAGAATAATTATGTAGAGCTCATAAATGGGAATTAGGATGGAAGGAGACACTTGGAATAACTCTTGGAGGGAAATAAGGTTTTGTTGGTTTATAGACATGTCACTTTCTTCAACAAGTAGCTCATGATTTTAATTTTCCTCTTGAAACCCTTATACAACTCCAACTTCAACTTCCACTTCCTCAACCAAGGCCTCTTTTTCATATTTAAACTCCTCTTTGGTAGACTTCCATGATGGTGTAGCTATAGGTTTTTGAAGAAAAGGCAATGTGGTTTGACCATACATAAGGTTTTCATTCTTACCATCATAGACTTGGTTCCAAGTTTGAAATTTGAGGCTACTAGGATCTTTTTGAGATTAAATGGGCTCTTCATGAATGTGATAGGCATGAGATAATTGACATGGAACATAATAAGACACTTGAGGATGAGAGAGATTGACTTGTTCTTCAAAAAAAATTTCACTTTCTTTATAGTTTTCTTGAGGTCTTTCAACAACTGCAAGTTGCCTCTCAACCTCTTGGTTACCCATTTTTCAAGACTATCAATCCACATTGTATGTATCATCTCATTTTATGTAAGTATTCATTTATGATGTATTTATCTTCTTACTCAACCAATATCCATTTACTCAAAAGGAAATGAATTGCCTTTCTCATCTTCTTTATATAATTACTAGAAATCAAAATAAGCTCCTCTTCATTTACTCTCCTTTGAAGGTCCTTAAGATGTTTGGGAGGTTCATGTGGCCTTATGGATGAATTTGACAGTCATTAAGGTTTAGGCTTAATATTAGGCCTAATATGTAGGAATGTATTTTTTATATGTTTGACCACTTGAGTTGTCTTAACGACCATAGATGTATTATCCATCTCTTTTCATTTTTAAACCAATTATATAAATCCTTCAAATACCATTTTAATATTCTTCCACTCATATTTTCATCATGAATGTATAGGTCTGTAGATTAGCTTATAATTAGAGTGCCCTCAGTTTGAGACATAACAGAGGGTACCTTCCCTATTTGTATAAATTACCTGGAAGTATGGAAGGATTATTTGGGTCATTTTTACCCTTTGTATCAAGTATAAAATCTTTAAATTTATTTTATCACCCATAAACACTTAAACTCCTCAAGACTAGTTTTTATAACAATGACTATGTGTAGGGTTCAAGTAGGCTAAATGTGGGGTTGGAACTCTATTATTTTATTTATGAGAATCAAGTGATGTAATCAACCTTGAATATGAATTAAATGTTTTATATTCCATCCATTATCTCTATCAACCTCCAAACTTGCATGTTTCATGACACTAGATTAGTTTATAGATTATGTTAGACTTAAGGTACACTTCAAGGAAATTGTTAAACATGTAGGTGCTTGTTTATGTAGTAAAAATTTTGTTTCAAATATACATATTCCTTTGAGGTCACTAAGGTCATACCATTTCATACCTTTTTTCATTAAATAATTAGCATGCTTATGGTTCAAATTGGTTCACTATGTGTCCTAGCTTTATCACTTGTAGGTGGCAATTAGGGGAGAATTGAAGAGATCTTGTAGGTGTCACTATATCTAAATATTATGTTTCAACCTTCCATTAATTCCTCAAGTTTTCTAATACTATATTTCATACCTAAATTATCTCAACTCTTATCTTGAGACCATGTTCTTATCACTATATTTTAGTGTACTAGTTGCATTTTATTTCTAGGTTCAAAACACTATAGGTTTCATTGAGTTTTTTCAGTGGAAAACCAACTGAATGAAACTCCACTCAATCATCCTTATCCTTATCCTAACACTCACCTTCTCATGTCAAATAGTACTCCCAAGTCTATGTTTTAGATTGAGGTAAAAGCAGGTTTTGAAGGGGCCTCGAAACCCTTTAACAGAGAGCAAAATAAGAACAACTAAGCCCACAGGCAATGCCTAAAAAACACTACAGAGAGGTAGCAAAAATAGGTTTTGAATGGTCTTGAAACCATAAGAGACACATCCAGTCAAAACCCAGAAATAGAAGTCTGGTGGTACAACAAACAAAGCTAACAAAAGAAGAACAAAGATCAGTACCAGTTTCTTAACCAACAAGAAGGACCAGATTATTCATCCAGTTCCAGTATCAAGTTCATGGCTTCTTTTCCTTTCAAAGCAGTTTCCTGGGTGGTAACCTCTAGCAAAGCTCCTTTTTGTGTATCTTTCTTTCTAGAACTTTGCCTTGTCCTTTTGCTGGGACCCTCTAGTGCTTTGGTCTCCTCATTGGCTCGTTTACCTATATTGATAGCAACTGCACAAATGTTAGACATTACTTCCTCCATTTTCTTTCTGTTATCCTTTATTAGCTCCCGGAGGTTGTTTTCGTAAGCTTTGAGCTTCACAGGGATCTTGCTTAACTGATTTTCCATGTTGTTTACTTTGTTCCAAGCAGCTTTCAGAGAATCTTCCAAAGTTTCTGCTTTTCTCTTGAGATCAATGATCTCCCTACACAACCAGGAATCTAATTGGGAAGAAGACTCAGCTTTATAGTTAACCCAAGTTGTAGGAGTGTGTATATCATCATTCTGATTCTTCCCTCTCCAATCCTCAAACTTTTTAATAGGGCTATTTCTAGCTTCTTCAAAGAAGTCTTCTTGACTCTTTTGTTCCCGCTCATTGATTCCATCTTGAATTTCCATCTCCATGTTTTGAATATCTTCCTGGATAGAGATTTCCTTTTCATTCTTAGAAGTTGGGTCCTCACTAGGATCTTCCTGGATAGTGTCATCCTCTGCCACTTTCTGGTTTTCCTCCATCTCTTCTATTCTGGTAACAGAATCCTCCTCTGTATTGACTTTATCTTTTTCAATTTCCTCAGATCCTTCATCATTACTAGAGTTGGTGTCCCAGCTCTCTGTTCCATCTTCTTCCTCCAATTTTTCCTCCTCGAGTTCTTCAATTCTCTCCCAACCCCTTTCTTCTTCTACATTCTATTTATTAGGACTAGGGGTCTTAATTTTTCCTCTTCTGCTTACATTTTCATTCTTTTTATTCCCTGGCAACTTATCTTTCCCCTATTTGGGATACTTAACCAGTGCCCTATTCTTGCAATAGCCTTCAATAAACAGAATAAGGCCTTCGTGAAGAATAGGGTGCAAATCCTTTTTCCTATGAGCATAAAGGCTTTGAATCAGGAAGTAGCGAAGATAGAAAGGAAAAGACAAGCTAACCTTATGCCTGAAGTGGTTGAGGAAGACAAAATGGAACTTATGCACTCATTTGCTTCTTCCGTCTAGGATGAAGTACTCCCTTATACAGCTTAGGACGTCCCTCCAAATCCCTTTAATTTGATCTAGCTCATAAAAATCCCCATTTTTGACCAACTTCTGCTCCTCTTCATCTGTTTTGGGGAACTTACAAAATGCCTCGTTCGAAATGCTGGTCTGCTTTGAAAATTTGATTCCTTCCATTGACAACCCTGTAACCTCAGCAAGAAAATCCTCAATTAAATTTACAGTTATACCATGCAGGGTGACCCTGTCGTCAGACCAATTTTTGAAGAAGGCCATCATGATATGCGGTTTAGAGCCATGGAGTCTTTCCATGTAGCTCGTAACATTTCCCTTCTGCAAAATTCTCCAGACTTGATGTTTCTCTCTCCATTCTGCACAGCTCTTGGGCTCCTGTTTATGGGGTTCTTCCTTCCTTTCACGCGCCATACTCATTTTCTTTGAATCCTGATTACTGTGGATATTACCCTGGATCCTCCTACTGTCAAGTTGATTGGGACATCGAATTTGTTTATGGCTTTTTAGGATCTACTTCTCCCTCTTGATGGCCTTACTCTTTAATAATTGGGTTCCTTTCCCCGTGCTACCACTCCTCCTACTCATTAAGATTTTATTACACTCCAATCCTACCTTCTTTCGCATGTGTGGCATTGAGAAGAATGATCACCCTTAAATCCACATTCCTTACTAAGGTTTCATCCCACCTCACTTTTTGCCCTTCCTAGACGGCACAATTAGCAAGCCAATCTGCAACACCATTGGCTTCACAGTAGGTATGGGTGATTTTTATTTTTTCAAATTTATTCAAAAGAGTTTTCATCTCCTTTACCTTATCCTCTATGGTCCAAGACACAGTATTCTTATTATTAAGGATATTTATAACATTCAAAGAGTCCCCTTCAAGCCACAATTTGGAATATCCCGAGTCCACAGCTAATTTAAGGGTCTGGAGGGCAGCTGTAGCTTCGGCAATGTGGCAGTTAGATATACCAATGGGAATTGCAATAGCATCAATAACCATTCCCACATGGTTTCTTAGAACACCACCACAACCAGCATTTCCCGGGTTCCCTTTTGCTGCACCGTATAAGTTACCTTTAATCCAATCTTGAGGTGGACTAATCCAAGTAACACCTAATCTGGGGTTATTAGGTTTACCAAGAATAAAATCCTTCCTCAGGGGATTATCCACATTGAGATTAGAGCTTAGATTTTTTTGAGAAGAAAAATTTTCCTTTAGAGCTCTAATGATGTTCTGGCCAACCACCCATCCAGGGAGCTCTTTGTTTCTGAATATTCAGTTATTTCTTTCCTTCCATATTCCCCACCAGATATGGGGAAGAGTAATTTTCCATAAGAAGAGAACTTCAGGATTATTTGAAGGGCAATACCAGATTTTGAGAGAAAGTTCAACATTTTTTTGATGAATCCATGTAATGCCCACAGATTGAGAACCTCCTTCCAAACAAGCTGAGTGAAGGAACAATTCACAAATAGATGATCTCTATCTTCAAGGTCTCTCTTACACAGAATACACTTGTTAACAATATTAATTTCATGTTTCTATAAATTATCCAGAGTCAAAATTTTATTTTGGAGAAGGGTCCAGAAAAAGAACTTGATTTTAGGAATGAGCCCCTTAATCCAGGCTCTTGTCCATAACGGTTTTCTGCCATTTCCGTTGGAGATGAAGATGGAAGAGACTTTAAACTGTCCACTTGGCTCCTGATACCAAACAATTTTCTCTTCTTGATTAGGATATAGGGATATAACATTTAGGGATAATTGAATATCCTTGAGATCTTGATCATAGTTAGTGAGGTTTACCCAAGTGTTGTTCTGCCAGTATTGATTAACCATTATGCCCACTCTTTGCTTACATCTTTCTATAACATCTTTATCTTGGATTTCTTCCTGTAAGGGTTTACCTCTTACCCAAATATCTTCCCAGAATTTCACCTTTTTACCATTACCTACTTTCCATGAACTATCTTCTTCAAGAACATGTTTTGTTCCCTAGACTGCCCCCCAAATAGTAGACGGATGAGAAATATCTGGAGTAGTAAAGAAGTCATGAAGTGACTGTGCCTTAAATAAATACTTATGCTTCCATATTTTACTCCATTCTTTATTTTCCTGATAGACCCTCCATCCCTATTTTGCTAAAAGGGCAGTGTTCATACTTCTTATTTTCCTTATACCAAGTCCACCATCTTTCACCGGTTTGCAAATGTTATCCCATGCAATTAGAGTCATTCTCCTTTTCTCCTCAGAACTTGACCAAAGAAAGTTTCTTTGGATTTTTTCAATTGCCTCAGTAAATTTAGAGGGGATTTTGAAAAGACTCAAAGCATACGTAGGTATACTTTGAAGACTTGCTTTGAGGAGAGTTAACTTTCCTCCTTGGCTAAGAAGACAACCTTTCCATCCCGCTAACTTCTTAGTATGGAACAACTATATCTACTCATTCCTCAATAAACTTCACCAACATAGCTCGAATTATGATGAAGGATCCCTTAGAGAAATTAAGGCAAATGCTCCCTTTAAACAAATTTTCCAAATCTACCCTATGTAAGTTTCTTTAACTAGTTTACTATGAACATTATGAGAATTTATTACTTTAGAAACATCATTCAAGTCATGTAATTAATGAAACCATATCTTTTGGGGTTTTTGATGATCTTCCTTGCTCCATACATGTCTAGAGATGATCATATCTGACTATATATCATGGAGTTCCTATCAGTTTTTTACTCAATGTCTTGAGACTCATCTCCATCAACCTAAAGTTTATTAAATGAAAATTATTCATGGATAAATTACCTTACATGTTTTTATATGTTAAACATAGGTACATTATTTTAATTGAAACCTTTGATAGAGAACAAACCCTATAATTGATGAAACCATGTCCTACAAACTACAATGGTGATATTCTTTAGCATAATGAGGATAATCTTACCTATTAAAATATTTTTCACATGTGAAAACTAGTTGGAAACAACATTAATATGAATAATATACTCTATCATAACACACACAACACATGGAAATGTCATATCATACAAGCAAAGGAGAAAACCTATAGGTGATAAGAATGTGTAGTCTTCTTGGAAGCATCAATAGTCTTGAAGATGATTCATGAACCTCAATTCACAAACATTAAAATTATTACCATATAATGAGATTAAAAAATTAATACTAACATCCGTCAAATGTATTCCCCTTAACTCTACTTGACCTATTTATACTAATAAAAAAATTGGTTCATCTTGTTTGACTTGCACAAGAGAGTGATGTAATAGGTAAACCACTTTTGGTATTTTTTGAACCTATTAAGGTAATATGTTAATGGATATGAGTTGTGTGGAGATGAATGGACACTAAAAAATCTTCCACACATGCCATGAATGTTGTATAATCTGTACAACCATTGAAACCCCTCTTTTTTAATTGATTTCATTGTTTCCAACATTTGAACCTAAAATTATTAGTTACAAAACTACTTATCTAACCAAACCTAACATATTGGACATTTAATAACACCTTGACACACTTTTCCTTAGAATGAAACCATAAAAGTTCATTAAATGACCCAAAATATAGACTAGGATGACATAAGGATAATTTATCAAGTGTGATCAAGATGAAACATAGTTTGTGACCTTACTACTGACCATGATGAACATTTTAGGACCTATTGGGACCTATGGAAGTTTTAACTTACATGGGGGTTGACTTATTTGACCATGGGGTCAAATTATTCAACAATGACTTTATTAGTTTGTAGAGGAAAGATACTAATGGTAGTATCGTCCATATTTATATGGATAGATGGGGGTTTGAAAGAGGATGGGATATTGAAATTTATGGATTAAATTCTCCCCATGATTTAGAAAAAAAATAATCTAAGAAGTGATTGTTTCAATTTATGAATGTCAATTTACTACAATTTTAGGATTATTAACAAGATTTTTTTTATTACAAGTGTACTTGGCATAGTTATCTTGATCTCCCTCTTTCCTTAAATCCTCATGGGCATAAACCTATTTTAATTAAGTTTATATCTAATGTTAACCATGTTGGTGTAAATTGTTGGAGTATTATCAATGATATCATGGTGAAGGCATGAAGGTGTCTTGATGAGTGGATGAAGTGCTTTGATAGTTTGTGTGATAATGGCAAAGTGTGTAATGTGTTTGTCCTAGTATGCTTCAAGTATGCTTGGTTGATCTTTAGAGTTTACATGGTTAGATATTTTTAGGATGAGTATGGAGTATTGATAATGTACAATATGTACCTAAGATGTTTTCTAAGATTTTATTTCTTGTGTGCATAAGTGGAATTCATCTGGCTATCCATAGTTTTCATCTAAACACTTTGGGTCTAGTGGCAAAAAATACAAGTAAGTTATTTGATGATGTCACCATTACCACATGGGAATGAGTCAAGGGGATTTGTTCATATAGTTGTGATTGCATTTGTGCCTAGTTTATATTAGTTAAATATTAATCCATGAATCAAATCATGATCAAAAATATGAGGGTACAAATTTGGATTCTCAGTCATAATTTAGTATTTTTCCATAGCCAAATTTGCATTAGGAAAGAAATAGCTAAGTAATAATTTTGATGGTAACATATCTCACAAGTTTGGATGATTCATGAGAATTTTATCATATGGGTTTGTTTAGTTTTTTACCTAGTTATTTTGTACCAAATGTTAGGCCATGTAATGTAGCATAACAAAAGATATGAATGTGCAAAGTTAGGATCCTAAGCATTTTGATAGTGTTTTATATGTTCAAATAGAGTCAAGTAAGAATTTTTTTGATGTTATATCTCATGTGTGTGTACATTTAAAGAGAATGTGATCATATGGGTTTGTTCATTTTCAATCATATTTTATTTGTGTTAAATTTTAGATCATATACTGAAGCGTGGCAAAATTTATGCATGTTCAAAGTTGGCCTCTAAGGAAGGTTTTGACATAGATCTATGATAAAATATTTTAAAAAGGCATTTTAATGGCAATATATCTCACTCATATGAAGGTTATAGGAGAATTTTCTGAGATAGTTGAATTCCCCTATGAAAAATGTTCATATGGTCAAAATTTGAGATCATGCATCAAAGCACATAAAAAGTTATTAAGGCTCAAAGATGGCTTCTCAAATAGATTGAAAGGGTCCCTATTGTAAATTTTACACAAGTTAAAGTTTGAGAAACATAGATGGTGTGCTTTACTCCAAGAAGTTAGAAAGAAATGATATGAAAGCTTAGTGTTTAATGTTGAGCAAAGATAAAGATCAAAATTCTTCCAAGGATCAATGGTGAGTGAGAGATCATAAAGATAGAGATAAATGGTGTGAATGGAGTTAAGGTGGTCAAAGTGATAGTCATTTAATGAATTTAAAGTTTGAGCTACATACAGGATATTGATGAATCACATTGAGTTAAAGTCTAAATATTTCATGATATGAGGTCAATTATTAGATGCTTAAAATTTGGCTTTGGTGGACTATGTGGTAAAGATCAAACAAGATCAATGGTGAATAATTGATCTAAGTAGTGAGGACAGGAGATGCGAGCATTATATTCAAAGTTTAACTATGACTATTTGCATTTGAATATTTCAATTTATGAAAGAAAGATTGGTGCCCATTTTTTGGGCCATAACTTTTGATCCAACATGAATTTGCTCATTTTATAAAAATAAAAGATGAAGATGACTCTATGGTGCATCTAATGAGCCTAATTTAAAGATCAATAATTTTGTAAAGTCAAATATATTAATGTTAAAATTTGACTATGTGTTCATGTTTGTTCTGCAAGTGACCTAAGAAGAGTAATTGAGCTTATATTGATATTGTTTTGATGACTCTTGGTGAATTAGCTATTGGGGAGTGTTTTATACTCAATGAGGTTTTTTATGTGGATTTTGGAGGTGTGATAAATCTATCTTGAGTATGAAAAATTATTAATAAGTTGATTATGTGTTCATTCATACTGTTTATGTATACTAGGTCAGTGTTTGAGTTATTTGAGCATAAGTAGAGGTGAGCAAAGATGACTGTGATAATTTGAGGATGGAAAAGGGGACAATGAGTGGACCTATGTATTTGAAAGTGGTCCTATGTTCTTGTTTTGATTGATGATGTGTTAAATGGGTAAATAGGTCTCCATGAGACATATAAGAGCTATAAGGGCCTTGTTAAAAGGTATAGCTACTTAAGGGTGACCCATAGATGCTATGGCCAACCTATGAAGATTGTTTTAAGCCATGTATTCATGTTTTAAATGACTAAAGGGTTGAAGTAAGTCTAATGGCTGACCATGAAGTTGTTAATCATGAAATATCTACCTATAGTGAAACTAAAGGAGATGGTTTCTAGGATTGTTAGATAGGAGAGAGCTTTGAAATGAAGAAGAGAAGAGGTAGAGTGTGCCAAATGGTTGGGTTGATGAGTAGAGTAGATTAAGAAATATGTGTATGACCTATAGGTCATGTTTCCTAAGATAAAAATAGTGCTCATGCAGGTTGAGCATGAGCAAAGAGGTCTATCTTGATCCAAAAATATGTTTTGGATGTCTTGAGTATGAGAGAAGGATAGTAGGTGTTTGTGAGATCTTGGTGGATATATGAGAGATTGATCAATGTGTGGACTATGTGTATGGCCATCTGATTATGTTGTTGAAGATTATGACAAAGTTGTTGATATGTAGGATACATTGAGTGTGCAGAGTTGAAGAGTGGGGTTAGTTGGGATATGTAATGTGTCCTAATTGATCTTTGTGTATTGGTTCAAGTATCTAATGTGCTTTAGCCAATAGGGAGTGTTGAGTGAAGGTGAAGAGTTATAATCAGAGTTTCATCATTAGGTGTTGAAAACATCAATTCAAAGGTGGAATTATTCATAGGTTTTATTATGGGTGATCAACATCTAAGGGGGTTGTTTCCTCCTTTCAAGGTGTAACTTGATAGAAGTATAGTTTTTATGGGTGTTTAGGTAGATAGGTGTAGTAACTCCTTGTGGGATTGTAGTCTCACTAAAATTAGGAATGGTAGTTCCTTGATTATTAGCTTGATGGTCTAAATTTGTTCTTATTTTATAAGATAGTAGTCCAATTGTAGGTTCCAGTGGGTTTTATTCCCTAAGAGGGTTTTCCACATATGTCATGTATTTTGTGATTGATCTTTCATCTTCTCTCTTGCTCATTTATATGAATGATGTGTATGCTTCATGAATTTTTATGGTAACTAATTAAGTATTTGTAAAGATTAGAATTAAAGTTAGATTATTTGGGCTCACTGATTCACCCCCCATAGTGACTATAACTCTAATAATTGGTATCGGAATAGGTCCTTTGGAGGAAGCTTATTAGCTTGAAAGAGATCCTAAGTGGTACAAAGATGACTAAGTAGTTGAGGAAAGAAAATATTGAGTTGAGAGCAATGGTCAAAAGTATTGAAGAAAAAATTAGTCATATTAAAGATCAAGCATGTAGAATTATGGATGACATGGTTAAAGAAGCTAAAAGGGATAAGGAGACTATCCAAGTTCTTAAAATTTAGATAGAGGCTGCATATTCAAACATGAAAGCTAAAGAAGTTGAAATTGATCAGTTAAACACTAATCTTGTTTCCCTAAAGATGAGTATGAAAAGGTCATAATTAAGATAGGCAAGCCTGAAGAATAAAAAAAAGAAATGAAAACAAGTCAAATAATATGGAAAATGAATCAACAATCTCAAGGATCAGTTAGGGGTAGCTAATGTAAATCTTAAGACAAGAGAAGAAGAATGCAAATATCTTAAGACTCAATTAGAAGATGCAAATGTAAAAATGAGTTCAAGGAAAGGTGAGTATGATGAGATGAAAATTGAGATAAAATTGTTGAAGAATGAGCATGAAAAACTCATAGATAAGTTGAATAAGATAAGAAAGAAGTATGGGAAGTCTAATCAAGTCAAGGAGATTGCAAACTTGAAAAGCAATGAAAGAAAGTTTGTTAGACAACCAAATGCTTCAAGATATGATAGTTTATTTCATGGTCATTATTATACATGTAATAAGTATGGTCAAAGAGCTAAGGATTTTAGAATGAATTCAGCCAAGAATGGATATTCATGGAGCTATGATAGAAGGAATTTTTGGCCAAGGATTGATCACAGTTCAAAACTATCAAAAGGTATGATTGATGTTATTTATTTCATTTGTCACAAGAGTGGACATATTGATAGATTCTATCTAAATGGTGCTAAGAGGTATTAAAAGTATTTCAAAGGATATATAACTCTTAGAAGGTTTGAGAAAGGATAAACTTAGGTATGGAAACCAAAGGTAATCATTTCCAATTCTTTTAGTCATAATGTTGATAGAAAAGTTGCTCTAGAAGGCTATTTTATAGATCAATCTAAAGTCAAAGGTCAAGTTGGTAAGTTGTATATAGTAGATGATAAGAGTAAAATTATGGTATGGAGACTTGAGATAGTAAATAATAAGAATACTAACCTTTTTGAATCCAAGAGTTTTGATGGATTGTTTGCCATGGTGGAGAAATCTAAAAAAGTTAAAGAGTGCCAAGAGGTCTCATTGTCTTCTCATGTTAAGAATGAAGAGACCAAGATCAAAGAGAATACCAAGGTGGTGGTTGAATCTAGTTTTAAGGTATGTATGGATCTAAGTGAACATCTTGATATTATTGAACAAGTGCTTAATGATGAGGTTCTAAGCTGTAAGAAAGATTCTATAGATGTAAAAGTATGTCATGAATCTAGGTTGTCTCCATGTTTTGATAATATAATCATAGAATAAAAGGAGAATGTTGTAATGGATTAGGAATTTATTTCTCTTAGACCAAAGAAGAAGAAGAAGAAGAAGAAGAAGAAGAATTATAAGTATCAAATGACCAAGGAGGGGAAGGAATATGAGGAGCTCTTATTTTAGAGCATTATGGTGTAGAGGAGGTCTTTGTATATGCTTCTTAAGAGACTCCTTTTATCTTAGAATCAAGTTTGTGTGCTCAATATGATAATTAAAAATCATAGGTCTTTAGTTAAGGGGGAGAAACAAGTTCATGAGCCCCTTTTAGAGATTTGTGGAAATGTAGTATAGAGTCAAAATGGGTGGTTCTACGTGGCTTAATGAGATTGATGAAAAAATCAAGAAGAATTTGATGTTTATAAAGGTCTATACACTCCTTTTTGATATGATCTAGGTTCTTTTGTGGTTTGAATGTATGTTTGAGTCAAATTAAAGATTATTCTAAATGCTCTCTAGTTTCTCAATTTTTGGCTTAAGGGTAAACAGGCCTAAAATGGGTTATAGGAAGTCAAGGCTTGGTGTGGAAGCTCAAATTTTGGTCTATAAATGTGTGATATGTGTTTCCATGTGTGCAAGAAGTTACATAGGTGTGCATTGACTAGAAGGAGATTTGTTGACTTTGTTTGTTTTAAGATTCTAAGGTTTTGGCCTTTGATAGAAAAGTGGTTTGATTTATGAGTTGAGATCTAAGGTTCCTTAATTTTTTGAATGGGCCAAATGGGTTATTAAATAAATATTCATAAATATTTTAAGGTTTTTGGTTCTCAAGTTATTCATGTTTTTTGTCAATATGAAGGGTTAATTGGCTAGTAAGTTTGTAGAGGAAGTATGTTTTAGAGGATGATATTGGTGATAAAAATTATTTTTCTTGAGGGGGAATATGATACTGATTAATATATGAATTTTTAGGTCCTAAAGATATGTCTACTAAAAATTGTGGGCTATGCAAGTTTTAGGTAGGGTTACAAGGAGGCTAGACAGGCCTAGTTTGAAGAAGAGTGATTTTTACTCAATTTCTCTAAAATATAAAGGTATATTTATTTCAATGAGATTTTTCATGGTCATTTAGATAATTTTTCCTATTTTTTTAGTATTATGAAGTTTTGTTGATGGTTTTTATGGTGGTTTAATAGAGAAGGCTAGTAAGCCTATATATATATATATATTGGTTCTTCATGGTATGTGGAGATATGAATATGCTTAATATGTGTAATGGATCAGATATATTAGGGGGGGTCCCTCTTAGATATTTTTTGGTGATTTACATTAGATTGTAGTTCTTTTATGTGTTCTTTTTTCATTGGTTACAGTGTTTGGTTGAAGAGAATATTGGCATAGAGCAAGAGGAAGTTTGTCAAGGCAAGAAGAGGTAGGCTCAAGGTAATGGGGAGTTTGTATCATATTTATAATATGTTACTTTCATATTTACAGTATTTTTAGTTCATCAAGATCAATTGTTTCCCACTTTGTCATTATGTCAAAGGGGGAGAAAGTTCTTATTGTGGAAGTACTTTATAGAGAGAGAAGGTGAGTTGTATATTGTTATATATGATGTTTGTTGACATCAATAAAAAAGGGGGATATTTCTGGAGTATTTTCAATGATTTAATTTTGAAGTAATGGAGTTTTCTTCATGAGTGGATGAAGTGATTTGATATTCTACGTGATAATGACAAAGTGTGTAATGTTCTTATCCTAGTATGCTTGGTTGATCTTCAGAGTTTGCATGGTTAGAGATGTTTAGGGATGATTATGGAGTATTTATAATGTAAAATATGTCCCTAAGATGTTTTATAATATTTTATTTCTTTTTTTTGTAAGTCTAATTCATATGGTTATCCATAGTTTTCATCTAGACACTTTGGGTCCAGTGGCAAAAACTCTAATTTAGTTGTTCAATGATGTCACCATTACCACATGGGAATGAGTCAAGGGGATTTGGTCATATGGTTGTGATAAAATTTGTGCCTATTTGATATAAAATAAATCTCAATTCATTCACTAAAGTGTGATCAAAGATATGAGGGTACAAAGTTGGCTTCTTAGTCAGAATTCAATGTTTTTCCATACTTAGCCAAATTTACATGCGACAAGAAATATCCAAGTAAGCAATTTGATGGTAGCATATCTCACACATGTGGATGATTCAATAGAAGGTGATAATATTTGTTTTTTAAGTTTTGTTTCTAGTTCTTATACACCAAATTTGAGGTCATGTAATGTAGCATGACAAAAGATATGCATGTGCAAAGTTGGGCTCCCAGGCATTTTGATAGTTTTTTCTATGTTCAAATACAACCAAGTAAGTAGTTTATTGAAATTATATCTCACACATGTGGAAATTTAAAGAGAATGTGATCATATGGGTTTATTTGGTTTTGAGCCTAGTTTATTTTTGATAAATTTTAAATCATGCACTAAAGCATGGAAAAAGTTATACATGTTCAAAGTTGGACTCTAAGGCAGGTTTTGACATAGTTGGCTCTATGATAAAAGATTTTAAGAATGAATTTTAATGGAAATATATCTCACTCATATGAAGGTTTTAGGATTAGTTTATGACATGGTTGGATTCCCCTATGAAAGGTGTTCATATGGTCAAAATTAGAGATCATGCATTGAATCACTGAAAAAGTTATTAATGCTCAAAGATGGATTATTAGATAGATTGATAGGGTCCCCATAGTCAATTTTATAAAAATTAAAGTTTGAGAAACATATATGGTGTGTGTTGTTCCAATAAATTAGGAAGAAATGAGATGTAAGCTTAGTGTTCAATGTTTAATGTTAAGTAGAGATTAAGATAGATCTTCTTCCAAGGGTCAATGATGAGCAGGAGATCATATAGATGGAGATAAATGGTGTGAGTAGAGTCAAAGTGATAATCATTTAATGACATTAAATTTTGAGCTACTTATAAGAGATCGATGGAGCACATTGAGTGAAATTCTCTAGACTTCATGAGATGAGGTCAACTATCAGATGTTTAATGTTTGGCTTTAGTAAACTATGTGATAAAGATTAGATAAGATCAATGGTGCATAATTGATTTGATTAGTGATGACTTGAGATGCGAGCATTGTGTTTAGAGTTTAACTATGACCATTTGTATCTTAATATTTGAATTTATGAAGGAAAGGCCAATGTCTAGGTTTTGGGCCATAACTTTTGATCCAAGATGAATTTATTCATGATGTAAAAATAAAAGATGAAGAGGACTCCATGGTACATCTAATGAACCTAATTTTAATATTTGGAGGTGTGTACAGTCAAATATATTAATTTTCAAAGTTGACTATGTGTTTGTGCTTATTCTACAAGTGACTCGAGAAAAGTAATTAAACTTATATTGATATTATTTTGATGTCTTTTGGTGAATTAGATATTAAGAAATGTTATATAATACATGAGGATAATCTATGTTGATTTTAGAGGTGTGATCAATCTATCTTGAGTATGAACAATTCTTAATAAGTTGATAGCATGTTCATTAATAATGTTTCTATGTAATAGATCAGTGTTTGAGTTATCTGAGCATACACAGAGTTGATAAAAGATGATTGTGATAATTTAAGGATGTTGAAGGGGACATAAGGAGTGGACCCATGTATTTGAAAGTGGTCATAAGTTTTTGTTGTGTTTTATTATGTGATAAATGGGTAAATATGTCTCAATGAGACCTATAAGAGCTATAACGGCCGTATTAAAAGGTGTAGCTACTTAAGGGTGACCCATAGATGCTATGGCCAACCTATAAAGATTGTTTTGAGCTATGTATTCATGTGTTCAATGCCTTAAGGGTTAAGTCAAGTCTAATGGCCAACCATGAATTTATTAATCATGAAGGCTCTATATATAGTGAAACCAAAGGAGATGGTTTCTAGGATTATTAGACTGAATAGAACATTGAAGTGAAGAAGAGAAGAGTTTGATTGTGCCCAATGGTTGGGTTGATGAGAAAAGTAGATTAAAGATTAGGTATATGACTTATAGGTCATGTTTTAGAGATTAGAATAGTGATCTTATAGGTTGAGCATGAGCAAAGAGGTTTAGAGTTATCTAAAAGGATGTTTTGTATGTATTGAGTATGAGTGAAGGATAATAGGTGTCTATGAGATCTTGGTGGCTAGTTTGAGAGACTAATCAATGTGTGGACTATGTGTATGACCATCTAGTCATGTTGTTTAAGACTATGATATATTTTTTGATATTTGAGATGCATTGAGTGTGACAATTTTAAGAGTGGGGTTAGTTGGGATATGTAATGTGTCCTAATTGATCTTTATTTAATGGTTCAAGTATGTAATGTGATTTATCCAATAGGAAGCATTGAGTGAAGTTGAAGAGTGATATCAAAGGTCCATCATCAAGTGTTGAAAACATTAGTTCAAAGGTGGAGTTGTTTATAGGTGTTGTTATGGGTGATCAACATCTAAGGGGGTTGTTTCTTCTTCTCAAGGTGAAACTTTCTAAAATTCTAGTTTTTGTGGGTGCTCAGATAGACATGTGTAGTAACTCCTTATGGAATTATAGTCTCACTAAAATTAGGAATGGTAGTTCCTTGATCAATAGCTTGATGGTCTAAATTGGCTCTTATTTTATAGGATAGTAGTCCAATTGTAGGTTCTAATGGTTTTTATTCCCTAAGAGGGTTTCCCAAGTATGTCATGTGTTATGTGATTGATCTTGCATTGTCTCTCTTACTCATTTCTATGAATGTTGTGTATGCTTCATGAATGCTTATGGTAATTGATTAAGTATTTGTAAGGATTAAAATTGAAGTTGGATTATTTGGCCTCACTAATTCACCCCCACTCTCAGTGATTGTACCTCTAACAATATGTGTGTTTTTATTATATTTCATGATATCCATGTTGCAATCTTGGTTTTTGAAAATAGGAACCCTTTTTAGGCTCTTACTTGAGGAAAATATAAACCTTAATAGAAATCCTTTTGGTTATAATTTATATATTCCTTAGTAATGAGATAATATATTTTAGGGTTTATAAATAGATAAAATAAAATTGGCAAGTAAAGGATGCTTGGAAAACTAATATTTCTAGGAATCTAAAAAATAAAACCATGAATATGGGACCATTAGTAGTGGATTAATAATCATCTTTAACTCAAAATAATGTAAGTATGCTTAAAATAGGCTATAATATAAGGATAATATAAATATTAAAAATTATAAGACTAATCTAGATCTAACACACAAACTTGAAATTATTCCATAAATTGGTAAAATGTTGTACACAATGTTCATGAGAAAAAAGGGGCTTTAAAAGGAACTAAAATCGAAATATACACACATAATATCTTGGAAGATATAAGGGGAAGGTCCTAAATAAATATAGGGTGTCTTTAAATTAATGATAAATAAATATAGGTACACTTAATGGGTTCTAGTGAGCATAATCAAGAGATATAAAGGTAATCCAGGTGGCATTAGAAGATAAAGCAAGACCAATAATTAATATAAGGGTGTCACTAGACATTGAAGTAATAGATGTAACATAAAAATAAATGAACTAAAAATAATATTATAGTATGTACATGGAATAACATTAAAACATAAATTTAATAACATAAACCAAAATATGAAATAAAGATTATAAGGTTGGGGATATTCACCTTAGGTTGAATTTTTAGTGCATTAATCACCCCCTTGGCTTATAGTAATTTGTGAGATATTTTTGTAGGTGAAGTCAAGGTGTATATAATAATACCTAAGTAGACAAAATTTAAGGACTTTAAATACTTGTTAGACCTTAGTTTATTAATATTCTATCTTTAATATCTTAAAATACCTTGTGTTAACTTTACTTCCTTTATTTTAAACTCATTTTCCCTAATTTTTATTTTTATTCCTAAGGTATATTTTAAAATGTATGAAAATCATATTAGATGTCTTATATTATAAAAAATACAATAAATAACCCTATAAAAACATATACAAACCCTAAAATTAAAATTTTATATTTAAGTGATGTCATTGACCTACTTGATGGCTTACAAAGATTTCCATAAAAATACTACATCATTAGCTAAACCAATGACACTATAAAACATCATGGGTTGGGATGAAGATAATGAATAAAGGCATGTAAAATGAGAAAATATGTACATAAAGGTCAATGTGAACCTATGGGCACAAGATAAATTGATTTCATGATTATACAAAGATGGTATTAATAAAGATAATCCATGATAAAATCTCTCACAAAGTACCACAAATTAAAACACATTGATCCCAATGTACAAATTTTGATGTACAGTCAAGGAAATCAATGTGATGAGTCATACAAAATAAAGTTTTAATAAGATAAAATAAGGTGTATAGAGGAAAATAAGACATATGACAAAAACATCTTAGGGTGTTTTTAACTTAAACAAATTCCATACATGTCTATCAATGTGTTTACTATTAAGGGGTGGAGCTAAAAGCTTCACCAAGTGAGCAGATTGCAGAAGTTGTAGGTTTACACAATCACCAGCATCGGTCAGGAGTGACCAACATCGGTTAGGAGCAGACCAGGAGATGCCAGTGTCAGTCATGGATTGGCTGACATCGATCACAAGCAAACAGGTAAGAACTGATGTCAGTTACATGTGCATCCAGAAAGCTATTTCCATGGATAAAATAGAGTGTTTGCATGTTAGGATTAAGTGATAGTCTTAAGTCCGCATCTCTATTATTAGTAAGACTATTTAGATCCCTTGATTAGGAGGTGAATCTAATGGCTGTAGTTGTATGCTCATGTTTCCTAATTATTATATAATAAGATAGATCTTCTTAGCTTATTGTATGAGTAGAATGTTGAACAGTACAGAATTGTATATGTGTATCAATCCAGGTTGTTGGATTTGATTGTAATTGAGAGAGAGAGAGCTCTTGAGGGAAAGAGATCTAGAGAGAGATCTATACATCTGAGAGAGTGTGGAAGAAAAGAAGTTTCTTCAATTGTATTCCTTTTGTAAAGAGTTTAATACAAGTTTTCAGGGTGGTTTCTTGTATCTCTTATTGTTTGCTATTTTTTTATTCTAGTTACTTATCTTTCTGGTTTAATTCCACATTTAATTGCTTTCATATTGTAATCAACATTATTGGTTGATACCACTTATATTAATACTCTTCCTGAAGGAAATACAACAAAGAATATTGCCACAATTCTTCTTCCTTACACACCTCTAGGGCTCCCACACCTCTAGGGCATAAACAGTAAATCTTCCCTCAAAGCTCTCTCTCTTATGGTCCCAACACACAACTCAAACACAGAATTGGTGTTCACCTCCAACTAGTCAATATCCACTACTGCCAGTACTCCAGTGCTCCATGCACTCCAAAAGTGCTCCATGCACTCCACAAGTACATAATCATACTTCAAATAGATCTCCCCTGAACCTGCAACAACCTGTAACTCAAATGATCTTACTTATGGAAGGAACTACCTTGCCTTCCTCTTTGCTCCCTTTTTGAGTACACACTTACTCCAAGTAGATCCCACCTAATCCTACTCCCTATTGTCTTGTTGTCCTCCCTGATCTTGCACACCTGCGAATCAATCTAGTTCTGCACACCTACAAACTTGGATCATGCACACACATACACCTGCAAATCAATGTTCTTACTTACCAAGTAGATCT
This sequence comes from Torreya grandis, assembly GCA_037957365.1. Classification (NCBI taxonomy): domain Eukaryota; kingdom Viridiplantae; phylum Streptophyta; class Pinopsida; order Cupressales; family Taxaceae; genus Torreya; species Torreya grandis. The sequence continues at coordinate 645,213 of JARHVA010004490.1, forward strand.
CCTAATGTAGCCATGTACACCTACTGACCCAGATCCTACACCCCTAAAGAACCCTTTTGATTCTCCAAAACTAGCACCCACACTTGGCACTGCTGTGGAACTAGGAGGAACACCCTTGCTCACCTCACACACAAAAGGAGCTAACTTTGCTCAACTCAAACTAGAACAATCTACAATACAACCCATGAGTCTCTTAAATAGATCTCATGCAAACAATAATTAGACATTTAATTACAATAATTAGATCCATAGCTTCTAGTCTAAATTTGGCTCTTGACATGTAAACACTTGGTTCGTTAACTAATTGCCTGTAAAACTTGCAGTTCTGAACTACACAGGTGACCGACGTCGGTCCCTGTCTACTTGGAGGTGATCGACGCCAGCCGATCCCTGACCGATGTCGGTGTCTATGACACTTCAGCAACCTCTCTACAACCTCCTCCTCTATTTGCATTAGTGAAGCTTTTAGCTCCACAACCTAACATTTACACCAATACATGTGATAAATATATTTTTAAATATTCTTCAATGCATGTACATAACCTTATATAGAAAACATGAAATATTTTAAAGGTGTAACCCCTTTAATATAGTATTATTTGAAAAACTACAACATTTATATGGTTTTGAAAAAATATCAACTTATACTAAAGTTAATAACATATCATGCCTTAATTTCAATTCCTACTCACAAAACACAAGTAATTATCCTAATAATAGGTAAATTTAATGGTATAAATAATAATGCAAACAAATATTTCTGATGTTTTTTTAATGTAGGTAGATTTGGTTTCCCATTATAAGCATATAGATTTTATTTTTGGTGATTATTTCATAATAAATATCCAAGCATTCTCATTATAAGATCTAAACTAGTTAATTAATATTATGTCATTAGAGAATCATCAATAATTGATCCTAAGGGAGATGTTTGTGATCTTTGAGTGGCATGATTATTTGGAAATACATTAGAGTTATGATCCAACTAATGAATATTTGTTTCAAAACTTTGAGTTTGGCATAAAAATAATATAAAAAATCAAAATAAGATAAGTATCAATTCAAAATAAGGAAAGTGTTGAGATTTTACTTAAAGTGTAGGGCAATAGTGAAGAAATTCAAATTGTATCCTGTATGGATTGAGGATTGTCTATACATCAAAAAGAAGGAATTTTATTGTATATTATGAAGATTTCAATAAAATTTTAATCATATCATATGAATGATTTTTATATTAAATAAAACCCTATGAGAGGCACTCCACTGAAGGGAAGGTATAAAAAATATATTCTTTTTCCTAAAATGTGATTAGAAGAATCACAATAATTTTACTAAGCATGGTATGTTGTAAGGAGGTGATTATATGACTAAGAGATACATGTGAAAATTACACCACAATAACAAGAAAATTTTAATAATAATATAAAGTATTTATTTTTTTATTTGATAATGTAAATTCTTTTGAAAATAGATCTATGAACTTGACAAATGAGGGTTTTGACTACTAGTCCCACAACCAAGAGTGAGGGTTTTAAACAATGGTCCCAAAAATAAGAAAAAAAAGAGGGTTTGAAGGATCCAACAAAATTGATAGAACAAGGCAATCTTTAGAAAAAACAACTCTGCAATGACATCACATACAACTACAAGACTTCAAAAGACTATCACACTTCATCCAAACTTACCAAAACTTCCCTTGTAGAATTTCTGCAAGAAATTCCCCTCAATAATTTGAGAGTGTCTAATTAAATATAGTATAATAATATATACCTAATAAGGGCCTATTTAAATCATAATTTAGATGCCTTAGAGTGAATAATGACATATAGGGGCATCCCTAGGGGGCCTTTTGGTGAAACAACCCAAAAATAGTCTTCTAGTGAGACATATGTTTATGCAACTATAAATCTAGGTAAAACAATATCATAATGGGTCTACCCTATTTTATACTGAAGTATAAAAATCAAAAATTCTTACAGAATTCAATTTTACTCCCCTGTACCCCATTATGAGGAAACTTTGAGATGGGTCCACTCTATGGACCAAGGACCTGCTTTGCAATAGAAACATTTACAAAACTTCCATAGATCCTATGTCATAACCCTCATTAGTAATTATATAATATATGAGTAATGGAAATGGATCATAATGGTTCCCAAAAAGGGAATCATTAGTGAAGGACCACCCATCACATAAGTAGGAGATATACTCCTTTTGGATTTCAATGTTTGATAGTCGAATCTTCAACAGCCTAATAGTAGCTTACTATAGGGCAGGAACCTTTATCCCTTCATGAATTTTCCACCCAATAGTAATTTAAAAAAAAATATACAATAGTAAACAATATAACTAAGCTTCCTCCCTTCCCCAAAATGAGAGGGGGATAACTTTATAGTCATCATATAGTGGATAATTCCAAGGTAAAAGAAGAGCATAAAAGTTAGATAATAAAAACCATCCTTATAAATGGAGTAATCTCCCCTCAGGATGAAAAAGGTGCTTGGGGGTGTAACCAACATTCTTCTATAGAGATCCATCATAATTAAAACAATATGTTGTAGATATTCCACTAGTTTGTTGTCTTATTGAGAAAAAGTTTAGATTTAATTTAATTTTCTTATTTTTTAAGAGTTTATGAAATTTATAAACTTTTTAAAATAATACTAGATTCTACCTAGGAAGTGAATTAATTATATAAATTTAAAGTGGGGTTTATTTCCATGAAATTTTACTTGATTGTTCATATTAGGGAGATGAAGACATTAATGGTTATATTTTTTTTCTTAAAAGTTACAATTTTCTAGTTTTATTTTTTTTGTGGTCTAGGTGGTATAGGTATGTGGTAAAAAATGCTCAATATATAATATTTACTCTTTATTGATCCCCAAAACATGTCCAAGATTAAAATTAACCAATTATCTATATTTCAAAGCTTTATGAGCATTGTATTTGAAAATTTTGTTTTTTCCTTCTAAGATGCAAGGAAGATTGATCTATGAGTACATTTTGTAATTGAAGTATCTTAGTGATCAACTATCTATTATTTAAAATCTGATATATGATCAATATATAGTTTCTTTGGTGTTGCATATATTTTTTTGATATTTTGACTTATTTTTTGAGTATTTTTATCTAATTTTGAAGACCCAAGAACTTAATTTTAATAAGTTATCAACACTTATTTTTCAAAAGGAGAAAATGAAACTTCAGATAGAAGCATCAAATTCAATCAGTATAAAGACAACATTAAATATATGGTTTAAAAGAAAATTTATAATTTAAAATTATATTAGTTCATCCAATAAATCTTCTAGAGGTGGTAACGCATCAAAGATATAAACATGGAATTGTTTGCATTATAAATAACCTAGACATTTCAAGAAAGATTATCAAGAGAGCCAAAAGTTGATTTGGTATTGCATATATTTTCATGATATGTTGAATTACTTGTTTATTATTTGAATATAATTTAAAATACCCAATAGATTAATTTTAAGAAGTTATCAACACTTATTTTCCAAAAGGAGCAGATGAAACTTCAAATAGAAGCATCAAATTTAATTAATATAAATACTCCATTAAATATATGGTTTAAAGGCAAAGGTATAATTTAAAATGATATTAGTTCATCCAATAAATCTTCTAGAGGTGGTAACACATCAAAGAGGTAAAAATATAAGTGTTTTTATTACAAGTAACCTAGACATTTCAAGAAATATTATCATGAGAGTCAAAATGATATATAAATAAATTAAAGAAACGAAAATATGAAAATGATTATAAATGATATGAATAAGAGGAAACAAGAAATTTTAAATTTATGGAATCTTATAACTATTTAAATAAGTCTAAAATGTAGTATTTTTATTTAGGTGCAACCTAAAACTATACAAGTTACAAAGATTGGTATGTATGTTTCATTGAAGATAAGAGTAGTAGTGAATGTGTTTCTTTGGGTGAGGGTCAGAATCAATATGTTAAAGGATGTGGAAATGTTCATGTGATATTAAAAAATAGTGTAAATTATGATTTTGAGAATGTTCAATATGTTCTTAACATGAAAAAATAGTGTTTCTATTAGTGAGATAAATAAGAATTCTTTCTCTTAGTGTAAAATTTCAAGGAATAAAATATATGATCACTACTCTTCATGATAAAAAGATAATTGATTTTTTATTGGTGAGAAGGGTTTGTATAATCTATTTTATCTAAAAATATAAAAAATATAATGCACTAAAATCATTTTATAATGCCAATGGACCTTTGATTAAGAGGTATGGACATCTAAATTATCACTATTTATTTACACTTATCAAGACTAACATGATGGATGGACTTGTATTTATTTAAGAAAGTCAAAATGTATGTACATGTTACCAAATGGGAGGATAGATTGATACCCATTTAATACTAATAAATTAGGTAAATCCAAAGGAGTCTTCAACCTAAAACATGTTGATTTGTATGGTACAATGATAATATTTGCAATGTCTACAACAACATATTTCTTACTACTAATTGATGAATTTTTGTAATAAAATGTAACTTTATTTTTCTAAATAAAAAGTCAAATTGAATTTATAATTTTATAGAATCAAAATATTTGGTATTAAACCCATCAATTAAAAATGTCAAATATATAATATATAATAAAGGATGTGAGTTCATATAAGAAAATTTTAAGGAATTTCATAAGAAAGAAGGTATAGATAATAATTATACTACTCCATGCAATTCACAACATAATAGAGTAATGGAAAGGAGGAATATTAAAAAGTATGGATATGAAAATTTCCATGGGGCATAGTCAAAATGTATTAAATTGGAAGTGGGTATTATTTGTGAATACAATAATCTACATCCTTAATAGGTTTCCTTGTAAATCTTAGTAGGATATCACTCTCAAGGAAGCATGGTCAAGAATAAAATCATTTTTAAGTGACTTTCATATCTTTTGATGTGCTTATTTTGTAATAATTCTCAATTAAAAGATAATTAATTAAATTCAAAGAGAAAAACATATATATTTATTGTCTATAGTGATCACTCAAAAGCATTAATTTTACTACATGTATATATGAAAAAAATTATTGTTAATTTAGGTGTTTTTGTAGATGAGATGATGCATGTTTCCTCTAATAATGGTAAATATACATATATTAATGTATGGATTACTATTTTTGATGTACAAACTCTTGTGTTAAATGGGATAAAATTCCAAAAAAATTCTAAGTGTGAAGGAACTATTTTTGGATCAATATGCACCCTTGGAGAGAGTTCATCGGGCTCCCTCCAATTGAGATACACAATGGGAACAACCCCAGGCTGTGGATCACCTATAATGGGGTTGGACCTCTAGAGAAGTCTAAATTCCTCTTGATGCTCACCTAAACTAATGGAAATTTATAAAAAAGGGTTTAAGGGCTCCTAAAAAGGCTAAAAGGGTGATGTATTCAAGTTAAATAGACACATATAAACTTGAACCCACACTAGATCAAAATAAGACAACTATAGTTCACACAACCTCACAATCTCACTAATTGCATAAATATTTCATAGAAGAGGTTCTAAGTAGAACACTAATGTAGACCTACAAGTTATCTTAAAAACACCTTTAAAGAGGCAAACATAAGTATAGGGAACTAGGAAGACCCTCCTTCACAAATTCACTATACACAAGTGTACTAATCATTGATTGAAGATAAGAAATAGGCAAAGAGTTGATTCTATTAATTTAAAAGGTAGTTATTACAATATTTTGATATGGTTTAACCATATCAAATTAACACACTTTTGTAAGAGTCTCAATGAGTATCCTTTTCCCATACAAGAATGAATAATTCTAAGAGTTGACAACCCCCATAATGGGAATGAGACTAGGATATATAAGAGAACAGAGAGAGAGAAAATATAGGAGCACATCATTAGAGAGGGAAAACATTATCCTAGATCATTAATTGAAACTTTATCTACCACCTTTTTCTTAAATGCTCTACCACCCTCTTGATCAATCAAGATACTGCTCATGGCTTACTAAGTGGAAAAGTCCCCATAGGATCTGAGGATGCATTGAATGCTCTTAGCTAAAAGTCCCAACCACCAAATCCTTTTCTTTGATCCTTCATGCCATCTCCTACTAAATAAAAAACTTTCATGCTCATGTTTTTTATAGAATCATGGATTTATATGCTTTTTTGTAAAAAATATGGCCATGTTGAAGGATGAGGATCCTTTCAATAATCACAAACATATACCCATGATCAAATATATACTAGATATTTTATATAGATAGAAAACCAATATATTTTATTGGTTTTCCTATATCCACATATATCAATGCAGACCTATAGACTACGTAGCTTTTCTCTTGATCTCTATTAGGTCTATAAGACCTATTTCTACCTCTTGAGTATCTATAGAAAATGATAATTTCATCATATACGAGTTTCCTTTAAAAAAATGGCAAACACATTCACATAATGAACCCTATATGACACAAACCTTCAAACCATAAATCTATATTTAACTTCAATGGTGCCCTTTTATCATTGATTACCTTGACTGCATCACTATGGCCCTTTAAGGGTGTTCAAATGATCTTTAATGGCAATGAGATGATCTTTACAAAACTTGTTTGTATCAGTCAAAAACCATTCCTTTAGTTTAACCTTGTCCATCGAATATTGATATGGTAATCAAATTACTCCAAGCTATCTTTAATCGCATTGGCTTTATAGTTCCTTGCTATCATATGTTAGCCTTTTAACTTCCTATGTACCATTGATCTCCTAGGTATGAATAAATGTAGTCCATTGATTTCCTACCATGAATATCCTTTGACATATTAACTTTCACTCACACCATTGGATCAAGATGTATGAAGCAATGTGAGCCTTTGATCTACCTAGGTCCACTTTCCTACCAATTCCTATGCACCATTAGATTATTGGTATGATTGAATGTTGATCATTGATATAGATCAGACCTACCTCTTTGTTAGTCACCTTGCACTATTGTATCTATGCTTGATGAATCCATATCATTAGATCTTGTTCAATGTATAGCCTTTTAAGGAATTTTAACGCAGGGACCTTTTGACGTATTTGACCCAAGCACAAACTGTTAGATCTATGTTATAAATAGGCAAGCTCATGTAGACTGTTAGATCTTTATTAACTTTGAACCTTTTAAGGACTTTTTGAATCCAAATGGTCAGTTTTGAATCTCAAACTTGACACTTGCACAAACATCCTACCCTACAGGTCCAATTTTGAAGCTCCATAACTTGATCTAGAAAGATCATACAAATATGAAACTTGTAAAAAATGTTCTTGGGATGAAGAAATCAATGCATTGTAATATTTTGGATTACAAGGCTATCTAAGGTGCACTTATATAATGCACAAGTGAACTAGTCTACTCTATTTTTTTGTGACATTTTAATGATAACCTGGTTCATTTAGACTTGTGCTTGATCCTTTTCTTGAAACTCTAAGGATTGAATGAACTCTTGAGGCTTATGCAAAACCTACTTCATGTTCTTGAATGTTAAGACCACCATAGAGACCTTCTTTCTTTAATTTATACAAACTATACTTTAAGTTAACTTAAAGTGTTTCAAAAGCTTTTCAAGCTGCATGAGATCTCTAGACCATTCATTCCATCTAGTACTCTATTAAACCTCCTTCTCCACAGTAAAACCTTTGGAATGTTTACTAAAATATCAATTTTTTTATATAGGCCAAAATTATCCAAGACTTCTAGTGACATCCTATTGTTGCAAGCCTACTATGCAAGAGACTATTTGCCTTTAACTAATCCTTTAGACATATGGAGTCACATTCCTTCTCTATAGTTAATCATGAATTGATACAAGGATTCCCTTTTTCTAGAACCTCTCATGAAGCAACAAGAACAAAGAGAACAAAATAAACAAAGTGCCCAAGGCACTTATTGTAGGGAAACACACAACAAAAAAGAAAAAGTGCATAAGGCACTTAGAGGAAAGCATGAAAATTATTCTAGTATGTATAGGGATAAAATTTACAAGTATTTTCCACCTTGGTAAAATGGGAAACAATTTTTTTCATCTTAGAATTTTGAAGCATACTTACCTTTTCTTGATAGCTCTCTTCTATAGCTAAGAGTAACTAAATGCTCATGTCTTCTTGGGGAAGCAACTAGTTTCTCTACTACCCATTTTAGGCACATGAATTATAGACATGATTCCAAGACCCAATCATACTCCTTAAAAATTTGTGGACTTTGTAGGAATATTTTTAGTTCTTCTTCATTTATGAAATGTTGATCATAAAAATATAGACCAAATTGATGTGTCTCTTATGAAATATCTACAAGGTTGACCTTTAAGAGAGATGGATTTGATCTTGTGACTTCTTGAGGCCATTTAGACTCATTATCAACTTCCAAAAATAGAGAGATATTTGAAGTTGAAGGGGAAATTTCATAACCATGTTTGAAAAGTTTAAACATGTCATGTTCTAAGAGAACAACTATTTCTTGCTTGATGGTACCACTCCTTTTATCCTAAAATTGACTATATTTAAGTACATGATATCCTAAATGAAATATATCAAATAAATCTAAATATTTGTTCTCATGAAGTTACAGTTCAATTGGAGTTCCTTCAAGTTTAATATCAAAAGCAAGTATATCAATTCACTAACCATAATCATGATGCTGTAAGTTTTCTTTTGATATCTCAGATTGGTTAATCAAAGTTGCTTCATTTTCAACATCAAGCTGATGACTAAGCATGATCTCAATTTTAGCTTGTTCTTCTAAGACATTTTTCTCTTATTTATCAATAAACCCTTCTTCATGTTCTTGTTCTTGTACTTATATCTCAACCTTTTCTTGCATTTTTTCCATCTCTACATCATCATGGAAGATTGAAACATGCTTGTATTTGCCAAGATGTGTCCCAATCATGATTTATTCTTCCTTTTCACTCAAGTCACCTTAATGTTTTATTTCCTTAGATGTATATTATTAATTTTCCTCATAAAGGAGAGGCTCTTTCTCAAATAGTGGTATAGTAGACCCTTGAAAATATTTAGTAAGATGAGAAAATTCTAAAGAAGCTACCATAAATATCCAATTTTACTCATGAGTCTACTCTTCTTGGATCACCTTCACCTCTTCTCTAGGTTGTATTGCTCCTTGAATGGATTTCCATGAAGGAAAGGTTATGGGCTTTTAAGGGGAAACGAGTGGAAGATGGATGATCTCTTGTTTGATCTTGACTTTACCATCATGGATTATGCATGATTGTTCTTTATTCTTCCTTGCTTGTTGAATATAATCCCACATCATAACCTTAGGCTTAGAAACCTCTATTTATATACTTATTCTTGCTATATGTGGGAAAGAATAAATTTGTTGTTATGTTTCCCTTATAGCTGCTATTAAATGTTGAAGATGTTGATTTATAAATTTAATTTATTTGGCTAAAATAGCCTCAAAATCATGGAATAACTAGTTAGAGATGTCTCTGTGCAAAATTGAAGATGAAGTCTCCTATATGGTCTATTGAGAAACATGGATATTAGTATCCTTGAAACATGCTTTTTTAACCTTCTGAGGGCTCTTTTGGATTGATTTCTAGGTAGGAAAGTTAGGTAAAGTTTGAATGGAATTTTAAGGGATATGGTAGACAATGGTTTGGCATTCATGAAGGGAAAATGGAAAATCTATGGGACCATGATAATGATTATGATTACTCTGGGGTTCCTCATAAACTATGAGCCTTTCTTCAATGCTTACTATTGGACCACTTATGTCTAGAATATCAATAATGGAATTTGAGTGGCCTTACCTTATGAAGGATGCACCCATCTCTTTAGCCTACTATAAATTAGACCTCATTTTCTAATTTTCATTCTTTAAAATCTCTTATCCATAGCCCTTTTGGGTATCAATGCTTATCATTTCTCTCTCATAGCCAATAAAGGTTTTATTGAAGATAGAGATGGATTGATTGGGTTGATCAATAAGAAAACAAGATTCATGAGGGTTATCATAGGATTTGTATGAGTCACCATACTATTGGTAAGGCTCATCATGGATTTGATAGAACTCTTGTTAAGGATGATTAGGCTTATATGGATCATGATGATCATATTCAAACTACTAAAGAGTATAACATGGGTTATATTAAGGTTAATAAGGATGTTCATGATAGGGGTATTCACCATAGCTATTTATAGCAACCTCATATGTCAAATTAAATGCAAAGACTAATTAAAATCTTTAATGAGACATAACTGGGTTGATTACAACCAGAAGCTTTGATTTGGAATCACCATTGGTGATAACTTGCTTGCTTCCAGAAGCTAATTAAAGGAAAGACACACCAATATTTTTTTCCACTCTCTTAGACCTTGGTCCCACTAAGTATGCTAGAAACTATTTTTGACTCAATCTTCACCCTTGGAGAGAGTTCTTTAGGCTCTCTCTAATTGATCTACACAATGGCAACAACCCCAAGCTAAGGGTCATCTATAATGGGTTTGGATCTCTAGAGAAGGTTGGATTCTTCTTGATGTTCACCTAAACTAATGTTAATTTCTAGTAAAAGGGTTTAAGGTCTCCTAAAAAAGCTAAAATGATGATTTACCAAAGTTAAATTTACACTCATATAATATTAAACCCACACTGGATCAGCATAAGACAATTACAGCTCACACAACCTTGCAATCTCACTAATTGCATAAATATTTCATAGAAGAGGTTCTAAGTAGAACATTAATCTAGACCTATAAATTAGCTTAAAAACAAATTCAAAGGGTAAAGTAGAAGGATAGTGAACTAGGAAGACCCTCCTTCAAAAATTCACCATACACAAGTGTACTAAGTACTGATTGGAGACAAGAGATATGATAAGAATTGATTCTATTACTTCAAAAGGTAGTTCTTATAATATTTTGACAAGTTTTAACCATATCAAATGAGAATACTTTTTCAAGAGTCTTAAAGAGTATCCTTGTCCTAGAAAAGAATGAATAATTCTAAGAGCTAAGAACCCCCATAATGGGATTGAGACTAGGATATATAGGAGAAGGGAGAGAGATAAAAAAAATGTGGGAGCACATCATTAGAGAAGGAACACACCATCCTCAATCATTAATTGAAACTTGATCTAACACCTTTTACTTGAACACTCTACTACCCTCTTGATCAATCAAGACACTGCTCATGACTTACCAAGTGGAAAATTCCCCATAGGCTTTGAAGATGCATTGAATGCTCTTAGCTACAAGTTCCAACCACTGTATCTTTTTCTTTGATACTTCATGCCATCTCCCACTAAAGACAAAATTTTCATGCTCATAGATCTAATAAAATCATGACTTTGCCTGATTTATGAAGCTAACTATAAAAAATATGGCCATGTTAAAGAATGAACAACCTATTTAATAATCACTGACATCTACCCTTGATCAAATATAGACCATATCTTTTCTATAGATAGAAAACCAATCTCCTTATTGGATTTCCTATAGCCACATATATCGATACAAACCTATAAACTGTATATTTTCTCTTGATCTCTATTAGGTATATAAGACCTATTTTTTCCTCTTGAGTATCTATAGAAGATGATAACTTCATAATAAATAGGTATCCTTTAAAAAAATGGCAAACATAGTCATAAAATAAACCCTCTATACCATGAACCTTTGAAGTAGAGATCTATATTTAGCTTTAATGGTTCCCTTTTATCATTGATTACCTTGAATACAACATTGTGGCCCTTTAAGTGCATTTGAATGAGATTTAATGGTGGTAGGATGATCTTTGCAAGACTTATTTGTATCGGTCAAAAACTACTCCTTTGGTTTGACCTTGTCCATCAAATATTTCTAAGGCTAATTAAATTGCTCCAAACTATCTTTACTCCCATTGGCTTCAAAGATCCTCATTGTCATATCTTGATGTTTTGACTTCCTTCACACTATTGATCTCTTTGGTATGAATTAACATGTTCCATTGATTTCTTGCCATGAATATCCTTTGACTTGTTAAATTCCACTCACACCATTGGAACAAGATGTATGAAGCAACATGAGCCTTTGATCTACCTAAGCCCACTTTCCTACTATTTCCTACACACCATTGGATTATTGGTATGATTAAACACTAATTATTGATCTAGATCAGACCTACCTCTTTGTCAATCACCTCACACCATTGGATCTCTACTCAGTGAATCCACACCATTAGATGTTGTTAAACTTTTAACCTTTTAAAGACCTTTAGCCTAGGGATCTTTTGACTTGTTTGACCCAAGCAAAAAAACATTAGATCTATGTTATCACTATGTGATCTCACATAGACCATTAGATCTTGATAAAATTTAAACTTTTTAAGGACTTTTTATTTCAGAACGATCATTTATAAATCTCAAACTTGAATCTTACATGAACATCCTAACTTGTAGGTCTAACTTTAAAGCTCCATAACTTGAGCTAGAAATCTTTTACATACATGAATCTTAAAAACTGTGTTCTTGACATAAAAAAATCCATGGTGCTAAAATATTTTAGTGCACAAGGCTATCTAAGGTGAACTTATAAAATGCACAAGTGAACTAATTTGATTTATTTTTACATGACATCTTGATGATGGCCTGGTTCATTTTGACTTGTACTTGATCCTTTGCTTGATCTTATAAGGCTCAGATGAACTCTTGAGGCTTGTGCAAAACCTACTTCATGCTCCTAAATGTTATGATCATAATGGAGACCTTTCTTTAATATAGATAAACTACACTTTAAGTTAGCTTTAAGTGTTTCAAAAGACTTATATGCTTCATGAGATCTCTAAACCATTCATTCCATCTATCACTCTGTTCAACCTTCTACTCCACACCAAGACCTATGAAATCTTTACTCTAATGTCAAGTTTTGTATTTAGGCCAAAATTATCTAACAAGATCCTTGGGGCTACGGCAAGGGCCACCTATATCTGATTTCTATGAGGAAGGGTACACCATGGATAAGACTTAGGTTTAGCACCCAATTTTTTATTTCCAATCTAGGATTAGAAAGATAAAATGTTATTAAATAAAGGTATATAATTCTATAAATAACTAGAATTTGAAAAAAAGCATGGATTTTATGCACCTCTAGATGAAATAGACTTAGATTTTGTGGATTTCAAAAATATATATGAAAAATTCATGAATTCTTAGTATCCCACCTACTAGTAGTAGATGGACTACTTGGAGATAATTTTTTGGTGAGACTCTAGGTGGTTAATTTTTTTTCACTTTTTTGGTTTATCTTATACCATAATATTTTCATAAGGTTTACATGCCTAAAAAGGATTCATATATTGGCATTGAAAGGTGCATAAGGGTTTAGATGTGTTATTTTTGGGATTTTTTTATGGTAGTTTCGATGAGTTGAGGGAATTTTTTTGTTCTCTTTTACAAACAATATTTCATATGTTATTATTATTAAGTATATTATACTTGGATGCATAATTAGTATCAAGGTTTGTACCATTCATTTTCTACAAAACTTTATTTTCATTCTTTATGATTTTATTTGGGTTCTCATTTTACTAGTTTTTTGGGCTACTCTTTATGGAAAATTAATTTTCATAATTCCTTTAGCTATGTTTTTGGATCGACTACAAAATTTTATTGTTTTATTTTACTATGGATAAGTTGTGGAAGATATACCACCCTTATTGTTTAGCTTATTTTGATCTATTATATGTAATACTTGGTTTTTTCTATATAAGACTTTAACTTTATTGTCATTGAAGTGGTTATGATTTAATTATAGAAGAATATATTTTATTTGAACATTTTATGCATGAAGTTCAAACAATATCCTTTGGGTAGCTCATTTCATTTATTTTTAAAATATTTTATCATTTATAGGTTTCATTTTTAAGATTTTAAGAAGCTTTATGATTTAAATTTTTTGGGAATAATGGAGTTTTATTCCTATTTTAGATAAGGGTCTAGATTAGTAAATTAGTAAAAAATATATCAATAATTACAATCCTAATTTGTATTATTTTTTATGTTTTTCACCTTTCTACAAATAGTAATAAATAGGAAGTAATATAACTTAGCTAGAAAATAGATTGAGACGACTGATACAAAGGTTGAAAATGATTGTGCCAGATTTGGAAGACATCGTAAACCTAAATCTATATTTCATTCAATGAAAGGATAAGAGTGTCAAAAGTGGATACTTTGGTGTCCATTATTGTTATATGTTCCTACCATTGTTATCCAAATTGATCACAAAGACCTAAAAAAATTTAGGTAGTTATATTGTGCCTGTGTGAGTGTGCCTATGAAAAATTGAGTGTTGGTTATTGATGGAACTCATTATGGATCTGATTTTATCTTCAATCCATAAACCTCCATCATACTTGATAAAATAATATTTGAGTCACTAGAGAAAGGGGGGGCTTAGTGTTTAATATGTATTGAACATGCAATCCAAACCCCTTGTGTGAGCATACTACCTACTTACCAATACTCTAAAGAAGGATCAAGTTATATGTAGTTCTCCCACCTAGCGTGCTTTATGCAATAGTTTGATGTGGATGCAAATGCCAATTTGATAGTATTTGAGGTGGCTAGGGACTAGTATGAAGATTTGAGTATGTTTGGTGACTATGTGTAAAGAATAGGGAAGTGTGCTTTAGTGATTTATTTGTATTCTTGCTTGATTTGTAAGTTTGGTCACCTCCTTTGTAAATGAGATTTGAGTGGGATTTTATAGGTAATAATTGGTCATGGGTCAGATGTATTCATGCTAGGCCAAACTAATTAAGGATGAGGACCTGATGAAAATAACCATTGGGGCTCAAACTAAAAATGGATATGACCATCAAAAAGTGGATGATTTGGTGTCTAACACTATAGTCTAAATGAGGTGCTCTTGTCATATAGGCTCGAGACCTAGGGAGATAGGATTGGCATGGGGAATACTATCTAACTAAGATGTAATAACCATTTAGAATGTTTTAGATGACTACCAATGAGTAAAAAGGTGTCTAGAAGGGTTGTAAGAGCATGAAAATAAGACCTATGGATGGGGTATCATAATCCATAATCAAGCTACCAATTTGGAAATTTTATATGATTACATTCCTCCCCTTCATTCTAGTGATGCAACAAAGTGAAATACTAGGATAAAAGAAAAATAAAAATCATATCTAAACTTATCTATAAGGGTGAAGCCTATGAAAATGTGTGAAGTTGAGTGTGCATAGAGAGAGCATAATATGAAGTGTAAATCTATAATAGAAAATAAGGAGCAAATCAATTCTTACTAGACATGTTATGTCTAAAATAAGAACTTACAAAGGCTAGGTAAAAGAGAGAAGAAGAGAAATAAATGAATATACCTCATTGGGTACACAAACCAATATAAAACTTGTTATGATGTTGAGTGATGTTGGGTATGTGTTTTACCCAGATTAATATCATGAATGGAGCTAAGTGCTCAATTCTTCAAGGGTGGCTCAAGAATATAAATGCTAACCCTTTAGATCCATCATCACCCACTATATAGTGAATCTATGTGATCATACATGTGTTAATCAATGTTTGGACTATGTGTCTAATCCTTCTAAGTAGGTGGATCAAGAAGACAAAGGCTAGCTAGTCCTTTGGCTCCATCATTACCCACCAAGTATGACCTATGAACTATTACTAGTATAAATGTGTGTCATATGAGATGGCTCATGAATCCCATGAATTATTTGTAATCTGATAATGTGGCATGGGTAGTTGAATGTGTATGAATAACTAGGATAATCTTGGCCACTTTGAAAGGTGGAGATCAGGCTTGTATTAAATCCACTCTAAAACTGAGAACTAGGCTTATATGAAAGCCACTTCAAAATGATGCCAACCACCTACAAATGGAATAAAGAATGAAAATAATAATAATACATGGGTAATATAAGGAATTAGAAATAAAATAAGAAATATGTGCCATGCACATTTTCCCCAATCACTGGTGTCTATAACACGGATTCTTATCTAGAAGTTATACCAATTACCCAATCTGAAACTGGAAGTGGGAGCCATCATGCCACACATGATGACCCATATATCTATATAATATAAGTAAAATTATACTAAAAATACCCAACCTAAATTTAACTATAGCTAACAAAATTGTAATTGACCTGACCTTTCTATCTATTTCTAAAAAAATTAGGTTTTTGACTGTTTGGATAAGAACACCAAAAAGTGGACACTTTAGTGTAAATGTTGTTGTCCAATTTTTATGCTCTTGTCCTTTACTATTTCTGATGACTATTTTATATTCATCATTGTTTTTTAGTTTGTTCTACATGTTTTTAACTTTGAATGTTATTCTAAGTGATCTAAAAACTAATTTTTAACTGGTAGAAGGCTCTAATCTCTATGACAAAACCCCTATTTGTTACCCCCTCTTCTAAGGGTAGGAATGAAATCCCTACAATGAATTCTCTCAAAAGAAAGAGCCTTACAAGTGTATTATGCTATGAAATACATGATATAGCAATGATAATCTAAAATATGTCTCAAGATATAGCATAGTTTGTATTGGAAATTATTGAATCAATAGGGGTATGCCTGAATAGATGTAACAATGTAATAACATGTGCATTATACTTAACTAAAACTATAAATCTAGTTATTTTTTATGGAGGGATGGATCATGATGTCCATCATGGCAGACAAAATGGTAAGATAATGCATGATGTGAAGCATGGCATTTCAAAAAATTGAGAAGAAAACAAGCAAACAAACAAACAAGGAAAGAAGCATACAAAAGAGGATAAGGGTCCAAGTGAATAAGGGACATGGGTACATGTCACTCAAATTATGAAAACAAGCATAAAATTCATGTTTAAATGCCCACATACACATACAATAGCAAACAAGGAAGATTGACATGAGGTCCACAAACACATATAAAATTATAAACAAAGGACATTGGTATATGTCATAAGGCACACACAAGGAAAAAAATAAGAATTGAGAAATAAAATCACATTTATCTACTCAAATAAAAAAATTAAGGCATGTAAATGCAAGAAATACTATCGCATCTAACTAATCAAATCAAGAAGTGAAAGTATGAAAAACATGTAATACAAAACTAGGTAGATCATAATAAATACATAAGTGCTATATACTAATGAGTGTCGATAGAATAATCTATGTAAGCTAGTAATTAATGTACATAAATATGATAAATAGAGTGTGTGGTATAAGAATGACATAACTTGGATGGCATAGTCATGTAGAAGATACCCCCAGTGGGTAGATATGTCAATGTATGTCTCTAATGTAGAATTATGATGCCCCTCAATGGGTAGAGTGAAGAAATCAAGGATCTGGGTGTCACTGCACATACTCAAAGAAGATTAAGTGAAGTATGGTAATGTATATTAAATGACAAATAATAGAATATAATATTAAAATGTATGTCTAGCATGGTAGTAGAAATGTAAATCATGGATAATGCATATAATTGAAAAGTTTTTGGTGTTTTGAGTTATTTAAATGTTTTTTATATTTTAAAATAAGCTATGTATAATTAAGTTCATAAATTAAGTACAAGTAAGAAGAAGGAAACTATGTACAAGTAAGCTGAGAAAAAATGATATTAACCAATGAGTCTCATAAGAGACTCTCTATCATGGTGTCATGTATCAAACAAAGGAATCATGCATGATTGTGAAGCATGAGAAAATGGCTATGAGTATGACTCCAAATATTTATATTCATTGTCGGTATCTTGGAAATCATAATAACCTCTATTGTTCCACTCATCATTATCATCTTGATTTTGAACCAATAGAATTCTAGAGTTGACTTTTGTTATATATGGATCTTTTCCTTTGATAAATTGTGTCTATGAATGTTTTTCCTTAGGATATTAAATAAATCCAAAACCTTGGTGACAAACATTATCAATAGGAGTAGTAATTCCTTGAGCATTATTTCCCAACCTTTGACCTTAATAATCAAACCATTGTAAATATTTAACTTTTTGGGAATAATGGAGTTTTATTCCTATTTTAGTTAAGGGTCTAGATTAATAAATAAGTACAAAATATATCAATAATTAAATTCCTAATATTTATTATTGTTTATCTTTTTCACCTTTATAAAAATAATAATAAATAAAAATATATATAACTTAGCTAGAAAATAGACTAAGATAGCTGATACAGAGGTTAAAAATGTTTATGTAGAACTAGGAAGGTATCATAAACATTAATCTACTTTTCATTTGATGAAAAGATAAGAACACTAAAAAGTGGATGCTTTAGTGTTTGGTATTATTTTTTATTACTATCACTATTATCTAAACTAATCATAAAGACTTGAAACTTTTTAGGTAGTTGTGTTGTGTCTGTGTGAGCATGCTTGTGAGAAATTGAGATCTAATTGTCAATGGAACTCGCTATGGAGATGATTTTGTCTTCAAACCTTAACCCTATTTCATACTTGATAAAATTATATTTGAGTCACTTGAGAAATATGGGGGGTTAACATGTAAGATGTACTGAACATGTAATCCATGCCCCTTATATGGGCACACTGCCTACATACCAATACTCTGAAGAGGGATCAACTCATATGTAGTTCTCCCACCTAGTGTGCTTTATGAAATCGTGTGATGTGGATGAAAATGCCAATTTGATAATATTTGAGGTGGCTAAGGATAGGTATGAATATTTGAGTATGTTTGTAGCTATGTTGGGTGACTATGTGTAAAGAATATAGAAGTTTATTTTAGTGATTTATTTATATTCTTGATTTCTTTGTAAGTTTTGTCACTTCCTTTGTAAATGAGATTTGAGTGGGATTTTATATATAAAAATGATCCAAGTGGATCCATGTACTATTCCATTTTGAAAGTCTTTAATTTCTTATTGAACCACTTGTACATCAAAGAATTCATTGAGAGCTTTTTGGTGCTTCTTTTGGAATGCAAAATGGAGTCTAGATGATCGAGATATATCTTGCTAAAGTATTCTTATGACAAGAAAATAATGAGTGTTGAAAAGTGACGTGGCATTGTTCAAATATGCCAAGTGGTCCAATAATCATTTGACATGTGTAAATATGAATTTGTACAAAAAAATTGGTTTGATGTTTGTTTTGTTGATAACCTCTGGTCTTTGATAGGTAGTCATATGAGGATCTATGGGCCCACTATTTACTCACTGGGGGACCTCAGTGAGGGTTAGCACACTCTTATGGAGGGGTGCCTTGGCCTCCTATTCTTCATTTTTTATTGTATGCAACATTTTATTTAAGTTAGAAAGTCTATAGAAACCCCACCAATGTGGGATAATGTTTAGCACTTTGTAATAAGGATCTTCAAACCAACATGTGGCATAGCCACAAGCCACCAAGATAAGCTACCATGCTAACCACCTTTGCCACATCCACTGTGTAAAGACCATAGAATATCTAATGATGGCCTAAGTTAGGCATCTTTCTAAGACTTATGCCTAAGTCTCCTTCAAAAGAGATGTTGGCACTCATAAAAGAGGCTGTCACCCTTTAAAAGTATACAATCTCTTCCAACACAATAAATGTGGGATAAGAGATAAGTGTAAAATGTAAAAGGGAAGGTTGAAGGACTTGACCTTTGCACCTATCATGCAAAATTGATAATCTTTGACCATTTGAGCCATGGGCTTGGAAGTGGTATAAAGGGAGTGAACTTCCATTTGAATGGAAGGAGGAAACTGACTGTGTAAGAGAATTAAGAAGGTTAGGAATTAATTTATGCCTTGTACAGCCTTGGGCCATTAATGATAGGTCTAAGAGATATTCTTATAGGCAAGTAGAGACCATATAAGGTGAATTGGAGACTTGTAATGATTTTGTAAGACATTTGTTGCACAAAATTAATGGAAATGGTCCTTACTTTGAATGGACCTGAATACGTAGGGTATTGAAGCCAAACTCTATTATCAATTTGTTGGTGAATTCTTTTGATTTTCTCTACTATTTATTTTAATTTTGGTTTTAGTTTCTTTATACATAATTAAATAGAAAAATTGAGAAAATAGTAGATATTTTAAATGCGACAAGTGCTATTCAATTTTGTGACACTTGCATTTTCAGTTTTCAAATCAAAAAATAAGTCATGGGTTAGATGTATTCACACTAGGCTAACCTAATTAAGGATAAGGACCAGATGAAAATAATAATTGGGGCTCAAAGTGAAAATGGATAGGACTACCAAAAATTGGACACTTTAGTGTCTGACTCTATATTACAAATGGGGTGCTCCTATCCTACAAGCTCGAGACCTAGGGGAATAGGATTATCATGGGGAATATTATCTGGTTGAAGTGGAATGATCATTTAGAAGGTTCTAGATAACTAGAAATAATCATAAAAAGTGTCTAAAAGTGTTGTAAGAGCATACAAAAAGGACATATGGATGGGGTATCGTAAGCCACACTCAAACTATCGATTTGGACATTTTATATGACTACACTTTGGTTGTTTCTAAGGTGACTTTGCTAAAAAAATTCTCACTAGTTTGATAGATTAAATCTTACTGTATGAAATTTTTTATCAATGAAATGGGTAAGGATCCCTATAACCATTATTTAATAATTGAAAAAATAGTTGTTGATAATTTTGGAATAGATTCTAGTGCTGAAATTAAATAGGGCTCAAAACTAGAAACATCATAAGATTTACAAGAAGATTAGGTGGATAAAAGATTGATTCTCAGTATTAACAAAAAGTTTAGTTAAGTTAAAAAAGAGAGACTGAAGTAATCTTATACAATGTTGAAGGATGTTTTTGATGGTGAATTACCACTGGTAATGGAATGTCGATCAAGAACCCTATGAAATAAAATGGTATAAGGTGGTGAGTAGGTAAATTTTTATCTTTTATTATTTCACAAGTAATTGAGCCTAACATATTTGAAGAGGCCAAAGGAAAGCATTAATGGGAGGTTGCAATGATGGTGGAAGAATTACATGGGTGTTTCAATAATTATCCTAAGGAAATAAATATATTGTTTGTAAATAGATTAATAAATACAAGTGTAAATCATATGGTTCTTTAAAATTTCTTGAATCTTATCTTATCTCTAAAGGATATGCGCATGAAGAGATATATTATGAAGACAATTGTTCCCCCATTATTTCTTATTTTAGATGGAAGGCATATCAAATGGATGTTAAAATTATCTTCTTAAATGAATACTTGGAGGAGGATGTTGAAATGGTCCATGCACAAGAGAATAAGTTCTTGAAAGATAAAACTTGGGTTTCCAGTGTTTCAAGTCCATGTATTGAGTTAATAAGGCTCCTTGAGCTTGTTTTTATATATTTTATTAGTATCTTAGATATTTTAGACTCATAATACAATATTATGAACCCAATATCTATGTAAAAATTAATGTGATGACATATTGATCCTAATTATATATATATATATATATATATATATATATATATATATATATATTCAATGATCCTTCCCTTACTAGAACTATAGCTAATATAATTCAACAAGTAATTATGATATTTATTCTCTTTTTGAAATGATATATCTAGGCCTCTTTAATTATTTTTTGGGTCTATAATTTTGGAAATCTTGTCATACTATTTTTTGTATCACAAACTAATTATGCAAAATATATTTTATAAAACTTTAAAATGACTGAATGTAATCCAACATCTACACCTATGGACGTATAGATAAATATCCAAACTAAAATTATTCACCATTGGTTAAAGAATCAATGTGTTAATAATTAGTAGATAGTTATATTTATAATAATAATGCTGAATCATGCTTATGTTTTGTATTAAGTTGACTTTATCTATTCATTTTTAAACCTTAAGAGGAAAATTATAAAGCTAAAAAAATGAGTCTTTCAATATGTCAAAGAGCTTATTGAATTTGGGATTCTATATCAGATATCTCTTGACTTCATGATAGATATGCATATTAGTTTTTATTGGGTTAGATAAGATAATACTGTAGACACTAAAAATCCACACACTTATGATTCCAAATGTCAAAAATACCCCTGAACCTACCCTAAGACCCCCTTGGGACCAACCTACACTTATCAGGCTTAAACCAACCAATCTGTACTCAATTTCACCTAACTAAATAACCCTGGCCTTCAAGACCTATCCCTATGGACCCTAACCATCAATGGTTAGCCTTGGAAACCTCTGACCATCAACGGTCAGGGTCCATCTTTTAACCAAGAGCATGCAAGCTCTATCGACCCTTTTCTAAATATAACCTTGTCTAATTTGTGTTGTGAGCCTTTGCATGTACAAATTATATTTAGATTACACACTTACACATTCACTTCCACCTCTTGCTTATTCCTATAAGATAAAGATACCTAAGAGGTTAAATCCATCTGCAATAATTATCAAGAGCTCAACTATCCAAGAGTTTTCTTTTGTAGGTCAATCGGTGTTATCAAGCATCAACCATCTTATTGAGATCTAACTCACTGTCACCTCTTAATGAAGCTTTTAGGTACCATTAATCTAATTTAATCAATCCAAATTCCATTAACATGTTAACTACATTAGCCACCTACCCAATCAACTTTTGGTAAGACAAGTGCTTGTTTGTCATTATTCATGTGCTTTTATTCCATTTCATAATCAATCTAGTCCTTACCTAATTCCTAGAGTCCATTTATGGAATCCCATCATCTATTGTTGATCAAACCCAAAAATATGCAATCAACCACTGATGATCAAACCCTAACCACTGATGATCAGGGATAACCATCGACGATTACCCCAACCATTGATGGTAACCTGTGGTAGAAAAACTAGTAACCTATTTTCACCTACCTAACCCCAACCAAATCTAGTTTTTTATGTTTTTAACCACTCACAAACCCTTTTTCAATTTTTTGAAGCATACCCAAACCTCTTATCAGTAACATTAATTACTTTATCACTAATTTGATCATTTCTAGTCTATTTTCTTAGCAAGCATTCTCATGCTCAATTTTAATAATCTTCTTTAATTGATGTAATTAACTTATTTCTAGTTTTGTAAACTTAATTGTTTGAAATGTGTGGATTTATAACCCTTAAGGAATCTCTCTCTTCTAATATCTAGCTATTGATAGGAAATCCACTCAACTATATGTCTAATAAACAAGTTTGCTTTAGTATTTTCTTATCTACAAGTCTTCCTCCCAAGCCAAAGAGGATATTTTCACAATATTTGATTCAGTGAATGCACAAACAAACATGTTTTTCAACCATACCCATATTTATTTTCTTTTATCTCTTTCTTTATAACTTAAGCAAAAATTTATGTGAAACATTATGGCACACCCAGTGGGACATAGAGTCTTTACTCGTGTTTTCTTTGCATTTGTATGCACTTTTCTCTATCTATGCACATAATTAAAACTAAAATTTATTTTGGGGTTTAAAATAAACTACATCCATTACTTTCTTTTAACATTAGTTCAATTTGAATTAAAGCACTGTAATATTATCATAGCATCACCTTTGTTGCACACACTAGCCATACCACTTTCATCAATCAAACATTAAAACAATTTGAGACAAGACCCAACTAGGATTTCATCACCTAAAAATTACCTTACCCATTCTCGACAATCCTACTTAGATGTCATTACCAAGGAGAGAACCAACTTAGCTCTCTAGTTGAGTATAAACTCTAGATATTAATATATATTGGCTAAGCACCCAACACCCTTATCATTGTGGGACTATGAGGTGAGGGGTAATGACCCAATAACAAGCCATGCATTGATTCCAATATTAATTCTTTTGATCACCTAAACAACTTAAAAATAACCATAGACTACTTTTATAGTACTTGATCTACAAACCAACTTCTATCACACATTCTCATAAACTAAGGCATAAGCCAAAAGCGAGATTAAAATTAACCTCTAGGATTAACATACTTCATAGTGTGTGTCTTGATTATCTTGATCATTTTCTTGTCTTCTTCTTGGTTGAGTGGTGAGATAGTTCTTATTTTATCTTCCCTTTTTCTTGTATGGTTCTCACTCATTAGTAGTGGAGAGACCTAGTAAAAAAAAACATGTCACTTAAATCAACCTCTTCTACCTCCTCATCTATGGATTACATCTTTAAGGTAGAAGTTTCACCTCATCCATTTGGAATCCCTACTTTTCCTCAAGTATTTCCCTAAGGAGACATGGATTTTACCACTTTTCTAGACAATAATCTAGTTGCCCTTCAACACTATCTTAACACCTCTTCTCACTATATCTTAGTTTTAACTACACATCAAGATCCTCCTTATGGCATGCCATCCCACCTTATGAAGGGTATTCCTATTTCCATGATCACCACCCAACCTTCAACCACCTAGGCATCTTCATATACTAACCCCTTTGATGCTAGAACTGAAAACTAACCTATCCAACCAACCATTACCCTTACACCTTTCACCCTTACTAATGACTCCTCTACCTTGGGGGCAAGCCAACCATTGACCCATCATACCCCACTTGCTACTGAAGTACCCACCACCGGTACTACCAACCTCCCCTCTATCAAACCTAACCCATCAATTAATATACCTTTACCAAGCTTAGGGGTATCTATACCTTCTACTTCACCACCTATTAGCACAAAGGTCACTACTTCACCTCTTATCACTAACCCAACTACCACCCACTCCCAATCCATAGAGACTCCTTAGTAGTTACACATTTCACCCAATATAGGATACATCTCTAACCCACAAGGGTATGTACCCACTACCCAACCACCATCATCCACTTACCCTACTCAACCTATATCATCCATATTCCAATATGTGGTAGCCTCTCAACCACTAAACAATTACCAATATGTTTCCCAACTTCAACCACAATATTAGCCTTAAAATCCTTTTGGTGTACCACCTCAAACTGACCTAATGAAAATGCTCATGGATAATATGACCAACCTTGAGTCATCTATTTTAGGGGGCTATAACATCCTATCCTATGATTATATTTGTAATGAACCTATTCATCCTTCTATCCCCATCAGACCGTACCCTCCTTAATGGGAGCTTTTGAAATTTACCAAATTTCAAAGCAAGGAAGACCCCCAACAACACCTTAGGGTTTTTAGGCATGTAGGTTACATGATTGATTATGATGATTCCCTTCCCCTTAAAATCATCCCCATGTATTTATCTAGCCTAGCACTCAACTGGTATAGTGCCCTTGCTAAGCATTCCATCTTTTCTTTCACCCAACTAGGACAAGTCTTCTTAGATCACTTTTTCATTAACATTTACAAGAAGGTATCTATCATGTACCTTTATTCTATTAGGTAATTTGATGATGATTCTATTGTCAATTTTGTTTCCCATTGGAGAAGCTTGATTAATCAGCTTTCATTTTCCCTATCTCAACTTGAACTTATAGAACTTTTCTCTCGAGCCTAGGCCAAACATATATATTCTACACTATGTGTCAAAAGCTTTAGAAATTTTGATGAGGATTTTATCATGGCATTTAAGCTAGAAAACTAAGCCATATATGAGGGTAAATTGAAGTTATGAAACAATAACTCTACCTTCAAGACCAATGAAACCTCTTCCTCCAGACTAGGCAACCAAGCCAATACCAAAACCAAAACCAGGGAAACTATGAATGTCATCATCCTTAAAATTTCCCTTCCACCCAATCTCAATCAACAAAATTCTCTTGTGACCTCTAATTAAAATACAAGGAACCCAAATTGAAGAAACCAAAAACAATTCACTCCACTTGGAGAATCTTATACCTCAGTTCTGAAGAAGCTACTAAAAGCTAACCTTATACAACTTCCACCCATCAAACCTCCCTAGTAGTTTGATTCTTCTTGTCCATCACCTACTTATTACAATGAGAATGACCAATGTTCTTTTCATCAAGTAATTAGACACAATTTTAGTTGATGTAATACTTTTAAGAATGTTGTTCAGAGTCTTATCAATAAAGGGGAACTCATATTAGATAATCCCAATGCCTCTCAAAATTAAGCTCTTAACCTCTTCAAGAAACCTTTTCCCAACCATGACCCTATCAAAGCCAAGGATATACAAGCTGAATATTCTCATGATTCCCACATGGTCAATATGGTCCTTTATGTGCATATCATCCAACCTACCTACTTTTGCCCCACTTCATCTATCGAGATGGTGAAGTCACTTTCCCTTCCTTCAGTGGCCCAAACCAAGGAGGTTCCTTTTTCCTTAGCTTCACTCATAGAGGCTTTGGAATCATCAAGAAACCCCTTGTATGTCCAACCCAAACAAATAACCATTCCTATCCCACCATCTTCCCTAACTATAGACCAAGTCATAACTATGGACATTGTGCCTAGGGGAGCAAATTTTTCACAAACACCCCTCATAGAATGACCACCTAGCCTGAACTTACCCCCCTTGCTTGAGGAAATGAATGAGGCTATAAACCCTCCTCCTCAACACATAGGTGTCTCCTCAACACCTATTACCTTCGAGGCCAGACCAGTATACAAACCTTTTTCTAAACTCATTCAAAATTTAGGTATGCCTACAAAACCAAACATGGATCAAACCAATTTATGGAAATAATTAAGACTTATCCCCATTAAAAAACCTAACCCTTATAGTATTCCCATAACCAACCAATCCATCATCTCTCCACCACCTCTTAAACTAATCCAAACTTATACCAAACCCCCAGCTTCTCAGTCAACCAAAACAACTACCACATCACCAACCAAACCTTTCAAAACTCTTGGTGCCTTCCCCACTCAGATTTTGGTTCACCCATCCTTTAAAGTAGACTTAAATTCACTTGAGCCTATACCTAGGTCTTGACCCAAACCAACCAAGAAGATGAAAACATTAAAGGGATGCATGACTAAGACTTTTCCTCCCTCTACTTTACCCTCTATCTTAGGGCCTTACCCTTCCACACTTTGCTTTAAAAACATCTCCCCTTTAACATATGTCACCCACTACCATTAATTACACTATCCCACTTATTATTTGATGCACCTATCCTTGCTATATTACCAATAGTCAGACCATCAAACTCAGCCACCCCAATTACCAACATACCTAGACCAAAACCATCAACTAGAAACACCACTTTACCCAAACCATCTCTCATAAAACCTATTGCCATCAACATGCCCATCTTATCAACCCAAACCATGATCCCTAAACCTTTATTACCTCTATCCAAATATTATATGACCATTATTCAAATATTATTGTAGACCTCCTACCTCACATTGCCTCCTATTAGACCTTTGGATCCTCTTAGTTTAAATATGACCTATTACAATGACCATAAAATCTATTCCTATCACAGGACACTTGGACATGACATAGAGAAATTTAAATCTCTCTTGGCCATTATCTACCAAATCTATGACAAGGATAATCTTTTAGTAGATGAAATTTTATCCATTCCTCCACCACTACACCCAACAGCTAGTCACCAACACATTCTTAATCCCCCACTCTCACCTCAGAGTGATGGAGAATATACCCAACCCCCCATCAAACCTTGCCCCTCCATCTATACCATTAATGTAGTCATAAGATCACAATAAAAGGATAAAGGGAAGGCCAAAGTGTCCATTCCATGGATGTACCCACTAACTCACCCTAAACCAAACTAGATCCAAACCTTCATGTCTGTGACTAAGCCCAAAGTCACCATCTTGGGCACTTCAGAGGCTAACCCATCCAAATCCATTATGGGGATCATCCTTAAACAACTTCACTAGATGCCAACTAATATGAGCCTATATGAGCTCATTTTCAACTCATCTTACCATCATCAAGCCATGATCAAGGCTATGTAAGCCATTGAGGTTAGACTAGGAGACTCCCAAACTATAGAGGCATTCATTAGCACTCTCCATCTCTCTACCCTTGTTACCTTCAAGGACTCATAATAGACCATAAACATCTCCCCTTTAACACAATGTAAGCATATCATAATAGACCATAAACATCAACCTATCCATTTACAATTATCACATCATATGAGCCTATAATCATATCATTACACTAATATAAGCATAAACCAAATCAATGAGTGAGACATCATAGCATGTACCATTTACCATTTCATCCATGTGTCCATAAATAAAACCATTACATTATCATATAACATACATCCATCAATAACACATCCTATCATATCTATGAACAAAATCACATCATAACTATCTTTCTATCATCACATGCCTAAGCTACTAACTAGAACACTAACATCATAAAACACAAATCAAGAATTATAAGTCATAACCATGATCATAAACCATAAGCATCCATCACATATGCCATTAAAAACCATACATCATATACATTGAATCATAAAAACATAATACATGTAATAATGTGTCATCTCTCTTAAAAAAATATACATCTCACTATATCATTGCATAGGTCGGTATCAAAATAATACATCATAATAACATATCTAACCATAGTCATAGGCCTCCATCACTACCACTAGCCCCATCTATGCCTACACCAGTACCTAGTGGTGGTCCCCTTAGGACCCCTACCTAACCTAATATAGAATCCCACTAACATGGAGTAGCTATTGATGGCCCATAAACCAAGCTCACTTTATACTTTACATACCTCATAGCTTGGGGTAGATGGTCTAATACCATTGCCTCATAATATCTAAGCTTCACCATGGTAACTAGATAGGGTACTCAGGGCACTGTGTTTGGTGCCCCTCAAGCTACTATTGTACCTATGCTAGCCCTCTATCTGAGTAGGTATCTCTCACCTATAATGGTGGTGACCTAACCCTATAATTCCTAAATTTATCCCTATAATGTGGCCACCTATCCCTATAGATCCTATACCTGAGCTTGGGCTATGACCAACATTACCCCTATTTATCCACCTTAGCTGGCTAAATCTACAACCATCATTATTGCCACTCTATCATCTCCACCCACATCTATAGCTACATAGATAGGTTGGTACCTATCCATATATCTATCTATATACCCTACATTATCTATGGGATCCCTAACAAGAAGCTCCTTAAAGACACTAGCCAAAATTATCTAAACAAGCTAGGGCACTGATAACTGAACCTTCAAGTCTTGCCTCCTATATCATGGATGTGGACCCAATACACCCTATAAAAATACAAACTAACACTACACTCAATCAAAGGGAATCAATTCAAACTCACCCTCTCGGCAACCCACTATCCACCTATAGCTCTGTTTAGTGAGGATCTCCCTTTTATAGCCTAGCTAGATAGGGAACTATAGGTATGATCTCCATGTGATGTCTATAACTACCAATCCACCTAGGGAATCCCTAAACCACTCAACATCATGTGCTCCACCTCTAACCCCTAATCTAGCATAGTTATCCCTCCACCTTATAAAGCCAATAGGGAACTCCAGCTATGTGTACCCCATCTATGGCAATCTCATAATCTTCAAAATCTAGACGTGCTCATAATCCTAGTAGTGTAGAACCATGCCCAAACTAATTCCATACCTCTTGTAGTGTCTAAATCCCCATATATCTCTATAAATCTAGAATAGTAACACTAAGACCCACCTAAATACTATCCTCCCAGGTAATAGATTGGCCAAAATAACCAATAATACATAGGGGAATCTCTTATTACTAGAATCTAAGACCCTAAAACAAGTAACTATGATCATTAACATCATCATAAATCTCCTCTTCTCAAGATCCCTCTTATATAGTGTTATATAACTGAATCCTCTAGAGTGCCAGTGGACCTGATCACTATCATCTCCATATAGATACTTAACATATTGATCCCACTCCTCTTGCTCAATTTGGTAGATCACCTTACCACATAGTGGGAATTAAGTGATCCTATGGATATCATCTAAGAGAATAGTCATCTCCTTAGTTAGTAGTAAGAAGTTATTAGTAGTAGGGTCACATATCTTGATGAGCACTACTATCATAGATGTATCCCTAGGTATGTACTGGTAGTGCCTCATCCCTCCTATTCTTATTACCTCCATATGTGCCCAATCATCAGTATTCATCCCCTCAAGTACATAAGGAAGATCCATGGCACATGGTCTCACATATATATCTACTCTCGAGCCTACAAAAAATCAAAATGCTTGGCTTAGTCATTAACTAGTCTCATCTACCCTATCTTTTAAATGTACCCCTAACCCTAACCTCTTAGACCTAGTGATAATAACTAACCCATTTGATAGAATTTCAAACCTAATCCTTTACCCTAACCCTAACCATTAAGTATTTCACCTTTTACTATCCCTTAACAAGCCCTCAACACTTAATCATTTTTTACCAAAGGCTATCTTAGCCTAGCTAACTATCGATAGTCACCTATAGGCATTCCATAGCTAGAATGCCCAAACCTATCATGGTCCTAAATAGAAAACAAATTAAAAAAATACTACCCTACATAGCATCCCTATCTCACCTACTACCCATTTCAATCACCTATCCTATCAATTTGATGCTCTACCCACCCCATTTGCCCAAAACCCTACCTAGGGTATGTAGGCTCAAACAAAAAAATTGCAAACTTACCCCTCCATATAAACAACAACAAAAAATCAAACCTATCTACCAATTTAGTGCACCCCTACCTCATTTTTTGATCTCCTCTATGGTCTGAGCCCTTGATAAGGTGCCCTATTTCATCCTCATGCTCCCTACATCCTAGACTCATATATTCCACCACATGCCTCTAGCTAATGAGCATTACTCACCTTAGCCCAAACCCTCCTTATAATGCATTGAAATCACTAGAGGAAAGTCAATAGCTAATAATAGTAATAATGATAAAGAGTTACTTTTGATTTTTACTTTTGCCCTCTAGGATTTTAGGGTTTCCCCTAACCATCTATGATCAAGGTGACCATCGATGGTCACCTTTTAGGGACCTTGACTATCGATGGTCAAAAAACCTTGTCAACCCTAATTCTAAATCTTCACTAAAACTCTACCCATTTCAAGCAATCTACATCAAGCTCTTACTTAATTTGGAGATGCCTTTCTCCTACCAAGTTGACCACCTCATCACCTCACCATTGGTCTCTTTTATCCCATATAACATGCAATTTTATGACACTTTTTACCTAGTCCTTTGACCATAATAAAAACATTTCCATGTTGACCCTTTCACATTTTATGCCACCTCTCACATACCAATCCACTTGTGTCTCACTAAGAGCACTTCCTACCTTAGATACCCATGACACTTGACCTATTTGTGTTTTCCTTGAGAGTACTACTTGCCTTATAGAGTCACTAGATACATAGAAATCACTTATAAGACTTGTATTTATGAGTGCTCCCAACCTCCATGTCTATAGGCGGTCATGTGGTTCACTTGTCACTTGTCATTCTTATAATCAACCCTTATTTTTTAAAACTTTGGAAACCTCATATATGTACTATCTTGGATATCACTCTTTTTCATCACATTCTATGTGCACATTTGTATCTCAAATGCCTGACCTCATATCACCACCTTATGCCTCACCATCTACCACTTATCAAACCCATACTCACTTTAACTTCACCTCACCAACTCCTAGTTTGAGGGGAACACCTTCTCCCACTCTTGGAGAAATTATACCCTTGACCCATACTCCATTTTTATTTTGCAACTTGTTCACACAAGCTAACAATAAAAAGGGGAAAAATGTAAACACCTACAATCTACACACCTATGATTTTAAATGTCAAAAATACCCCTGGACCTACCCTAGGACCCCCTTGGGAGAAAACTACACCTATCATGCTTAAACAAACTAATCTATTCTTAGTTTCACTTAATTGAATAACCCTAGCCTTTAGGACCTATCCCTGTGGACCCTGACCATCGATGGTCAGCCTTGGAAACCCCTAATTGTCGATGATCAGGGTCCACCTTTTATCCAAGAATATGTAAACTCTACTAACCCTTTTCTAAATATAACCTTGTATAGTTTGTGCTATGAGACTTTGCATGCACAAATTATATTTAGATGACCCACTTACACCTTTAATTTTTGCCTCTTACTTGTGTTTATAAGAGAGAGAGGCCTAGGAGGTTAAATCCTTTTCTAATAATTATCAAGAACTTATGTATCTAGGAGTTTTATTTTGTAGTTCAATTAGCATTATTAGTTTTATCAAGCATCAAACATATTACTAAGATCTGACTCACTGTCACCTCTCAACCAAGCTTCTAGGTAGCATTACTTTGCTAAAATCAAGTTAGATTCCACTAATAGACTAACTACATCAACCACCCACCCAACTGACTTCTAGTAGGAAAAATGCTTATTTTTTAATATTCACATGATTTTATTTCATTTAAAATTAAATCTATCCCTTGCCCAGTTCTTAGAATCCATTTTTGAAATCTCATCATCTTCTATTGATCAAACTTAAAAATATACAGTCAACCACCGATGGTTAGACCCCAACCACTGATGGTCAGGCATAACCACCAATGGTCACCTATGGTAGAAAAAACAACCTATTATCACCTAACTAACCCCAACCAAATCTATTTTTCTATGTTTCTGAGCACTCATAGACCCTTTTTAGATTTTTTTAATCATACCCTAACCCCTTAACACTAGTATTAATTAATTTATCACTAATTTGATCATTTCTAGTCTATTTTATTAGCAAGTATTCTCATGTTTAGTTTTAGTAATATTTTTAATTAATGCAAGTACCTTATTTTTATTTTCATAAACTTAATTGCTTGAAATGTGTGGATTGACAACCCATAAATAATATCTCACTTTTGGGATCTAGCTATCACTAGGCAATCCACCCAACTATCTATCTAACAAATAAGTTTGATTTAGTGCTTTCTTATCTATAGGTCTTCCTTCCAAGCTAAAAAGGATATTTTCACAATCTTCTAATTTAGCACATGCACAAACAAATAGGTTTTTCAACCATACCTGTATCGAGTTTCTTTTCTCTTTCTTTAAAACTTAAGTAAAATTTACATGAAACATTCTAAAGATTAGGATAATGATAAAATATAACAATAAAAGGGATGCAAATGTGAAGCATTGAGAGGCTTAGGTTCTAATTTGCCTTTGAGAGAGGATAAATGATAAATGCTTGATCCTTATGAGTAATGATGTAGGGTCCAAGCCAATTGAAAACAAAATTACCCCTTTTGCTTTTCTCCATATTAGTTACATGTTGGTTTTCCTTGAGGATAAGATCTCCAATATTGAATTCTTGGACTTTCAGGTGCTTATTATAGGCACATTTGATTTATTCTTGATAAACACAAAGATTGGAAAGGGCATCAAATGACACTAATCAAGTAGCTCAAGTTAAGCTAAACATTCTTGATGATAATCATCTTCTGAGATAAGATCATGTAAAGATATGCAAAGAGAAGGTATTTACACATCAAGAGGCAATACAACCTTGGATCCAAACACAAGAGAAAAATTTGTAGCACATGTAGGATTTTGGATGCTAGTGTGATATACCTATAAGGTGAAAGAGATGTGTAAGTGTCAATCCTAACATGAGGCATTGACCATTTTGGTAAGGATGTTATTAAGGGTTTTGTTAGAGGCTTCTACTTATCCATTTACTTGTCGGAAACAAGGTGATGAAAAACTAAGTTTAACGCTAGATATATCACAAATACCTTAAACTTGTTTATTTTTTAAGGATTTTCCATTACTAGTGATGATCTTATGGAGAACATGAAAATGATAGATGATGTGATGGGTAATAAATTTGACAATCTTTGTAGCTTTTATCGAGAAAAGGGAATAGTTTCTACCCATTTGGTAAAATATTTAGTCATGATAATGATATAATGATGTCATTGTGAAGAGTGGGGGTTGATTTCAATGATAAGGTCCAGACCCCATTATGAAAAGGGCCAAAAGTTTATAGAAACATGAAGACCATTACTAGGTCTGTAATGTATATTAGCATGTTATTGATATTTGACACTTTTTCACATAATAGTAATATTATTGGTTAAGGGTGTGCTATTAATAGCCTAGGTAGTGGATGTGCTTAGACATAATGAGTCCACTAAAGTTCCCCCCATAGATACCCTCATGTGTCTCCTTAATAGCATGAGAGGCTTCTAGACCATGAAGGCAGCATAATAGGACACCATCAAAACCATGTTTGTAAATAATTCCTCCCATAATGGTGTAACATAAATTTATCTAAGTAAACATCTGATGGGGATTCTTAAAGAGGCTAGATGGAACCATGCTAAGGTGAAGGTATTTAAAGGTTTACTGATACCAAAGGTTAGGCAAAATCTCTTCCACATGAAATATGGTTGGAGTGTTTGATTTGGTGTAGGAATGTTTGGTGATGCAATAGATAATGATTGATAGTTTGGAGTCTGAGGGTGCTGATGGGATTTGATAGGAAAGAGAAGCCATGGTATCGACAAACTAATTGGTAGAACATAGGGTGGTTTGGTTATAGTAGTGTTTGAATGAGGTTAGGAGTTATGTATCTAGTTGTTTATACAATTGCATCATTTTATTTTTACACTAGTAAATGTTGTTGACTTGGTTGACCATAAGTTGGGAGTCACCAAATATATTTATTATTCTAACTCCTAAGGTGAAGGTAGTTTGGAGACCTATTACTAGGGATTCATACTCAACCACATTATTTATGTATTTGAAGTCCAATTTAAATGATAAAGGAAGTGGTTCATCAATAAGGAGGATAAGGATGATACCTCCCCCCCTCACATTGACATTTATAACCATAAAAAAACATGATTACTTGATTGGTGAAATCTGATTGAGATAGGATTGTGATAGACTCATCTGGAAACTCAACAATAGGTGGTTGGTTGTTGTTTAGGGGTACCTCAGCCAATTGGTTAGTAATGACCTACCCCTTGATCAATTTATATTGGAGGAACTCAAGGTCAAACTTAGCTAGAAGCATGATCCAATTAGCC
Source organism: Torreya grandis (assembly GCA_037957365.1). NCBI lineage: Eukaryota > Viridiplantae > Streptophyta > Pinopsida > Cupressales > Taxaceae > Torreya > Torreya grandis. Next base: position 680,219 of record JARHVA010004490.1, read on the forward strand.
ATACACTAGTTTTGGTATGGTTTGGAGTGCATGTATTTGAGTGGATCAGTATAAGTTATGATAAAAAAATTTGGTTAAGAAGTAGTGGAGAATTTTGGTGGCCATGAAGACTAGATCCAGACACATTCTCTCAGTAAGCATGTATTGAGTCTCATACTTAATAAGTGTGTGACTAATGTAATAGATGGATTTCTCTTTGTGTTGTTCATCCTGATGGGTAAGAATTGCCCCTAAGGAATCGTTAATGTTAGAGATATAAAGGTATAAAGGCTAGTCATCCTTAGGAGGTATGACGATAGGTGGAGATAGAAGGTGCCCTTTGAGTGCATCAAAAGCCTTTTAATAATAAACATTCCACTTAAAAGAGATGTCATTTTTCAAGAGGTGATGGAAGGGTTGACACTAATCAGAGAGCTAGGAGATGAAGCAATGAATGGATTGAAACATCCCCTACAAACTACATAGATGTTTAAGATTGGTTAGAGGTAGCATCTTGAGGATGAATTTAATTTTGGTTAGATCAACCTTGAATCCTTGAAGGGAAATGATGAAGCCAATAAATTTACCTAATAAGACCCCAAAAATACATTTATTGGGATTGAGGTAGATGTGATAGTTGATAAGTCACTCAAAGATAATCTTGAGAACAACTAAATGGTCTTTGTGAAGCTTAGACTTCCTGAAAAGGTCATCCACATAGTCTTCAATGATTATATGGATAAGGTCATGGAAAATATAGGTCATGGCACATTGATAGGTTGCATCAACATTCTTAATACTGAAGGGCATGACTCTATAATAAAAATTCACCTATGGGGTGATAAAGGCAATTTTGTGTTGATCTTTAGGGACAATCAAAATTTGATTATAACCTAGGAATCCATCCATGAGAGAAAACATCTCATGGCCTATTGTAAGATTAAAAAGTTAATCAATGATAGGTAGAGGAAAGTTATCCTTTGGGTAGGCAAAGTTGAGGTCATGAAAGTCCACATAGATACATAGTCCCCTTATGGATTTTTTTATAGGCATAATGTTTTAAACCCACTGAGGATAATCAATGGGTTGAATAAAGTTGATAAAAGGAGGCATTGGAGCTATTATATGATAAGGAGAGCTATGTGAGGATGCATGTGGTAGAGTTTCTATTTGACAAACTTGGTGTCATGATTATTTATAATGTTGTGGGTGGAAATGGTTGGGTCAATATTGGGCATGTTGGCATATGACCAGGTGAATGCAATACTATGGTCCTGGATGAAGGTAGAGAAGTTTTGTAATTCCATAGGGGTGAGAGTTTGGCCTAGTTTGAAAATATGGGTGTTTTACAGAGTGCCTATGTTAATATATATGGTGGCTTCATTCAATATGGTTGAATTCTTTAGAGGTAAAAATTTTTGGATGGCAGGATTATGTGCACCAAGGTAGTTGAGAATGGAATCATCATCCTGGTGCTAGATAGTGTGAATGGTAGGAGAGTCTTCCCCTACTAGTTTAGGATGGACTAAAGGGATAGATACATGTGCCCCTTCTTTTTGATAAGTTAAGGGTCTAAGGGTAATCATTTTGATGAATAAAAATTTAGGTGGGATGATGTCCTCATCCTCACCCATAGGTGGAGGGGGTGTTGGTGAGGAAGGGGTCTCTTCTTCAACAATGAATAGGGGTATTTTGTTTGGATTTCTTCTTATTGGGTAGAATGTAGACAAGGCCATGTTTCTCATAAGGATTTTGGGTCTTAATTGAGTTCAACGTGTGTGGGTTGTACTCATAACATCCTAAACTAAATCCCTTCTAAGCACACCTATGAAGTTATAGTTTGAAAAAATCTAGGTTATCCAAATAAGAGAAAGTGGAGGTGAATGGTTGAGGTGGAGAGGGAGTGGTGGTGGTATTAAGTGGCTTGTCAATTCCCCCATAGATAAAGTGGGTTTGATGTCTTAAAGGCCCCAAGGGGGTAATGGCTCTAATGTTGGGATCATAACCTAGTTGGTGGTTGAGCCTTTTGTATTCATGGGGAGTGTGAAAGGTGTCAAGGGTGAGGAGGTCATATTCTCCAAGGGTAAGGCATTGAAAAGTGGGTTTCAAAGGATCAAAAATGGGTATTTGGTCCATAGGGACAGACAAACTGGTAGATGCCTCATTAGAAGGAGAAGTAATGGATTTGGCTTCTATAGGTGAGGACTTGATGATGGTTATCTTTAGTGATTTAGATGGAGGTAGGAGAATGTCATTAGGTCATATTGTATGCTGAAAAAGGGCTAAAGTTAGCTTGTATGGTAAGAACTTGACCCTCATGTTCAAACTTGACATAATGATGGAGGATGGAAGGTACACAAATCTAAGGTCTCCTTAGTAAAAAATTATACTAGAGTTTACTTTCAACCACATAGAAGAGTTTGGGGAACATGTGAGATCTTAGCCAAATATGATAGATGATGGTTCCTAAGGTAGTGGTCATAGTGTCATTAAATGATCTAAGGATGGATGAAGCTTTGGACATGACATTATTTGGTAGCTTAAGTTTCTCATAGGTATGGGAAGAGATGATGTTGATACTAACTCCCCCATTGATCATAACCCATTTTATGTGGGTTTGGTTGATGTGGGATATAATAAAAAGAGGGGGATTTGGGTCTTCAAGGTGGATGGAAGGTATCTCTGAGTCCTTGAAGGTAACAAGGGTAGAGATATGGAGAGTGTTGATGAATGCCTCTATAGTTTGGGAGTCTCCTAGTCTAACCTCAATGGCTTACATATCCTTGATCATGGCTTGATGATGGTAAGATGAGTTGAAAATGAGCTCATATAGGCTCATATTAGTTGGCATCTAGTGAAGTTGTTTAAGGATGATCCCCATAATGGATTTAGAGGGGTTAGCCTTTGAAGTGCCCAAGATGGTGACTTTGGGCTTAGTCACAGACATGAAGGTTTGGATCTAGTTTGGTTTAGGGTGAGTTAGTGGGTACATCCATGGAATGGACACTTTGGCCTTCCCTTTATCCTTTTATTGTGATCTTATGACTACATTAATGGTATAGATGGAGGGGCAAGGTTTGATGGGGGGTTGGGTATATTCTCTATCACTCTAAGGTGAGAGTGGGGGATTAAGAATGTGTTGGTGACTAGCTGTTGGGTGTAGTGGTGGAGGAATGGATAAAATTTCATCTACTAAAAGATTATCCTTGTCATAGAGTTGGTAGATAATGGCCAAGAGAGATTTACATTTCTCTATGTCGTGTCCAAGTGTCCTGTGATAGGAATAGATTTCATGGTCATTGTACTAGGTCATATTTAAACCAAGAGGATCCAAAGGTCTAATAGGAGGTAATGTGAGGTAGGAGGTCTACAATAATATTTGAATAATGGTCATATAATATTTTGATAGAGGTAATAAAGGTTTAGGGATCATGGTTTGGGTTGATAAGATGGGCATGTTGGTGGCAATAGGTTTTATGAGAGATGGTTTGGGTAAAGTGGTGTTTCTAGTTGATGGTTTTGGTCTAGGTATGTTGGTAGTTGGGGTGGCTGAGTTTGATGGTCTGACTATTGGTAATATAGCAAGGATAGGTGCATCAAATAATAAGTGGGATAGTGTAATTAATGGTAGTGGGTGACATATGGAGGCCTATGATTATGGTTAGATATGTTATTATGATGTATTATTTTGATACCGACCTATGCAATGATATGGTGAGATGTATATTTTTTTAAGAGAGATGACACATTGTTACATGTATTATGTTAATATGATTCAATGTATATGATGTATGGTTTTTAATGGCATATATGATGGATGCTTATGGTTTATGATCATGGTTATGACTTATAATTCTTGATTTGTGTTTTATGATGTTAGTGTTCTAGTTAGTAGCTTAGGCATGTGATGATAGAAAGATAGTTATGATGTTGTGATTTTGTTCATAGATATGATAGGATGTGTTATTGATGGATGTATGTTATATGATAATGTAATGGTTTTATTTATGGACACATGGATGAAATGGTAAATGGTACTGCTATGATGTCTCACTCATTGATTTGGTTTATGCTTATATTAGTGTAATGATATGATTATAGGCTCATATGATGTGATAATTGTAAATGGATAGGTTGATGTTTATGGTCTATTATGATATGCTTACATTGTGTTTGGTGCATAGAGAGATAGATGGTGTTGCTGGTTGACATAATTGATAATGTCCATGCTTTTGATGTGATGTTTGTTGTTCATAATCAGAGGGGTAAAAGGTGAATATGATTAAAAATTAAAACACATGAATTAATTAGGTAACAAAATAGATGTGTAGGAAAGTGATAAAAATCATGAGGGGTATATCCACATGAATGGATAAAAGATAAGAAAAGGAACACAATGATTTTTCATTGGTAAAGACCAACATAAAACCTAAAATTAGATTGGCTTAGTTAAAAATAAGCCTTTCCAATGCTTCACATTTACATCCCTTTTATTGTTAGATATGGGTCACAATCATCATTTGTATAACTTAAGCTTGTCCTTTACAACCACATTCATTTCCCTCTTTTTAAGGGAAACTAAATAGAACTAAATCATGTGATTATTTATCATAATTATAGCTTAAACTTGAACTATGGATACCAAAATTCTATCCATGGAATGATTCTCATAATGCATCCCATCTCTTTAAGATCAATTCCTATGGTCATTATCACATATACCTCTTTTTCACCTTCTGAACCTTCATGTAACAAATAAAATAGAGAAAATAAAATTTACATGAAAAGTCAGTAGTCGACAATAGTAACAATGACAAAGAGTTACTTTTGTTTTTTACTTTTACCCTCTATCCTTTTAGGGTTTCCCCTTATCATTGATGGTTAGGGGGACTATCGATGGTCACCTTTTGGGGATGCTAACTATTGATGGTCAGAAAACCCTTTTAGCCTAAATACAAACTTTTCACTGGCACTCTACCCATTTTAAGAAATTTATATTAGTCTCTTTCCTACTTTGGAGATGCCTTTCTCCCACTAGCCAAACCACCTCATCACCTTGCCATTGGTATATTTTAAGCCCATCTGGCATGTAATTTTGTGACACTTTTTGCCTAGTCTATTAACCATAATGACAACATTGCCATGTTGACCCTTTTGCTTTTTATGCCACCTTGTGCATACTGACTTGTTTGTGTCTCACTGAGAGAACTTCTTACCTTAGATACCTATAACACTTGACCCATTTATGTTTTCCCTTGGAGCACTTCCTACCTTGGATACCCACTTAATACACAAAGATCACTTAGAAGACTTGTGTTTATGAGTATTCCTAGCCACCATGCCTATAAGTGGTCATGAAGTTAACTTGTCACTTATCTTTCTTAGTATTGACCCTTATTTTTAAAAACTTTTACAACCCCATCTATGCACTATCTTGGCTATTTCTCCTTTTAATCACATGTTGTGCACATGTTTGCATCTCAAATTCCTAACCTCATGTCACCACCTCATGATTAACCATCTACCACTTATCAAACATGTATCTACTTTGATTTCATCTCACTGACACTTGATTTTAGGGGGACCACCTCCTCCCACCCTTAAGGAAACCAACCCTTGAACCATACTCCAATTTTATTTTATAGCTCATTCATACAAGCCACACAATAAAAAGGGGCAAGATGTAGACACCAAAAATATACACACCTATGATTCTAAATGTTTCTTAGACCTACCCTAGGACCCCCTTGGGACCAACCTACACCTATCAAGCTTAAACCAACTAATCTTCACTTAATTTTACCTAACTAAATAACCTTGGCCTTTAGGACCTATCCCTGTAGACCCTAACCATTGATGATTAGTCTTGGGAACCCCTGACCATCAATGGTCAGGGTCTACCTTTCATCGAAGAGCATGCAAGCTCTACTAACCCTTTTTTAAATATAATCTTGTCTAATTTGTGTTGTGATCCTTTTCATGCACAAATTATATTTAGATGACCCACATACACCTTCATTTCCACCTCTTTCTTATGCTTATAAGAGAGAGAGGATTCAGAGGTTAAATCCATCTACAATAATTATCAAGAGCTTAGATATCTAGGAGTTTTCTTTTCTACATCAATCAATGTTATCAAGCATCAGCCATCTTATTGAGAACCAACTCACCATCACCTCTCAACCAAGCTTATAGGTATCATTACTCTATTGGAATCAAGTCAGATTCCACCAAGAGGCTAACTACATCAACCACCCACCCAAATAATTTTTGGTAAGACAAGTGCTTTTTTATTAATATTCATGTGATTTTATTCCATTCCACAATTAATCTATCCCTTGCCCAATTATTGGAATCCATTTGTGGAATCCCATCATCTTCTATTGATCAAACCCATAAATACATAGTTAACCACTGATGGTCAAGCATAATCACTGATGGTTACCCCAACCACTGATGGTCACCTGTGGTAAGAAAACTAAAAAACTATTTTCACCTACCTAACCCCAACCAAATCTATTTTTATGTGTTTATAAAAACTCATAGACCATTTTCAGATTTTTTGAAGCATACCCCAACCCCTTAACACTAGTATTAATTAGTTTATCACTAATTTGATCATTTCTAGTCTATTTTCTTAGCAAGCATTCTCATGTTTAGTTTTAGTAATCTTATTTAATTGATGCAAGTACCTTGTTTCTAGTTTTTTAAACTTAATTTTTTTAAATGTGTAGATTGGTATCCCCTAAGGAAGATCTTGCTTATATGATCTAGCTATCGCTAGGCAATCCACCCAGCTATTTATCTAACAAACAAGTTTGTTTCAATGCTTTCTTATCTACATGTCTTTCTCCCAACCCAAAGAGGAGCTCTTCACAATCTTATGATTCAGCGCACACACAAATAAATAGGTTTTTCAACCATACCCATATCAAGTTTCTTTTCTCTCTTTCTTTAGAACTTAAGCAAAAATTTACATGAAACAAATACAAGTATATAACATATCATGTTTTCACTTTTGTATCAATGGTAATTTCTTAGAAAATCAAGATACAACATATAGTTTCCTTATCTTCCATTGAAGTAAATTCATAAGTACATGTTGTGAGGTGATGCAGTTATGAAAGACATTGGTTGATCTTAAAATTTGACAAACAGCAATAAATTCATTTTTTTATAATAAACAGATTATTTCATGAGGTTTAAGAACAAAATATATCATGCTAGAACTAAATATATTTAATTTCATCATAATTAAATTTAATAGTTAGTTGATAATGAATATAGTTATATTTATTATTTTTATAAAACAAAGCACTTGGTAAAGATATGTGTGCCTAGTTTAAAGATAAATTTGTGATTGTATCAATTTTATTCATTAAGGGGGTATACAATAAATTAGATTATTTAGATAATAATGTAAACAAATATTTACTACATTTTTTAAATTAGGTAGATTTAGTTTATTATTATAAGTATCTAAATCTTATTATTTTGGTGTATGTTACAATTTTATAGGAGTGTCTTATGGAGAACCATAGTTTTAAATAGTTTTATAATTATCATTTTAATGTTGTAATTTTTTAATCAATACTATACCTAATTTCATAATTCACTTATGCCTTTACAGATTTACATATACTTATGTAACAACCATTATGTTTTTGAAAATAATAATGAAATTATTACATGATATCACAATGCAATTAGTGAGTTTAGCTTATTATAATAACAAATAAAAAATGTGGTAGCATGAATAAAACACTTGAGTGTTTTTAAAAGTAGATGCAATGATTACAAGATATCCTAATGTAGAAACTAGGAAATTAGATAAAATTCATAATTAAACCTAAAGTAAACTAAAACATATTTTATATATATATATCATGGTGTTTGTAAATAAAATAAATCTTGTATATTTCCATCAAATGGTTTTTGTAATTAAAACAAGGGAAAAATGTGTTTTTCACTACTCTTTTATGGATGCATATAGACTTATGTAACAAAATTTAAATATTATACAAACCCCATAATGCAATTTTATTTTAAAAATACAACATCCATATGTTATTTCATTTTAAAAATACACCATTTTTAACCAAATTGAAGGAAACTAAAGCATATGAAAAATATATATTAAGGATTGTTACATATGGCTTCATTAATTTTTTTAATAATTTTAGAGCATACTTATAAAAGCCATTTTGTCATTATATAATTGGTTAGGGTATGTTCCATAATGATTCATTAATTGGAATAGTTTTTTCATCCTTATAAAATACATTTTGTCATTATAAAATTGGTTAATTTATTTTATATAATGCTTATTCATTTAAAGAGTTTGAGAGAATCCTTGTAAAATATTTGTATTCATTATATAGTTGGTTTGGGTATATTTAATAAGGTTTCAATAGTTTGGGTACATTAAATAAGGCTTCAATAGTTTTGATAGTTTGATATCATCCTTGTAAATTTTAGTTTGTCATTATATAGTTGGTTATGGTATGTTACATTTTTATTCATTATTAATAAGATTTGAGAGCATTGTTATAATATTCATATTTTCATACAATTTTGAAATCATTACAATTCATGTAACCACATTTCATTGAGACAATTTTTCAAATATTTCACCCACTTTGTGTATATTCTAAATAAATAAATCTTCTAATCATTATACTTTATGCAACCACATTTATCTGAGGCATATTTTCAAAATGTTCACGTACCATTATGTATGAAATGTTGAATTATTTAATAAATGAATTAATATATTATAGAATATTCTATTGTAATGATGACGTATACTAATTTATTATTAGTAAAAATGTGATATATCCTAATTGAATCTCAAAATAAATTATTAATATTCAAAATTTTCCATAAAAATATTCTCATCCAAACAAAAAGTGCTCTCACAAAGCTTCTATATCACATAAAATCTTAACAAAAAATAAATATAACATAAATATTTGTGCATGTAAATCCAAATACAAAATATATATGTATGTATGTATAATTTATTAAAAAATAATAATTTTTACTTGTGGTACCATGCGATAAATTTTAATGTGGGTTCCTCCTCTTTTATATGGGTTAATCCTCTTTCATATGGTATTTTCCTTCTCTACCAAATTTAATACCTCTTCTATCAAATCCACTCCCTATTTTGTAAAATCCACTCCTCTATCATTTTACCCTAAAAAAAAAAAATCTCCTTATAGAGGTTGTATTTTCCATCCTATATAAAAGTGAGGGCCCCTATGATTTCTCTTTTGTTTTTTGAAACTGATGATGTTAAAATTTTGATGTAAATTGGTACATGTGAATCTAAAGAAACATATTAGGTTAAAAGGTATGCCAAAAATTTAACTTAGACATAGATACATTTGTATAACTACATGAATATTTATAAGAAATTTATTAATAAGGAATTCACATCCAATAATTCAAAAAAAAATGACACTTTTGACCTATGTCAAGATAAACATTAAAATTTGAGTCAAATAGTTTAGTGTGTTAACCTTTATACATTTTAATCTTAAATAACAAAATATTATCCCATAATTTTAATACTTAATATTTTTATATAATTCAACACCACTAATTCAATGAATCCTTATTAGAGCTCAATTTATCTATGTGTTTAGAGAACTCAAAATCAATCACATACTCCATATTTATTTCTTAACTATATTTAAAATATTAACCTTCTTTTAAAATATTCAAAACATAGAAGATGAAAAATTATTTTATATATAAAATGCTTAATCATTAGTGGAATGAGATGACAAAGTGATAGGTCATGGGAAACAAATAGTTAAGGTATTTATATTAAAATAAGCCATCTAAATTATTTCACTAGAAACTTAGAATTGTGATTTTTTTATTATATTAATTTTGTTTGTTCCCCTCAATAATTTGATGAAAGGACTTGTGTTTAAAACATGATACCTATTCATTTAAACATTATTGCTTTAACTATGACCTTTATTGTCAATAAAATCTTTAAATGTTTTGGTGATAGAAGCTTGGTAAACACAAAATAATCTTGGGGTCAATTATATTGATATAATTCAACTTTTTGAGTTATTCCAAAATTATTCATGGGTTTTATGAGAGATGATAACTAAATTCATGTATACATATAAATTCTAAAAAACCCCTCCCCCCAAAAAAAAACATGTAGAGTTCTTTGAATAATAAATGGAAGGAAACTAAGGCTCCAGTATGGTTTGGATCTTTGAAGATATTTAAAGAAATTTAAGATAGGTATAAGTGACACATTTGGTACCAATTAAATTTTTCACTTACACATACCTTTGTAATAAACATATTCAACTACAACTGAATATGTCATGTTATGTACTAGTGAATATGTCTAGATAAGGAAATTGGAGAACTTGTCTATTGAAAATGGAACCATGATGCTTTATCTTTTAATTGATTGTGAAAATAAATTTGAATAATATATGTCATATGAATACTCATGTATAATTATACATATAATTTGATTATGCTGATGCAAAATTATTGATTTGTAGAGTGTTTAAATAATTTAGTGTAGGAGTGATGCTTCTTTAATGATTTTTAGTGTAGATAAATATTGGGTGGACACTGTATAATTATTTTATTGGTCCCACATTATTATTAGACAATCCATGAGATATGTTGATCTACTATTCTTTAATTTTGGTTGAGATAAGGAGTTTGTGTCCAACTTAGAATTTTCCTACATGGGGTTTCTCCAGGATAAATTAATGTGTTTATATTTATTTATGTGAATATTTTCAATCAATTACTTGTTAAATTAAATATTATACAACTATTATCATAATTTTTACAAGTAGTTCCACAATTATTTATCTAATAATGGTTTTAAGTAAAGCACTTAAGAACAACATAAATTAATTAATCTCCAATACATATCAAGAATAACATGGTTAAATTCATATTACTATGTTAGGAATGGAATATATATTTTTTTTTATAAACCAAATTAGTATTATAGAATATTTTATACTCATTTTTTTTGGTGTGATTAGTTTTGCAAATATACGTCCTTATCTAGATTAGCTAAAATAAGTTTAGACACCCAAATCTAGTCAAATAAACATAAGTACTATATATTTTTATGAATTTTATCTACAAAGGCTCCTAATACTAAATTTAGACTCTATCGGCACATATTTTTTAGTCATATGTCCTCTTTATTTTTTATCTCTTACACTAATGTTTTCATAAGCATTATTTTTTCATTATATTCTCAAGTGTCACAGGGATCCCTAATCCTTTCCCCCTTTTTAATCTTGTTGTCTTATTATTCATATAAAATACAACCCCTTTTGGACTATCATGACTTGAACCATTATCCATAAGTTACAGCCTTTTCTTAATGTCTCTTTTAAACCTTATTTTTGGGAATGTTTCATTTGGTTCTCTTTTATGACTGTTTATCCCTTTTGAGTCAATTGGCATGCCAATAAGTTTTAAAATTCTAATTATGAGTCTTTCTTATATATAGATATATATATATATATATATATATATATATTCCTATGAGTAATTATACATATAACACTTATATACCTATAAAATCATAAAATAAATAAAAGGAAAAAATAAAAATATCAATATAGGTATTATATACATCTAAAGTTTATATTATTCATATATTGCATGTTTGATCCAAGAGGAGGGCATAGGATATGATAATTTAGATTCAAATTAATTATGATCCATTCACACACACACTTTAGGGGAAGAAATATATGGGATTAAGGTCTTTTTTTATGATCATGTAAGTCGTGTTTAGTTATAGAGGAGTTTTTGAAGCGAGCTTAGTTATTCTCCTTACCCATTGTCTTTCTTTACTATTTGGTTTTTGTGCAAGATATTATTAGGGTTTTTCAAGAAAAGAATACAAATTACATGTTAAAACATATGAACACATATATTTAGTATATTTAAAATAATTTATAGGTAGTGTAACATAATTTTATAATTTTAGTATTTATTACATAGTCAACATAGACAAGACCACACTATCAAGATAGGGACATATGCCATCATTGTCCAAATATATAATCCACCTAAAAATCAATCAAATATTCATCCTTATATACCTAATTTAATCTTATTTAGTATTATACTTAGTCATAATCATCTACAGGTTTGTGTATTCAAGCTATAGATAAGTGTTCATTTCCCTTTTACTTTTTTGATAAAAAACCTTGATTGTTTATATATTTATAAATAAATGTCTAAATTCTATCTAATTACAATCTATATTACTAAGTTTTTTATCTAAATTATATTATATTTATTATGTTTATATCCAATTTTGATGAAATAATTGGTGAACTTGATTTATTTTTTAATATTGCAAGTCTTAGTTTTCCTTAGGGTTTCCTTCTAAAAACTTGTTCCCAAGGGTTTCAAGTAAAATTTTGATTTCCTTCTCATATTAGAGTGTTTTATATAATTTTTGTGTCTTCTCCTCTTGTTTTCATCTTAGTCTTTGGAAAATTTTGAATGGCTAATAAGTAATCTCTTCCTCCTCATCATGTTAATGTATTGTTAGGGATTACTTATAATTATAAGAAATAATGGACTACCTATCAAGATTATGTGTTAGGTACTAATGAAGATAATGTCTATATGTAGAATGATGATAACAAAAAAATTTATCATGATGAAAATGAAGAATATTATTCAAGTGATGATCTATGAAAAATATAGTAATGTATATTAATTTTCTTATCCTACCCTTCTATTATTTATCTTAAAAACCATGTGAAATAAACTAAAAATATATTTCCAAATAAAAACCTCATTGGTGATGCATTATTTGATAATAGTTATATGTCATCACAAACTTTTTATATCTATTTTTAACATTTCACAATATAAAGCAAAGAAATATAAAATTCCATTACATAATGAAAAGGACAATTATATATCTCAAGAGTTGTATTATATTTATATTAATGTTAATTTTACATATGATAATGATATAAATAAAGTAAAAAACATAAATGCATCTCCTATACTTTCTTATTATAACAATGAAAATATTGTTGTTTCAAATGTTAATAGTCAAAATGAAAATAGAAAATATGATGTTACTTTAAACAAGGTAGAAAATTTAAAATCCTTTCATCCCTTTTCATTTGTGAGATTGAGAATGTTTCAATTTCCAATGTTGATAATGAAAATTAAAATTGTGTTCCTTTTACATGTGATGATACTTTGAGCAAAGTAGAAAGTATAAGTTCACCTTTTACGCCCTCTTCTTGTGAAAATGAAAGTGTTGTTATTTCAAATATTGATTTTACAAGTGAAAAAGATAATGATCATGATGAAAAATAGATTGATGATGATGATGATTATTATTATTATTATTATTATTATTATTATTATTATTATTATTATTATTATTATTATTATTATTATTATTATTATTATTATTATGTGTATAGTGAAGAGGAAAATATTCCTAATAAACCTAGTATAAATTATTCTTAACACTCTCCTCATGTTTATGATGATTGTATGTTACATGATAAAATAAATGATAATGCACTTAATGTTATACTTCTTTAATATCACAATTATATTCTTAGTTCCACTTTGAAATATAAAATGAATGAACATGTTGATTTTAGTGATGATAAAAATATTGTCATTTATTTTATTTAAATATAATGTAATATACCTTTGCAAACTAATGATATATCAAATACCAATGAATTCACCAAGCCTATTATTATTCAATAAGAATTCATTCCTAGGCCTTCTTCTCCTATTCAAAATTGTACAATTGGCTAAGATAAATAATTAAATTCAATTATTAAATGGTCCCTTAAATATCTTAATATTCCTTCTCAAGAGAATCTTTCTCTAAAGCATGTCATTGGTGCTTCAAAACATAAAGTACATCAACTCACCTTGGAATGTAAGGCTTATCACTTTTAGTTTGATTTTGATGTTATATATGGTAACCCTATAGCATCTCGTATGTATTATTGATGCGTTATTTTAAGATACCAATCTTTTCTAAGTTAAAATGAAGTATGGATCCTTAAATACATATTAAAGATTATAAAAAATTTATGAATGGTTTTATAGTTAGTAAGGTCTTATTGCAATTATTTATGAAGTATTTTGAGGATAATGCAATAAATTGGTTTCATCATTATCTTCCTAGTGGATCTTTTCATACATATGTCAAGTTATAAGAAGTATTTATTATTAAATTTATTCAAAATAAAGGACCCAAAGTTACATATGAGAGGTTACCATAATTACATTAGGTAAATTCAGATCCAACTTTTGATTATATCTTAAAATTTAATAAATGCATGTAACAATTAATTTATCAACTAATAGATTTGAAGACACAGTACATGTTTTGTAGGGGTCTCATTTTTTATCTTAAGGAAAATTTGTATAAAACATCTGTGTCATTTTAGAATCTTTGTTATGATACAATAACATTAGAGGAAAAAAGGGACTTGTGAAAACTAATAAAAAGACCAATTTTGATATTGATTTTTTACCACAAAGTCATTTAACTTTGTTTCATGAACCCAAACCACTATGTACTAAATCAAATTTTACATAGAAACCATAGGTTAAAGTAATAAATAAATGGAAAGAATTTGTTTTAGATCAACTCCTATAGTAATGAAAACATGTTATCATAAAAATCAACTCATATAGTTTGATTCATTCAAAGATAGGCCTCATGAAATTTGTAAGACATTATTGGATAAGAGGATGATTATTCTTCCTCCTAATAATTATCATCCACCACATAAATTGTAAAAAATTAGAAATATACCTTAATGAAACTATCATCATATTAATGGTCATTTAGATAATTATTATTATGCATTTAGATACATGATTAATTAGTATGTTGATAGAGGTATTATTATATTTGATAAGGGGACATCCATGTCTCCTTCTCCTTGTTCTACTAGATCATATTCTACCATGATTGAGTTTATCCTAAGAAATTCCTCCTAAGGAAAAAATGGTAACTCATCATATGGATATAAATGCATCTAGAGAATAAAATTATGAGAGATTAGTGGATTTTATATTTTGCCCAATTTTTTTTACTCATATAGGTTCACACACTATAAATAGTAACACACTATGGTATTATCCAAAATAGATTCATGTTGTCCATATTTGCATAGAAATTAGTGTTTTAGATTATCATAGACATATAAAAACTATTACAATGTTTTACTTAGATTTGGTTGATATTTATACAAATCACCAAGAATAGGGGTATGTGCATAGCACATGTTCGCATTTGAAATAATTGTGCTTAGGTTTTTACATAAATTATGATAATGGAGCATGTAACAACACATGTTCACATAATTATATAATTATTTCTCAAAATTAAAATTTATTACTTAGATTGTATGACTCGGTATACTCAGTTTAAATATTGGGGGCATGTGCATGACACATTGTCTCCTCTTTCAGTTTTTTCACCAGTATCTATACAAGTAATGAAAATTCATGTCATTTCTTATGTTATATACATAAAATTAAATTTAAAATTATATATACATAATTTTTTCATTAGGTATCTTGCCAATTTTATGCTATAATAAATTTAATAGATGTCTACAATAGTTGATTCAATTTTTGCACCAGTACTTACACCAATAACTAGTATATTAAATATTATGGGGCTAAATTTGAATAATGTTTTGACTTATAAGCACATGTATAAGTATTAAATTTTTGGATAAATCTAAAATTATACATTCATACCATATTTATTTTCTTAGGATCTACACATGCACTAGATCCATATTATAGTTCACATGTGTATGACACATGGTCTCATCTCTCAGTTTTTTCACTAGTATCTATATAAGGAATGATAATTATATTGATCATAATCATTGGTAATAGAGTTTTCATTGATGTCCAAGGTACATGATGTCATGATACATTAATGATAAAGATATTATTTGTATGGATTGAAGGATGTATGGCATAAGTGCAAAGCATTGAGGACTAAGAGGATGTTATGAGGGGTTCATAGATATTTTGGTGAGATTATATAGATCTAATTTATCATTTAGAGAAAGGAAAATGCACATTCTTAGATTATAATAAGTGACACATAGTAATATATGAATATGTTTTGTTAAATCTCTGAAGAAGAGGCATACAGTGAGTTATGAAGATACTTAATTGAGCTTCAAAGATCTATGTAAGTAGCTCCAAAGATGTTTTATTGAAGCTTTGAAGATCTACCAAGCATTTCTGAAAATAAAGTAATCATGTTTTGAATTAATATTATTTGAATACAAGGTGTCTAATCATCAATTATTGTTTCAGGTTTATTTTTTAGGCTTCAAGTGATTGAGAATTCTCATCATGATATTGGTCATTACATGAAGAAACCTTGTGAGAAGGTATGAGCTTGGTGGCTCAGTAAGATGAATGCATAAAGGCATAAGAGGGTGTATGAGTTTGTTTGAGATTTAATATGAGTATTTTTAAAACTTATATTATGGAGTACTTGGTGGAATGCCAAGGTAAGCCTATAGGGGTAAGGCCTTAAGCCCAAGTCTACAACTAGACTAGTTTTAGACCCTGCTTGGCCTAATGAGGCATCTGAGCTATTAAAAAGACATATTAAAAAAAAATTATAGTATTTAATCATGATAATATGTTTTATGGAATGTAAATGAGGTCCTAATATCTTGGATAGTGGTAAAAAGGTTAGTTTCAAGGCCTAATGTGACTTGTAGGTCAAGGCCAAGACAACAAAGAGAGAGATGGTGACCAGATGGGGTATCAAGATTAGTTTCCAAGGAAAGTGTGAGTATGTGAGAATTTAAAAAGGTGATTCAATTTATTTTAACCATTTTCATGAAGTTTTAGGTCAAAAATTGAAGGTTAAATCAATAAAAAGTGTCTTAAGGTCTCTTGAGTGCATAGGATGAAGAGTTGTCTACTCGAGAAGGTTTTTCAAGTATTCATTGACATGCATAAAATATAAATGAGGAAATAATAATTAATGGTATACATGGAAGGGTCATATATTAAATTTAAAATCATTGGTTTCTATAATAAGGTGCTAAACTTTATGAATGATCATTAATATTAGTAGATTCTAGTTTAAACCCTCAAAGAACACTAAAAATGACCTGATGTTGAAGATATTGTTCTAAAGTGATAAAAATTGTTTATAATTAATATTTAATTTATTTAAGTTTATATTAAAATCTCAAAACAACCTTTAGGTGTGATTGGTTTGTCAGGTGTGTGAGCAGACCCTACAGGAAAGGCCTTAGTTAGAGTTGACCAAGTCAAAGTATGAAAATAATTAGAGGACAAAGTTTGAGACTTGTATTTTATGTAAATGGTGTTTTATGATCAATTTATATCCCTAAATAGTTTTAAATTTTTCATATAAGTTGACCTATCACAAAAAAGGCTTAATGGTGCACATAGTGAAAAAACTAGACAGAAGTGAGAAGTTGATTAGGGATGTAATTTCATGGATTGGGGATGAATAAAATTGAATGAATAATTTTTAAAATAGATTTTATATGTTCCCATTTTATATATATTATTTTTATATTAATGGATATGATTGAAATTTTTCTCATAAGTTTACCTATCTAGTGTAGATAATTCATGGTGATAATGACATTCAACACCTATGTATAAAATTTAATATACTTATAATTAATGTGTATTATCTTATAATATAATTATAAAAATATAAAGTAGATAAATAACATTGTCTGCAAAACCAATATTACCATATGACCATGTTATTTATCTATTTTATAATTATATTATAAGATAATACACATTAATTATATTAAATTTTATGCATAGGTGTTGAATGTCATTATCACCATGAATGTGTTTAAAGGTAAATTGACAGATCTAGGTAAACAAGTTACAATGATGAATTAGAGGCTCTTTTCCCTGAGCTGATGCATTCAATGCATATGATGTTATTTTTTAAACTTTAATGATATAAAAATTCCTTAAATAAACTTTTAATTTAGTGTAATAGGTTATAACATTGAAGCCAAAATGGCTTATCTAGCTGACTGAAGTCTGTGAGAGAGAAAGTCAACAGATTGGTTTACAAGATGAATAGTTGCCATTGATGCTTATGATATTTTTATTTAAGGTTTATTTAAGGAGGTTAAAATATCATGTTAATATAATATAATCCCTTGATCATTTTCAATTAGTTTTTATAAGTTCATGTTTCCTTGACTGTGTTTTGAGGCTAGTTGGTAGTTTTAAGTGGGCTACTTGTAGAGAAAAGTTTGAGCCTATATACCCTAATTTGAAGCATTTGATGACCCTGAGGTTATGATAATTTTGTGTGTGTGTGTGTGTGTGTGTGTGTGTTTTATTTACATGTTTTTTTAAAAAAATTATGTTTTTTACTTAATTTTTTAAGACAAACTTTATGGGTATGCACAAGCCTTATAAGAACTATACTAATGGTGTGCTCCAAATAGTGGTTTGAGATAAAAAAAAGTGTTATTAAGACAAAATAAGATTATAATGGGTCTATTGGAGTGTCATATTATGTTTTATTTCCATGTGAGGTGTTTTAACATGTTCCAATAATATCAAAGAGTAATGTGTGCTAGGTGGGCCTAATGAAATTAGGTCTCCATGGGACCTAAAGGAGAATAAGGCCTAATTGAAATAGGTCAGACACAAAGGGAATCAAATCACATTTTATCCATGTCTATGAGATGTATTAATATCAATTCCATGGATGAACTAATAATATAATAATTTTTTTCTGACTAAGAAAGATATGATCAAGTGACTTGTATAATTACTAGGCAATTTTAGGCCTATTTAGAGGAGTGGTGAGTATGAAGAAAGTAAGAGAAGAATATAACACTTGGTGATCATAATAAGGTCTTATAAAACATCAAAGGAGTATATAGGATTGGTGATTAATATTTTACATAGGTTTTGCATATGAGGATCAAGGTCATATGACCTAATCAAGTTAAGAAGAAGGCTAGTTGAGCGAAGAAGGCTAAAGGCTAGTTTGACAGGGAGAGAAGTGTGCGAAGAGATAAGGAATAATATCATCATATATTGTATGATAAATAAATTATTATAAATTTTATCAATTTTATTAGGTTATTAAGTTGGTTTTCTAGTCATCTAGGGGTTTGGTGCCTCTTTACAAGTTGGTTCTTGCTAAAGCCTAGTTGAGTTGGTGCTTAGCTAGTTGGGGTTGGTTCTCCATGTGAAGTGGGTGACTAACTAAATTTTGTGTTTGTATTATAATATTGTAGTATATTTTCATAATAATTAGGTTTTATTCCCATTGAGAGTTTCCCACATATATATTATGTTTATATGTTTCATGCTCTTGTGGATTGGTGCTTATGATTGTTAAGATGTGCATGCTTGTTTAAATGATATATGATTGCTTAAGTAGGATTTTTAAAGAAAGTTATTTAAAAATTATTCACTCCCCCTCTTATTAATTTTGATTCCAATAATTGGTATTATATCATATTCCTTTGAATCAAGTCTAAGAACCTAAAGGAGATCTTATAAGCAAGGATGGCTAGTCAACAATATCAAGGTGGTTTCTCTACTATTAAGGCTCCATTATTCAATGGATTTAATTATGCCTTTTGTAATGTTAGAATGAATATATATTTGATGTCTCAAGGTCATGATATCTCGCAATAAATTATGGATGGCTATAGTTCTCTAATTCTACTAACTAATGTAGCAGGTAAGAAAGTTAGTGAAAATAACTCTAAGGTAATGAATGTCATTTTTATGGCCTATTAGAGGTAGAGCTTCTAAATGTAATGTACTGTAAACCAGCTAAAGAGATATGGGACAAGTTTAATAATATCTATGAAGGAGAAACCAAGGTGAAGATGACCAACTTATAAACCTACAAAGATAGTTTGAAATACTAAAGATGAATGAAGATGATACCATTTCATCTTACCTATTAAGGGTTGATAAATTTGTCAATGTCATCATAGGATTTGGAAAAGTGAAAAAATATAATATTATTCAAAAAGTGTTGAGATCATTAACTCCTAATTTTAATCTAAGGAGTCTACAATAGAATATATTTAAGATTTGGACAAGCTAAGAATAGATGGGCTTCATGGTATTATGATTTCTTATGAGATGAGAACTAATGAAGGAAGGCATCCTAAGAAGGAAAAGACTTTCAAAGTTGAAAATTTGTCAAAATACAAGAAGGTGAAGGATGAGGAATGATCAAATATTAATGATGATCAACTAATAGCTATGTTTTGAAAGAAGTTGAGGTTTGGATCTGGTAAGTACAAAGGTAAGTTTCCCTTCAAATGTGTTAACTGTGATAAGATTGGTCACTTTACATCCAAGTGTCCTAACAAGGATAAATTTGAGCAAGATGAATAACATGATGAACATCATGGAGATGAAAATAAGACCTATAATATTGATAAAAATAAAAAGGAGTTTAGGAAGTATGAAATAAATAAAGGAACTTTTAAAAACAAGATAAACTTTTACACTAAAAAAGATAACTCTTCTGATGTAAGTGACTCAAGTGAATTTGATAGTGATGGTGGTAGTAATGAACATAAAAATAACAATAATGAAACCTTGTTCATTTCTATAGAATCAAATAATGAGTGTTGTTCAAATGGGAAAGGCCTTATGGTTGATGTATAATTATATGAAGAAGAATTAGAAGTCAATCTTGAGGTAGAACTAGTAAGTGCCTTAGAGGAGTTAGACTTTCAAAAAAGAAAGAATCACAAAATAAGATCAATAGTTAAGGATTATGAGGAGTAGATTGGCATGTTTAAGGATAGATTAAGTAATACCTCCAAGGAGTATGATGATATCATAAATCAAGTTTAGGCACAAATGGATATAGTTAATATAAACATGAGAACTGAGGCTCTAGATGATATCTTGAGTAGTCAAAAGTCTACAAGTGACAAGATAGGTCTTAGTTTTAAAGAAGATCAAAAGGAGGAACTTATAGTCAAGAATACTATTTAAGATAAAAAGGTAAACATGAAAAGACATACCAAACAACCTAATGTTATAAGGTATGTTATTTCTTTCAATGGTTATTGTTTTGTATGCAGTCAGCTTGGTCATAAAGCAAGAGAATGTAGAAGACCCTCCAAGAATGAGTTCTCATTGAACTATGGAATGAGACACAATTCACATAAATCAAATGGTATGTATAAGGTGGTTTGTTATAAATATCATAATGTAGGACACATTTCAAGATTTTATCCTAATAAAGTTAAAAGGTCATCACGTCAAAATAGGAAGTTTGAAGCCCTTATAGTGCAAAAAAGAAGGAAAATGAATGTATGAAAACCAAAGGTAGTAAATATAAGTCATGATCAGTCTACAAGCTCAATTGGAATACTTGTTGTAATAGATCATGCCTCAGGTGTGAAATCAAATCAATAATGTCTGTTATTAACTCACATTGATGATTAAATTTTTGATGATGAGATCAAGCCTATAGTTCCAATCAAGCCCATAAGGATATTGAAGAACATTCATTCTTGTGAGAGCATAGAAATATTAGAATCTCCTAAACTGATGTTGTTTTATTTCCATATGGAAAGGGGTGACTCTATTAGGCTTTATGAAGACACTCATCAGTAAATGAAAGCATGATGGATGCTTGTTGAGCTTTGACAGGTGTTTTATGGTATGAAGACATGTTGAAGATTGTTGAGTCTAAGGTGGAAGTGTGATATTTTGGAATATTTAGAGGTAAGTATTGGTACTAAGGTTCTTGATATGTGTTAAATATGGTTTGTGTGTACTTTTGATTCATATGGTGAGTAAGTTGAAAAGACATGAGGGAGTATGGCTGTGTAGTTATGTATGATCCTTTTTTGTTGATTTGTTTAATTTATTGATATATGATTAGTCTAAATGAGAGCTTAGTACCTCTAAGTTATTTATCAAGAGAGTGACTACCTTTGTTATCTAAATAGAGTTAAGCATGGAGTTAGGGGAACATGATCTCTGAAATGTTTCTTTATTTTATTTATTGAGAGTTATGATAGAGAGTTGAGTGTTTTATATGTATCAAGATGGCCTTAAGTTCATATAGGAATAAATTATATATTATATTATCTTAGTTTGAATATCATGAAGAAGACAAGTTATGATAGAGGTATACCATAGTGAAGCATGTAAGTACAGACCTAGTTAATATAATAAGGCAAGGAAGGTGTCATGATGATGTTTATGCTATGGTGTCTTGAGAAACATGAATGAAAAATATTAATTCAATAATAACATCTATATATGTCATATTTACATCAAATGAGTGATTTTTTCTTTATCATAAAAGATTAGATTGTTCCCTTGGAACAATATCTTTGATAGCAGACAAACCTAATTGACATAGTGGACAAGCATTGATTACAAATATGTTTTTATGTTCATATGCATTAAGTGTGATTGTTTTATGTATTTGAATATGACCTTTGGGTCATGTGTCATAGGTATATATGATCAATATTCCATAGTTTTATGAGGTTAAGGTGATCAATAAAGATAAAAGTCTAGTAGATAGCGAACTAGGTGTTTTACAATCCTAATAAATAGTGAAATATTACATAAGGGTTATCATGATGTATAAAAAGCAAATATGGACTATAAATATTAGATAAGACTAGAAGATATTATTTTCATAGTGTATGAATGAATAATGATAACTTGAGTGATATCTTCAAGGTGAGATTGTTGAACATTATCTTATCTAATTAGTGATCAAGATTGATATCAAAGAACATCTTGCATAAGGTGGATATCAAAAGAGAATTGAGACAATTGGAAAAGTAGAGTTGGCATTGATTAGGTGAATGAAAGATTTGTCATGATTTAGGTATTTCATGAAATAAGTTTATATGAATGGTTTCCATAGTTTCTAAAGATTTTGTGTCAGCTAGTGTCTTTAAGAGGGAGTATCTTCTCAAGGGAAGAAATAATGTTTCCATAATATGTCTATAATAAATGATGAGCCTAAGGTGAGTAGTTTCATAATTTTATTATTTAGTTTCTTAAAGTTTAGGTCCAAGAATTATATAATTTGTTTATGGAAGACCCTTTATCATTAATGTCAAAGGGGGAGAAAGACCAGTATGGGGAGATAAATATGATCAATGTTTAGTATGGTTTACCATCAATAATAAAGGGGGAGGTTGTTGAGCATAATAATTGATGTTAGAGTTTTAATTGATATCCAAGGTACATGTTTTCATGGTGCATTAATGATAAAGATAAATTTTATGGATTTAAGGATGTATTGCATGAGTGCAAAGCATTGAGGATCAAGAGGATGTTGTGAGGGGTTCATAGATCCTTTGGTGAGATTTGGATAAAGGAAACTGCATATTCCTAGCTTATAAGAAGAGGCACATAGTGAGATATGAACATGTTCTATTTAAGCTCTGAAGAAGAGGCACACAATGAGCTATAAATATCCTTAGTTGAGCTTTGAAGATCTATGTAAGCAGCTCTGAAGATGCTCCATTGAGCTATGAATATGTTATGTTGAAGCTTTGAAGATCTACTAGGAAGCTCCAAAGATAAGGTAAGCATGTTTTAAAGTAATAATCTTTGAATACAAGGTTTATAATCATCAAGGAGTGCTTCAAGGTTAGTTTTCAAGCTTCAAGTGCTTGAGAAGTGTAGTCATGACACTGGTCATTGCATGAAGAAACCTTATGAGAAGGTATGAGCTTGGTGGCCTAGTAATATTAATGCATAGAGGCATAACAGGGTCTATGAGGTTGTCTAAACTTTAATATGAGTCTTTGAAACACTCAGGTGATGTATTACTCAAGATAATGTCAAGGTAATCCTATAGGGGTAAGGCCTTAAGCCCAAGTCTACAACTAGACTAGTTCTAAACCCTACTTGGCCTAATGAGGCATCATAAGCTATTGACAATACATATAAATAATGTTTTATTTTTTAAATAATTATAGGATGTTTCATTACTTGTAAATGAGGTTATAATATATTGGATAGTGGATAGAAGGTCAATTTCAAGGCCTAATGTGATTTACAGGTTAAGGCCAAGAGAGCAAAGAGAGATGTGGTGGCCAGATGGGGTATCAGGATTAGTTTCCAAGGCAAGTGTGAGTATGTGATCATTAAAAAAGTTGATTCAAAACTTTTTAAGTATTTTCATTAATTTTATGGTCAAAAATTAAATGTTAAAGTAATAAAAGGTGTCTTAAGGTCTCTCAAGTGTACATGATGAAGAGTTGTCTACCTAAGAAGGTTTTTCAAGTGTTTGTTGGCATGTTCATCATATAAATGAGGACATAATATATTCATGCTATATGGTTAAGGTTACTATCTCAAATTTCCAATAATTGTTTTTTAGAATAAGGGGCTAAGATTTATGAATGAGTGTTAAGACTGAAAGATGGTTTAAACCCTTAAAGAACCCTAACAATGATGTGATGTTGAACATCTTATTCTAAAGTGATAAAAATGGTTTTGAATGACTATTTAAGTGATTTAAGGTTGTATCCAACTCTCTCAATCACCTTTAGGTGTGATTTGTTTGTCAGGTGTGTGAGTAAACCCTATAAGAAAGGCCTTGTTTCTCAAAAAAATTCTATAGCAAACAAAGTTGACTGAGTCAAAGTATGAAAATCATTCAAGGAAAAATTATGATACTTTTATTTGATTTATATGGTATTTTATTATTAGGTTATAACCATTAGGAATGATAAACTATTCATACAATTTGACTTGTCGCAAAAAAGGCTTAATGGTGCATATAGTGAGAAAACCAAGTAAAAGTGAGAAATTGATTAGGGATGTAATATCATGAATTAGGGATGAATAAAATTACATGAAGTATTTTTCCAATAAATTTAATAAATTTTCATGTTATATATGCTTTTGATATTAGTGGATATGATTGAAATGTTGCTCATAAGTTCAGTTGTCTAGTGCAGATAAGATAATGAAGGTGTGAGGTTGTGAGATTGGTCTACAAGACCAATATTTCCATATGACCATGTTTATATCTATTTTATATTGGTATAATTATCTTATAATATCATAAACATTCATTTTAAGTCTCTAAAAGTGTCTACATAGGTGTTGAAGTTCATTATCACCATGAATGTGTTTGAAGGTAAACTGGCATATCTAAGTAAGCAAGTTGTAGTGATGAGTTAGAGGATCTTTGATCTGATCTGATTCATTAAATTCATATGATTTTATTGTTTTTGACTTGAATTATCTATCCATTATTTTAAAAATCTTTTAATTTATTGTAATAGGTTGGAACATTGAAGCCAAAAAATCTTGTCTAGCTTAGTGAAGTTTGTGAGAGAGAAAATCAACAGATTGGTCTACAAGACCAAAATTTACCATTGATGCTTATGATATTTTTGTTTAAAGTTGATCTAATGATGTTAAAATATCATGTTAATACACTATAATCATTTTATCATGTTCAATTAGTTGTTATAATTTCATGTTTCATTGACTGTGTTTTGAGGCTAGTTGGTAGTTCTAAGTGGGCTACTTGCAGAGAAGAGTTTGAGCTTGAATACCCTGATTTGAAGCATATGATAAAGTTTTTGATGACCTTTGGGTCATGATACTTCTTTATATATTGTTTTTTTTTCATTATTGTTTTTAAAAGTTATGTTTTTAATTTAGCTTTTTAAGGTAGACTTTCTGTGTATGCACAGACCTTATAAGAATTGTGCTAATGATATGCTCCAAATAGTGGTTTGAGCTAAAAAGTGTTATGAAGCCTAGATAAGCTTATCAGGGGTCTATTATAGTATTATATAACATATTCCTACCATGTGATGTGTTTTAACATTCTCCAAGAATATCAAAGAGTAATGTGTGCTAAGTAGGCCTAATGAAATTAGGTTTCCATGAGACCTAAAGGAGAGATAAGGCCTAATTGAAATAGGTTAGACCTAAAAGGAATGAAAGAACATTTGATCCATGTCTATGATATGTCTTTAAATCCATTCCATTTATGACCTAAGAATATAATAATGTTTTTTCAACTAATAAGGATATGATCAAGTGACTTGTATAAATACTAGGCAATTTTAGGCATATTTACAGGAATAGTTATTATGAAGAGAGTAAGAAAATAATATCACACTTTGTAAGAATAATAAGGTATTATAGACCATACTAGGATTATATAGGATCAATGATGAATCTTTTATATAGGTTTTATATATGAGGGTCAAGGTCATATTACCTAATCAAGTCAAGAAGAAGGCTAGTTGAGTGAAGAAGGATAAAGGCCAATTTGAGAGGGATAAAAGTGTGTGAAGAGTTGAGGAAGAAGATAATAATGTATTGTATTATAAACAAGGTATTATGAAGGTGATAAAGTGTTTTAGGTGGATGAGTTGATACTGAGTCATCTAGGGGGTTGGTTCCTCCTTTCAATTTTGTGCTTGTTAAAGCCTAGCTGAGTTAGTGCTTAGCTAGTTGGGGTTGGTGGTCCATGTGAAGTGGGTGCTTCACTAAAGTTAAAGTTTGTATTATAGGAATTTATTCCATTTACATCATCAATGGTTTTTCTTACCCTTGAGGTTTTCCCACATATATACTATGTTCATGTGTTTTATGATCTTGTGGATTAGTGCTTATGCTTGCTAAGATGTACATGCTTGTTTAAATGATCTATGATTGCTTAAGTAAGATTGTTAAGGAAAAATTTTGAAGACTGATTCACCCCCCTCTCAATATTTTTTCTTCCAAAAAATTCATGTAATTTTATATGTTGTATACACCAAATTCAATTAAAAATTATTAATACACCATTTTTTAATTAGGTAACTCACCAATTTTATGGCATAATAAATATAACAGCCATCTATAGTGATTGATTTAATTTTTACACCAATGTTTACATGAGTAACTAGTATATTTAATATCATGGGGGTAAAGTTAAAAAATATTTTGACTTCTAGGCACATCTCTAAGTAGTAAGGATTTGGGGAAAGTCTAACCTCGCTATTCAAACCATAGTGATTTAATTCAGATATAAATATGGACTCCATATTATAGTTCATATCCATATGCATCTCTCAAAGTATATTTGATTCTCTATCCAAAAAGATAAAAATATTAGACATCATCATTTATATGAATGGGTTTATTATATGTTATACCTATAACATAACCACTCACAAGAAATCATATGTGACACATGTAAGTTTAGATATCAATTTTTTACTTTTAATCTAGTACTTTTATTTCATTACATTACTAGAAGAAAAGGGGAGAAAATGCAGACACCCAAATCTTGTCAAGGAAACACAAATTCTATGTAATTTTGTGAGTTTTATTTATAAAGAATCCTAATCCCAAATTTAGACTCTATTGGTACATCTTGTTTTAGTAATATATCCTATTCATTTTTATCTCTTACACATATGCTTTTTTAGTCATATAAAATGTCACTTGAGTGTAATGAGTGTCACTTGAGACCACCCATGCCTAGCTTAGCCCTAGACCTATCTTAAGGCCTATTTTGACCCTTATTCATATTTCATGTGGGAATTACACATCCCTATACATCCCAAAATTAGTCCTATACCTTCCCCCAAGGATCCATGCCCCTAGTGCCATAGGTTATATCACCCAGACACTAACGTGTTTCTTAGGACACAAATGCACTGTGCTAGTGACCAAGGGACTCTGTTAGTGTCCCTTGCTAATTTAAACCCCAACAAATTTGTTTTCAATTATTAAGATACCTAAGGTCATCATAGACCTATTTCACACTCCAAAAAAGAACCAAATCAATATAAATACATGAATTTTATCCCTTTATCTACTAGATGGAAATAAAATGCAAATACACACAAACAAGATCATAACAAGTAGTGCATAATCAAGTTTATTGATCACTACTCTCCTTTACTTCTACATAAAAACATATAAAGTCACCCTAAACTTAGAAACATATTTATAGTCTCAATCTTCATTCAAAGCACTCAATTTGACACTCATACTAGCATTCACTTGCACTTGCACCAGAACTTAAATTGGGAGAACTACATCAAGCTTGATCCTCTCTCAAGGTATTGGTATGTAGGTAACTCTTAACATAATAAGGTGTTGAGCATGTCTATTCTACCCAACTCGCATCACACTTTTTTCACTTGTTCCACTCAAATTCCATAACAACATGGAGATCTATGGTTTGTATATAAAATCAGTCCAAAATGGGTCACAAATAGTAAAATAGGTTTCATCCACACATGAACATGCATATCAGACTCATACATTACTTCTCATAGAATTTCACATCAGTCCTTACACAAGGATACTAACATTGAATAAGGGGACACTAACATGATGCACTACTATCTGAGGTACTATGCTACTATCTAGGAGGGTTTCCAACACCTATATCATATTCATGACACAATGATTAGTTCATGCACTAGTTTTTAGCCTTTAGATCATTTGTCTTAGTTAGTTTGTAGCTAGGTACTTATTTATATCATTTATTACTATTTTTGGAAATATTTGATTAGGTTAATTATTGCATAAATTAGTGATTATATTTCTTGCATATCTCTCCCATGATTTACTATACTCAAACCCTTTAACAACCTAGGGTTTTACAATCTATAATCCCTTAAAATTTAAATCATTTAGTGAACCCAACTTACTTTGAATACTTCCCAAACCCTATCCCTATATGCTATTAGGGTTTTTATGTTTATTTTTACTATTTATATTGGTTGTGTTAGGATGTTTATATTTTATATATTTTATTTTAGCAATACTATTTCATTTTATTTTCTATATGACATCTCAAAATGTTATATCTCTTCCTTTAAGAAGTAGTGATAAGCTTAGTGGGAATCCTATTGAGCATACACATATTACTTCCATTTGAGTTTATATCATGGACAAAGGACCAATTACAAGCCCCCTCATTGATCCTTTAAACCCTAATTATGTGGACTTCAATGATAATACTTTTGAACATGATCAATACAATCAAGATCAAAATGATGCACAAGATAGGAATTGAGACACACTCCTCCCACTTGATAATGAAAATATTATAGTCAATAAGGATGAGATTTAAAAAAAAATAGATGTAGAATTTATAAACAGCCCCATGATCATGTAAAAATTCTACAATCCATAAAGGAAATAAAGAAAAAACCTAATAATGGTCAATCTTATACTCCCCTAAATGCCTATATTTTTACACCTACTATGGGAGTAACTTAGATTTTACAACAACATGTTCTAACTCAACAACATTCAATAATGGAAACACATCCTATGGATATTACACATTCCTTTGCTCTTGATGTACAATCCTTTACACATGATATCCATGATCTATAGGCTAAGGTGTTACATATTCATCAGGGTGCCACTAGACCACCTCATGCCTTGGATTCTCATGTTTTTATACATACACCTTTAGCATAACATATAACATCAGATCCTTTACCATCCATATTTACAACACCCAAGATTATTTTATATGATGGTAAGGGTGATCAAGATCACCATTTATAATCTTTCCACATAGCATGTTTGGACTATGTGTCTAACGATTGGCTCCTTATGAAGTTGTTCCTTCACAGTTTAAAGGACTATGCATTAAAATGGTTCAATGATATTCCTAATTATTCTAAAATAGAATTTAATACAATAAAAGATATGTTTTTAGCACACTTTTCAATCAAAATTAGTGATAAGGTTTCCTATGCTCAAGTGTCATATCTTAGAAAAAAAATCCAATGAGCCAATAGTTTAATATGTCTTGTGATATAAAATTATATAAGCAAAGATGACTAGCCTCATTATAGATAAAGAGCTATAAGACATATTCAAGTAGAGTTTGTTATAGCATTGTACATAGTTATCATACTCAATTAATTTACATCATTCACAGATCTTTGTCATATAATGAAAGAATAAGTAGGGAGAACTAAATTACACAACTGGATCAGAATACACTAATAAGAGCTCCCATAAGCCCCTATATAAGGTAAAGCCCAGTGAGAATAATAATGATTCAAAAGCAAAAATTAATTCATATTAAAATCCATCTCCTTGCATGATTTTATCATCTCCTCCAAGGAGACCTTTTTTGACTCTTCCTAAGTCATAATCATGGGTTCTACAAAAATTCTTGGAATGCAATGTCATATCTCTCCCTCTTATAAAATAAGTTGATACGACTAGGCCTCTCTAAGGAATTATGATATCAATGAATTCTATGAATATCATAGGGTACTAAGACATACTATAAATTGATGTATTAGCTTAAAACATAAGATACAATATTTTATAGAAGTTAATATCATTGATATTGGCACTCCTATAGAGGCACCTAGACCACATCCAATGGAAGCAAAAGCATTAAAATATTTTTAGTTGTATTTCCAAAACATATAGCTAATGGGATAGTAGGAACTTTAGGTGTTCATTATACATATCAAGAATAACCACCACAAGCCTCTTATCAGAATCATATAGTGGATCTACATTCTCTACATAATATCATTAGGGTATATCATACTACAATGTTAGCTAGACCTCTTATCACTTTTTTATAGTAAGAGATGGTTGACGATGACATGGATTTATATGCACTCTTTGTAATATCCTACATTGATCATCATTTTATTTAGGGTGTCATAGTTGATAATGGGTTAAATGTCAACATGTGTACTATCACACTTATACATCACTTAGGTTATTTAGAGTAGGATATTTCTCAAATAGATACAGTTATTTTTGGCTTTAGTAGTCATGTCTAGAGTTTCATTAGGGAGATTATACTTCCATTATAGGTTTGGCCCACATATTTGGCCACTAAATTCATAGTAGTACCTATGTAGGCACATTTGATATGTTATTGGATAAGCCTTGGAAACATTAGCTTCAATTCATTCCATCTACCATACATAAATGTCTCAAGTATATACATGATAATTAAGTGGTTATGGTTGATGGCCTTCTATATGAGTATCATTTTCCTATACCACAACCACTTATATAGTAGTCACAATTAAAATTTTAGGCACAATTTTTTTAGAACACCTTATATGTCAGTTGAACCACTAGTGTAGGTGAGGTCTACTCCTACAATAATACCACATATGCATACTCTCCCATGAATATGTTTATTAGATAGACCCCTATGTTAGAGACATGTTGTGGATTCTATAGGACCTCTATCTCTACCAACACATAGATCAATGTTACAAAAGAGATCATACACACTAATTAAATCATATTTTACTAGATGGGTTCCCAAATGCACCATAGTTCATAAACTATTTCAATTAAATTTGTAGATTCATAACCCTACTCCATAAGCAGTTTCAGCTATAAATCACTTAATACATATAATTTTTGGATCCTAGATACCTCATCTCACAACATGTATGATCACTCTTCCTCTATTTGATATAGGCCACATGTGAGACTGATTGGGTAGTATGTTCCTCTCTACTTGTACATAAAATTTTTTACCTTGTTCCTTGTTTATAGTTTCATTTTCATGATTATTTATACATATATTATATACTTAAAAAACACAAAAATAATATAATATCCTAATAATAAAAAAACATTCAATATTATTTAAAAACACAAAATTTAGAATATTTACATATCCATGTTTACATTATTTATACTTTCTAGGTATTACATATGTTCGATATCTTAGTATATTTAGTTATATCATACATAAGTGTTTCACTTGTTATTTTTGAGTATTCATAGATTCTTATAGGACTCAGGTCCAACACATTGATCTAGATTTACTACTATTTACCCACTGGGAACATCCTATGTATAGCTTCCAATTTACTAGGTTACATCATTATTTACTATTTATACTTTTTTTTAACTACCACTACTATAGACTTAGATTATGTACATATTTTCTATTATACATATTTTTACCACATGTTCATGCATACTTTTATTTATAGATTTCCTAGTTTAGATTTTATTGTCTCTTTGCTTCTACATTTATTCAAGGGCATTTGAATATACCATTATTATTTGGATTTATGCCACTTATTTTAATTATATGTATGCTTTGTACATGTGACCATGTCCTTATGTGTGCTTTCTTGATTGTGTATGTAGACATTTGAACATATCCTTTCAAGTTGATCTAAGCCAACATGCTTATTTTTTGTGCATGTGGACATTTGAACATGTCTTTGTATGTATTGCTTTCTCAAATTTAGTGACATGCACCCATTTCCCTTTTATTATGGCCCTTTGGCCTGATTTGTGTGCTTCATGTGTTTGTATGTATGATTTTATGTATGCATCATGGCTATGACACACATGTCTTGATTGTGTCTTGCACACCTATTTTTTGATGCCATGAGTGCCTTCATGCATCTCCCCTTCTTTATTGGGTGCCTTGATGGACATCATGCTCCATCCACCAAGTAGTTTACATAGATTATATCAATCTTTATTGTTCATACACATTCTTATATTATTATATCTATATTGGCAACCTTGTGAATGTTAGATCTAACATACATCATACATTACCAACTTATGATCATATTATATTACATTTTGATGTCATATATATACATTGTATTGGTTTATCATGTGGATATAATATGTTTTAAGTCTAACACACATCATGCAAAGTTATTATTTTGAGTATAATTATTACATAGTTAGAATAACTTCCCTCAAAAGAAGGGGAATTAATAGGGGTTTGTCATAGAGATTAATCCATATAAATTCCCTTAAATTATAGTTTTCATCACACAAACATAGAATTATAGAGCTTAGAATCAAGAAAACACAGTGGAAAATACTTAGATAGATATTAGAGTTAATTTGTCATAAGAAAACATAAAGGACACTAACAAAACATAGAGGATACTATCATAGTGTTTTAATATCCAAGGAGCCATACTAATATATAATATCCAAAAAAATAGTAAAATCCACATTTGACAGAAGAACACAATAGTTATATAGTCTAGATTTGTATAATTTTAGTCATAGGTTATCAAATTTGATTAGTTTATGCTCAATTTTGTATAGAGTCATACCATTTTAATTAGATTAGGGCCATCTTACATGGAATGATCACTCTTATTTTATTTTTAGATATACACAGACATAAATTGCTACAACTCAGTCCCTAATCCATATGCATAGATATCAGAATTAGGGGCATGTGTGTGACACATTGTTTCCACATGATTAGTTATGCACTAGTTGATTAGATGGAATGGAAAACTACACATCATTATCTACATTTTATACTTCAGAAACCATTTTAACTAGGTTTCACACCATATTGATTCCTTATTCCATCTATAGTGGTTTTCATTTCCATGTAGTCCTTAAACTACATTCCTAAGTGTGTGAGAGGCCCTTTGGCCATTTTACATTTCATAGTTTCTGAGTGGACCCAAAGACATCCTACATAGTTTCATCTACATTTAACAATTTTAGTCATAGATGTATATACTTCACATGGGTAGGAAATAATGGAGTCATAGCCTACATTAGTTATTGAGCCACCTACATAGGAGTATTGGATAAGCCACCAGCCAATCCAAGTTATTGATAGCGTATGATCCATTGAGTAGGTGTGGACAATAATGGATTCAAAATTAGATTGATTTATTGAGAGACCCACACATGGGGATTAATCATTCCATCAGCTCAATCCAAGCTATTAATTTATTTGATTACTAGTTACACACATAGAGGATGTCACCAGGTTATGCATTGGTTCATGTACCCAATGAGATTTATTTATTCATTTCCTATCTCTCTTATCTCTTTACTTAATTTTATATTTTATTTTTATATTCATTAAGGATTGATTGATTCATGTTTCATTTTTAGGATACATAATGGATCATGCTTCACAAACTTAGATCTAGATTCATGGGATTTTCCTCACAAGTAAGTCTTGGTACACTTATTTTTCCTTTACCCTAGTCATTTCACTTTGTTGCATTTATAGAATAAAGGAAAGGGGAAAAATTAATCATAAAAAATGTCACTTAAGTGCAATGATTTTCACTTGAGACCACCCATCCCTAACTTATCCTTATACCTATATTTAGGCCTCTTTTGACCCTTATTCAACTTTTGTGTAGGAATTACACATTCTTAGTCATCCCAAAATCAGTCCCAAACCTTCCCCTAGAAATGTAGGCCCCTAGTTCCCTAGGTTCTGCCACCTAGACAATAGCACATTGTGTTAGTGACCAAGGGATCATGCTAGTGTCCCTTCCCTAATTTCAACTCCAAAGGATATGTTTTCAATTTATAAGACACATGGGGTTGGCATAGACCTATTTCACACTCTACACAAGCACTAAATTAATATAAATACATGATTTTTAGCCCTTTATCCACTATATGGAAATCAAATGCAAATACAATCAAATAAGCTTTGAATAATTTATCTACAATAAAGGTTATTGATCTATATTTTACCCTACTTCTACATATATTCACTTACAACTAACTTAACTTTAGAATACACAAATTTTTAGTCTTAAGCCTATTTAAAATCACTCAATTATACACTCATATTATCATTCACTTGCACTTTTGCTAGCATATAGATTGGGATAATTACATCAATCTTAATCCCCTCTTGAGGTATTGGTATGTAGGTAACTCTCAACATAGTGGGGTGTTGAGTACATCCAACCTACCCAGCTAACATCACATTTTTACTAGTTGTGCCACTCAAATACCTTAAAAACATGGAGATCTAAGGTTTTCATAAAAAATTAGTCTAAAATAGGTCATAGATAGTGAAGTAGGATTCATCTTCATAAGAATAGGCCTATCAAATTCAAACATAGTTATTCATAGAATTTCATACCAATCCCTACATAAGGACACTAATGTAGAAAATAAGGATACTAATATGGTGCACTATTGTCTAAGGTATCACAATACTATTGAGGAGGGTTTTTGACACTTGGATCCTACTCACAACACCCTGATTAACTCATATGCCAGTTTTTAGCCTCCCAATCATCTATCTTATTTAGTTTCCAATTAATTACTTATTTGTGCCATTTATTATTATTTTTGGAAATATCATCTTAGGTCAATTCTTGTAAAAATAAATGGATATATTTATTTCATATCTCTCTCCTAATTTATAGTACTCAAATCCTTTAACAACCTAGGGTTTTAAATTCCATAATATCTTTAAATTTAAATCAATTTTCATTGTGTTTTCATAAGCATTGTTCTTCCATTTAATTCTCAATTGTGTCATAAGGATCTATGTTTCTTTCCCACCCTTTTTTCAATATTACTACCTTCTTATTTCTAGATAATACTAGTAATTTTAGAATATCATACCCTACATCATTATCCATAAGATTCACTCTATAATACCCCTTGTGAGGAACCATATTTATGTATTGATTTGAAGCATTTGCCAAGTGAGACAACCATGATGGTGAATAAATTTTAATTTTTTTCCTCATTACTAATGGATTAATGCTTGATAATAATTTATAAAAGATTATTTAAATTAAAATTGCATAACTTAAACATACATTTCCATATTCATAAAATTGATGTTATTTTAAATAGAATTAAAAATATTCATAGGACTCCTAGAAATGCTATGAACCCAATATAACAAGCTTTCTAGAAAACCTGCAACCCTTAAGGTCCCAACCTAGTTAGTACACTTGACTAAATTGTTTGAGTGTTTTGGAAGTTTTTTAAGGAGAATTTATTGTGTAATAAGCCCAAGTAGGCATGTAAGTTAATTTATCATTATGTAAGACTTATTACTTACAATAAAGTCTAAAATATGTAAGAAAACTATGGGCCTTTTTTTGGATATTAAAGGACCCATGTAAGGGATGATACTCCCTTAATTCAATGAGTTCTGGGGAAAATCAATTTGACTCTATTTTTATTATAAATTATTGGTTGTTTTTTGGTTGTTCATTTTTTAGGGATGAGAAACAGAGCATAAAATGGAGGGATTGGGAAGAACTTGATGAAAAGAGGAGAAGATCTTCATGGATCTTGGAATCATGTTACATGCATGGTAAATGGTAAAAATGAGGTAAGTATTATTTTATCACTTCGTGTGTTGAAAAAAAGTTGGTTTTGATAATCAAATAATGAAAAAAGAGAAGTTGAAATTATTGGTTTTTTAATGTTTTTTATTAAAATATTTCTTTCCTTTATCCAACCCTCTCCTTAAGGAAACCAAAATTATTATCTTAGCTTTTTTTTCAAATTAGTGTTTTCATTGATTTTGTTCAAATTTTCAATTAAAATTTTGCATTTATTTTTCCCCCTTGAGTATTTAAAAATTTAAAATGTATATTGATCTTTTTGATTGTACGTTTCTTGTTAAAAAAATGAATGCTATCTCTCTCTCACTCCCTCTCTCTCCTCTACTCTTCAAAGTGAAATGAATATGAAATGAGTAGAATATGAACCTTGTCTATGAATTTGTATATTGTAAAAATGGAAAATTGAAAGTTATTTTTTTTAATAAAATTATGACTTAATATGCTGAATGAATGCTTTTTGGAATACTATGTGAGAGTTCTTCCTTCGCAATGTTTCAGATCAGCATTCATGATCCATCATCAAGAGAAATTAAGATCTATCATAGATGATTGTGATTAAAATATCTTACTTTATCCATATGATGGATCAAGGATGTTGATCTAAAATGTTGAGTGCTAAAAAATCTCACACAGTATTCCAAAAAAGCATTCATTCAAACCTTGATGGACTATGAAAGCATCAAATATCTAATTAATATGTTATTGATTTTTTTATAAATTAAAAATTATGAGAGTAAATATGAATCTCCTTACCTCCCTCCAAATTATTTATTTGAGTTTGAAAATTTTAAATAGTGAGAGAAAATGTTTTATTTAAAATTAGAAGGTTAAAAGAGAAAATGAACAACTTGTTTATTTTGAATCCTTTTATCACAAAATAAAATTTATGACAATGGTTATATTTAATTCATATAATTCATTTGAAAAAAATTTAAAAATGGGTTGGAAGAGGGGGGTATGTTATATATTTACATGTGAATTTGTGTGTGTGTGTGTGTAAAAAAATGCAAATTTTTGGATATATTTTAAATAAAAAAATTATGAAAAATAATTCAAAAATAAAAAATAAAAAATAAATATTAGGATTAATTCATGTTTTATTTTTAAATAAATATAAATTTTAAAAAATTGAATTTTGGGGTGGATCAACTAAGTGGCTACCTACCCCAATCCTTCATGAAAAATAAGGGGAATGGTTTTACCATCCCTACCTATTTTATTACATCAATGGTTGGTTATATTTACCCCCAACCCCCTTTATGAGTAGGATGTGGCATTGGTTGTGTAGCAAGTTACCCCCTCTAAATGGGGTGATGGGTTACACAAGCTGCCACCTGTGACCTTTGATTTGGATGATAATAATAATAATAATAATAATAATAATAATAATAATAATAAAAGACTTGTATATGTATATATACTTTCAATTTTCTAAAATGGATCATTTATATTTATTTTAACTAAAATAAGAGTAATGTAAATACATATTTAATTTAATGTATGTATTCATTCATACATACATATATGTAGACACTATTTATAAATTATATAGTACCTCAGTCTTGACACTTGTACACTTGGTAAATATGGACCTTGGTCATTCCCCTTAGTTCTAGACATTTTCTTCCTGCCGAAAGCTTACATCTACTATCTCTATGCTCATTTATTATCTCTTAGTATGACGAATGTTATTTTAATTATCTATGCCTTCTATCTTGCCTAAAATTATATAACCCTACTTATCTTCTATCTCTACAATTTCTAGACTTGTACTTGTTTCCTAGCTTCCCAAATACTTGCATCTTAGTCAGATGCATATGTCGATGCAAGTGTCATGTTCCAATGCAAGTGTCATGTTCCAATGCAAGTGTTCAGTGCCCTAAAGTCATCCAATTTGAAATTGTCATGTATCCCTATGGTCAACCTAAGTTATTTAGTGTGATACATTCTCTAAAATGATTTAAATAAATACATGATCAATCCTCATTCATTCCTCACCTAAAAACTTCCTACCTCTCATAAGGAAAAATACCAAAAACATTTAATTAAGAATTAAAATGATCCAAGCTTCCTTTTTTTCTCCTATTTACAAATTATTCATAAGGACAACATATCTAGAGGTCCTAAGAATTTAAGTAGCACTCCACGAGCCATGTTTTCCAAGTTATAAGCTATCTGGCTATTGTACTTGCTTATGACACATTGCATCCTTATGAAAACATAAATCAACACATAATAAAAACTACATGATTTTGAATCCCTCTTAATATTAGTGGTTGTGTAAGAAAAACCCACTAATAGAGGGGTATTTGGGGTTAGCTTGATACCATGATCCCACTAACCTAAATTTCCCAAGGTCACAATCAAGATAAAGAATTAGAGTTTTGATGATTTAAAAAGAATGAGAGTCCATAAGCCAAATCTACATTCACCAGAGTGAAGGGGACATAAAACCTAGAACATTTTATGAATTTATATCCATATATATTAGGAAATATAAACTAGACACCTATGTCCAAGTTAGATAGAAACATTAATGTAACCATCCTAGGTTGATGCAAGTTTCTAAGGTCACATAGGTCAAATTTTTAGAATTTGATGACTGATCTAAAATCCAAATCCAATCTATTCCACATCATATTTATATCTACATTTTAATCAAACTAAGTACCATTATTTTATTTTTATTTCAATATCAATATTGATTGTACTTATTATTTTTAGCATATCTCAGTATTTAAATTTAGAATATTATTTATTTGAGTTTAAAATTAATTGACCAATTATAGAGATAGTTTATCACCCTTATGTCTTAGGATATATCTATCCTTTTAAATTTATAATCCTTAATTTATATTTTATGGTTAAACATTTGGTGAACCCAAATTTTGATTCTTATTTTTCAAACTTGCATGATATAGGGTTTTTAATCTCCTAGGATTTTAGCTTGCCATAATTGATTTTTAGACCTAAAACTTTACCCTAAGGTTTTAAACTTATCTAATTAAAATGGTTTCATGTACACATGATTGTAATTTATTCTTCTTGTATTGGTTCATTTTAACCTCAAAATAGCTCCATTTAAAAATTACTCAAAGAGGCATTTTCTACTCAGGTTGGTATACTCAAAAACCTTTTTTATTCACCATAATTCGGTACATATTTTTTAAAT
This sequence comes from Torreya grandis, assembly GCA_037957365.1. Classification (NCBI taxonomy): domain Eukaryota; kingdom Viridiplantae; phylum Streptophyta; class Pinopsida; order Cupressales; family Taxaceae; genus Torreya; species Torreya grandis. The sequence continues at coordinate 719,558 of JARHVA010004490.1, forward strand.
TTTATAATTTACAATTTTTATTAAATAAAATTTTGGGTTTCATAAAAAATAATATTTTATTTAAAAACCTCTCTTAGATAATTAGAATAATTTTTTGTTTTATTACAATTGTTGATTCTTTATTGGGAATAATCTAGGATTTTACTTGTGAAGCTTCCACATTATTTGACCTATTTATAATTAATAATAGATATATTTTTAAATTATTCAAAAAAAAATCATAATTACATTGATATAGGCAAAAACCTCCTTTTATTTACCATAATATTATATCGATTGTGCAGATTTAGCATTTAACTTTTTTAAGTAAATTTATACCTACATGTCATACACTATACTTTTGTTTCCCTATTTTTATAGGTTCACCTCATTTATAGTATTTTCCAATAAAAATTAACTCAAAATTTCAAAAATTTCAGCCAATATTATGAAATTTCTATATCCTTATTGTATCATGTTGGAATGCTAGCATTTGTATGTCTCTTCTTTCTTGTTCTCATATCCATTTTTACAACATTTAAAATGGATTAAAAATAAATTCTTCTTCCTCCTAACCCTAAGGAGGATGATGTATACCATCCATATAACTATCTTCATGTTATCACTCCTTCAAGGGGTAAGGTAGATGGTATATGTATGCATGTTCATTCTGAATAACTTGGTGTTTGTGCTTATGAATCCCTAAAACATCAAATCAACCTTATGAGAAATTCAATATAAGGTTTAAAAAATAAAAATAAATAATTCAATTATAATATCACATTATTGAAAAATTATATTCCATATGCCCCGACTACAAAACATGCTAGTGTTAATCATGTCTTTGCATCTTCATCTAGCAATGTTATACTAAACAAGGTTTCATATCCAAATGAAAAGATAAAACATAATACATTCAAAACAAGTGAATCCAAAATTGACCAAATGGATAAAAATATTCCAAGTGAAATCCTAATGGAGATGCTTAAAAATAAATTAATCCAACTACCAACTCCACATCCTATACGATGATCCAAATACTATTGTTCGTATCATAGAATGCATGGGAATCATAATTTGTTTTTTTTACATGAAACAAATAAATACAAAGTCAAAAAGGTAATGGTGATCATATCATTGATAAATCAACCAATAAAATCACTCACAATATGATTACCTCTAAATTTAAGTACAAAAAGAACAAATATGGGCACCAAAAAATAATTTAGAGACGAAATAGTTGCAAATGCCAAACATAGAGAAAGAAGAGATTCAAAATGCCAATCCAGAGAAATACATGCCTAAAAAATCAAAGGATATAAATATGATTTATAAGGATTTAAACATCATATATATTACATATATAGAGGACCAAATAGTTAAGTTTAAAACTACAAAGTCTATGCTTTCATCCTCAAATAAAGAAGTCAAGGCACAAATTGCATTTTTTCTAGTGTGTAGGCAAAGATACATGACTCTTATCTATCCCATAATGAGATGAAACATTTTGATAATGATTAACATATTAAATTTTACCCCTAACATAATATTAGACCCCTAAAACACCTAGAACTCAATTTTTTATCTATAGCAGTCCCAATTTGACCTACAGGGTCAAATTTTGTTGACAAATTGGTGACTCATAGGGGTATTATGCTTGTTATACTAACTAGACCAGTAGCCATATCAATCCATAGGGATTTGGAGTCATATAAAATCTAAAAAAAAATAAGGATACATTTGACCATTGACCAAAATATTTACCTCAAACACACAAAACAAATGTCACACACAAGTAAAGCAAACACACATGTGCTCAAAGCACCTAGGAAAATCAGAAAGAAAACAACTATGTACAACTTACAACTAATCATAACTCCCTCATGGATCAAAGGGGAATTTTGAAACCTTCCTTGCTTCATGACATGAATTATTTAGTGATACATGTATCCCTTTGACCTTTAGCATTAATGCCTCCATATTCTTCATGGTGTTTGCCAACTTCATTGTCATGATGTTCAATGAGAACCAAAAAAATCCATATAGGTTGTCTATAAAAATGAAATATTATTACATCTAAATAGTGTTAACCTTCTCATTTACTTGGCCCTTATTCTGTAATCTTAAAAATATGATATTCCTCTCAACCTTACTCTCCTCCTTGAAATAATGTGTTTGATGTTAGGAAACACCAATCTCTCCTTTAGTATGTTTCCACATCCTTGAATAAGTTTTTACCTCAAATGGAGCTCTTGAATATATTTTAGGTACAAAAATATATGCATTGACATCATTATCCATGTATACAACTTCTTATACACTATCATCATCAAATGGCTTCATGACAGTAGGTTCTTGACTAGTAGAATGACCTTCATCTTTATGTTTGATTTAACACTCAAGATCATGTTTATTAGACTCATAAGCAAACTTGTCATCAGATATGCAATCTTTTGGAGAGTAAAAATCTTTACTCAACCTATCAAATTCCTTACATATGGCATTGAACTTATACCATAAATCTTCTTCCTTATGAATGTCATATTTAAGAGATATTTGCTCTACTTTGGTCTAATGAGACTCTCTTAGGAATACCACTTCTTAAGGAGTGACATGACATTCATCCTTGATAGTACACTCCACTTCATGCTTTAAATGGTCATCCAAAACTTCATGATCAGACATGGAGTCTTCTTTAAATACCTCTCTCTTCAAGTCTTAGCCACATTCCTCATGGATACACATCCCCTTAAAAATGGAGGCATTAAAGTATGCTTCATGGACACACATCCCTTAAAATATGGAGGAATTAGCTTATGGATTTTCCTTTTGTTCACCAAAGGGATTACCTATGGTGATTTATTCCTAATAGTCATTCATGAGATCTTATTGATCAACCATGAATTGAGTTTGCTCTTCTTCACTTGCTTCGCTCAAGATGGGTTCTTACTCAAGAAATGGTAAGGTGGGAGGTTGATGGATGGGCTCATGTGAATGATCTATAATATGAGGTGTATTTGAAGGTTGATGAGTTTTATATGGAGTTTGGGATGAAAGAGAAGGCTTGTGAATAGATTTGGGAAAGAGAAAAGCACTAGTAAGCTTAGAGGGAAGTGAATTCTTGGGTTGATTAGAAGGACTAGCATCTACATAAGTAGGAGTTAAATCTTGCCAATAATATCTTTGTTTATAATCAATGGAATCATCTAATTTCATATGATAAGACTCATAGGAGTACTCTTGAGATGGATAGGAATCATGGTATAAATGATAAAGATCATATCTGGATCGATATTGACGTGTTTCTTGATAGGTTTCTTGGTAACCTTCCTCATAAGGGTGTCTAACAACATGGTGTCCATATATAGAGGGAAATGAAGGTCTATAGGGCTACCATGGATCATAGGATTGATATCCATTTTGATAGGACTATTGAGGGGTTAAAAGTGATTCATAGAAAGGTTGATAAGAAGGTTCATGATAGGAGTATTTTCCATAGCTATCCATATCAAACTCATATGTCAAAGGAAACATAAAAAATGATAATTTGTTTTCAAATAGATTTATATAGATTGATTATAACCAAAAGTTATCATTTAGAATCACCATTGGTGTTAGCTTGATTTTTTACCACAACTAATTAGAGGAAAGACACACCAAAAATATTCCCACTCTCTTGGACCTCAATCCAACCATGTGTGACAAAAATGGTTGTCACTTGGATTTTTAATGTTTAAGGAGATGTCTCAGCTCTCCTCATCTAAGTGGCACAATTGAAACACCTCTAGGCTATAGGTGAGCCTAAGAGTACGGTGAATCTCTAGATAGGGCTAGCTCCCTTGATGTATCACTTGTAGAATATTAAATCACCTAAACTTTGTGAAGGAAAAGGAAGAGATAAAAATGAAAGGAAATTATTATAAGTGAGGTGATACACCAAATAAGTTGATGACTTCCAATCAGCTGCATATTACACATGAGAACAAAGGACTAACCAAACATACACTTATCTAACTTGAATATTCTCACATCAATGTTTCATTATGAGGTTATGAATTAATGTTTAGGATAGGAAGACTAGACAAGAGACCTTGAATGGGACTAGTAAATATGCTAACTCACTTAACCTTGAAACTTCCTAGAACACTTCACATGACCTACAAGAAGAAGCTACAAATAGGTTAGAGAATGAGACATGTTAAGGAATCCATAGTCTTCACTAAGAAAGATCCATAATTAAATTAGAAACACTATGAATAGTTATGGAAGATGTAAAAATTAGTGATCTTATTGATCAAATGGTATTAAAATGGGTAGAGCTTTTCCATACTTAGGTGGAGCATAGTTATGAAGGTCAAAATGGCTAGTTCTTATAGAACTTGAGAGAGAGAAGAGAAGAGAGAAGTCTAAAGATCAAAAGGACACTTTTAGCTATGAGAAAAGGAGTTAAATATGCATTATAAGAAGATGTAAAATTAACCATGTAAGGTCAATAAGCACAAGCGTCACCCCAAGTCATAAACTCTTGAAATGTAGCATAGATGTTCCTTTGTTAGCTTAGAAAACTACCTTCATGATTTTTCCCTATTTGAACATATCAAAACTGATTAGGGATAAGTATTATTATTTTAATTAGAGGTAATGATTTCATACATTCCTCTCCATGCATTGGTTGTAGTCCTAGTCATATGGAATCTTCCCAAAATGAGTTATCACCATCTGTAGTCAAAATAATTCTTCTTTCATCCACCCTACACACTTGGCCTTAAAAAAGGTATAAATTTCCAATGAAAATAAATAAAATGGAGTTTATTACATGTTTCAATACCCTCTATTTCCTTAGATTCATTAGGCACACTTTAAAAATGCTCCCACTTGGAGTTTTCACACTTCTCACCATCATGTTCACTATGTCAGTTTTGACTGGCTGATATGAAGCTATTTTTTGGGGAACCTAGGATTTTTTTTAGGAATTAAATTTACATATGGAGTTATATTAAGTCTTAATCTTCCATTCCATGTTATTTTTATTTATTTAAACCTCCTATAACCTTCACAACACATAAAATAGTAAAAAATACCCTATTTTATACTCCATCCATATAGTTATATACAACTCAAAAGGATGGGAAGGAGGATGAAAGAGTCTTATAAAATTTTCAAACAATTTCATAGTTAAAATAGGCTATTATATTATCTTTCTATCTCTATTTCCTTCATCGAGTCCTTATCTAAGGGTTTGCAAGGGTTTAGGTCCATTTACCCTCTTAGGCTTTGTTCATAAAGTTTTGACGTTGGAACTACAAAAAAATTTCAAAATATCACTATTAAATACCCTTGATAACACATCAAAACTTCTTGTATTTCCATGAAAAGCTTTAGATAATATATGAGCCTCCAAAGTTGCTCCATGAGATTCTCCTTCCATTTGCACATTCCTAGTGTTATCCTTGAACCCAAAAATGGATTTATTTATGAATTCTCTATAATTTTGAGGCTTGTACACATATTAAGTGACCATGTAAACATGATACAATCCATTTGAGTGATCATATAAGGCTATAATTTTGAATGACTCCCCATTTGGCTTTGGCATAGAACCTTGTTTAATAAGCCTGATTGTAACCCTTGTGGTATAGTCAATCCAATTTGGATTATTTAAATTACACAAGATTAAAAACCTATAAAATTATCCCAAAAAAATTTGTTAACAAGTTATAATACCCACATAAGGTTATAAGTGAAACTGCCCTCTCATTTGGGATTTAGGCCTAACCATGCCTAATAGGTCTGCTTGCAAGTTTGATGCTTTAGGGCACCCTATTGAGGATACCTATTTTGTGATTGGTTTTCCATGTTTTATTAGGTTTAATCCAAATTTATACACCTTATTTAAAATTTTAAATATGTATTAACTCACCATTATGTCTCCCTTCTCTAAAACTGCTAGGGTTGTACATAAGAGAAGTGCCCTCTGTATGAGATAAAATAAAGGGAACTTGCCCAATTTTTATAGGAAAAATATATATTACATTAGTATTCCAAAGTTTTTAGGAACTTATACACCAAAATTAATCTTATAATCATGTCATTTGGTCTTTTAATACTTATAAAAACTAAAAAAGACTTTTGTGAAAATAAACTATATAGGGTTTAGAATTGACTGTGTAATACATGTTTAGAGTCCTTTATTTGATTTGTATATACTTGAGAGTGATATGAGACTATTATTAATATTATTTATATTATAAAATATTAATTTACCTTTATAACCACTCACATATTCCTCCATATTCTCCTTATACTCCTTCCTAGTCTAGACAATATGTGCAAATTCCTTTGACTATGTTTTGCTTATTTAAATCTCTTATAAGTGTTATTTGCATTAATTAGGCCTTATGTATAGTGAATGGGTCCTATTAAAACCTTAAAATATCATTTAATAATTATTTTTACTTTTTCACTTATGTTTGGACTATATACACTTTAAAAATCCCCATTTATTTGCTCTTTGGCACTCACAGTCAACTATAGTTGACTATGTGGGGTCCTATAGGTGTCTTTTCCCTTGAGAAATACTTCACATTACCTTGAGATAATTTTATAAATTTAAAAAATCCATAATATCCAATACTTATATCTATTTCATGCTTAAGACCTTTCCATAACCTAGAAAATTCATCAACTTTGTCATTGTCTGCTTACTCAACTATAGGTGCACATTTTTAGAAGAAGGGACTCATGTAGGTGTTCATGAGGTTTAAAACACTACATATGAACCTTATACTAATTATATTCATGATTATTATTATACCCTTAAATAAATTAGGCTATTTAAAACATAATAGGATGCCTTAAATCACTTTGAAAATTCAAGGTCACTTTATATCTCCAAACCATATAGATTTTACTGCCTAGAAATAGTGGTTCAAGGTGCATCTTTGGGCCTCTTAACAATTATCTTCTATTAGTCCTTTATCCTCTATATTTTGAAAAATTTACCTCTTATTATATGTATATATAATTATTTTATTATTAGTGGTCAAGACTCTCATATTATTTTCATAAAACAATCTCCCAAAAGGCTAGGTGCTTTATTTTATACTTTTGGGGATTTTATCCTTGAAATAGTCACTGAGTCTTTAAACATGATCTCCCACTTCCATTTGTCAATATCACACCTAAAATATGTCTAAAATGTTCTCCCCACATTCTAGGACTTCAATAATATTTTCAACACATTCTTCATCACTCCATATGACTCCTCAACTCTCTGTTAAGGTCACCTATATGTGGACACTCCACTATATAGGAAATAAGGATGAAAATTATAGGCAATGAGAAAGCTATACATGTTTGTGATTAATCTTAAGACTTTTCAAGGTTTCCCAATGTAATCTTATAATTAACAAGGTATTTGTAGCAATGGTCAATGATTTTATTCCAATATGAAATCATCCTAAATACCTATAGATGCATGGTGAGTTGCACATAAGTAGTGAGTATGAGATAGTCAATATACCTCACATGGACATGCCTTAATAACCAATGTATATCTCCTCATGATGTTAAAATTAAACCTTAATATGTTTTAAAACTCAAAACAATCTTTCACACTTCCCTTCTAACATTCAACCCTTCCTTCATAGCACTTGTACACGTTCATTAATGGTGGAAAACTATATGTTGCATGTGACTACAAAATCATGGAAATTAATTTCAAGAATGAATTTTTAAGTTATATGGAATCAAGAGAGAATTTAAAACATGTAAATTAACCTAACACAACCCCCTAAAGCCATTGTTAAAGCATGGTAATCTAAAAATGGTGTAAAATTAGCCTTTCATCCTAAATGAGACAAGTCTGTAAACTTGAGATGATTTACTTATAAAAAGACATTGGAAAATCAAAGTATGGAAAACATTATAGTATGTAATAAACATCATATGTAATCAAACTTATAAACTAGATTGTATGAAATCATCCAAACAAGAGCAAAACCTATAAGATACACAGATTGGTAAGCAAAAAAACATAGTCAACTTCTTAGGAATGGTTCATAAAGCACAGTCCACCATTCCTCTATAACCAAACATAAAATTTAATATGTATGAGTTTAAAATATACTTCCAAGATTAATTTGTCTAAAACTTCCCCTACTAGCCATACCAAGTACAAACCTGAAGACCATTTTTGCTTGCCAAGCCTAGTAGAAGGAGAGAGGAGTAGTTTTCTTCATTTATTTGAGCTTATGATCAAAATTATAATTTAAAAAAGTGTTTATAAGACCAAGGGACAATATTTAAATGTCCTTATCTATGGTAGGTCTTACAAGTTTGTACACCTCATTAAATGCTCATGTTTTTCATGAAAACTACCCATTCTTATAAATAAGCTACCAATTTTTAGATGTTAATAGTTTATTAAGGAATAATAGGACACATGGAATGTTACATGATCCTTCTTACACTTTCACACTTCCAAAGGATGTTGTAAAACTCATTTAATGCTCTATTTATGACCCCTAAATGACTAAAAATGATATATTAACTAATATGACTAATGATCAAGGCTAATGTGATATGTAATAACATAAAAATACATATAATACCCCTTATGACATAATATTAGACCCCTAAAACACCTAAATTTTAAGGTTTTGTGTATAGGGGTCTAAATTTGACCTGTAGGGTCAAATTTGATCAACATGAGGCACATGACCTGAAGGAGTAAATAACAATGGATTATTTGTTATACCACATTTATTTTTATTGGTGTAATTTATGTGTATATTATACCTAATATATTTTTAATGGGTACTTGGTAATATAAATGGGTTTTGGAGGTGTTAAGGTTAAGGACCCCATGATTGAGGATATCCCTAAGTGGTTGGTGAGAGACATGGTACTATGGTGGTACATGATCTTGAGAAGGAGTAAATATGTAGGTTTTTTATTATGATATTGGATAATTCATATTTTAAATGGAAGAGTAATGGGGTGAGATAGTGTAATAGGGTTTGATCCCATTCTTGCATTTTTTGATTATTTTCTAGGTCACATATGCAAACCATTATGGTGATAATGAGTTGGTTTGGGTTGGTGTTGGTATTAGGACCATGGGACTCTAGTGTATAAGCCATGGATACATGAGATGGGGTATTAGGGAGAGATTATTTTAAGTTAATAAACCCATAATTATTTTTAATTATTGATGATGACATGTTAGAGGCTTCTTGATTCCTATTGGGAGTAAGTTTAGTATATTGCATACGATTGACCTCATCTTATAAATGATATATCCTTCCTAAGTAATGATCATATTTTGTGATACTTTTTACATCTTGGATTTAAAAATTTATGGATGGACTTGTGCCCATAAAATGGGTAATTATACCTCCATCACATATCTCTTGAATGATAACCTTTCTCTATCTATAAGTGTTGGGGCAAAAATAATCATAGGTTTGGTAATCTATGTTAGTGTCAAATGTTGGATTTTTCTAAATCATTAATGAAGGCTCACTTGAGTTGATTTGGATTTTATTATAACACTTTATGCTTAAAATATCCATGAATGTCATGTCCAAACATATGTGGGTATATGGATACCTACATAATAAATGGAAGGAAGGAAGATGGAGAAGGGAAAGGAAAAAAGGAATAAATGGGTACACAAAGTATTAAGTCCTCTATATTGGGTTCACTAATTTGTATACACATGAATAACACATGCTAAAATATGAAATTGAATCCCTAAGTTATGATCAAGGTAACTGATGTAATGGATAGGCTAGGGGTTTGGTTGGTTGTTTGGTAGAATGATATTTGGGATAGGTGGATGTAATGTATTCTCATGATGAAACCAAAATACCTTAGTGGCATATCAATGGTCATTAAAAGTGTCAATATGGTTTGAAACAAATCTCCATGGTCCTTTGTCTCTAATATCACAAGAAGGTGAAACTCTTTATTGATACTAAGATTGGGTAAATGAGGGAGATTGGGTTGGATGACTCATGGAAAAATGTCTACTCTGCTAGATTGACTCTACCCAATCAATGTCATCCACTAAATGTGAATGACATAAAATGAGGCTAGACTCAAAGAGAAGGAGAGGTGGATGAAAATATAGGCTTGGATGACATTATATTGATTTCCTTTATTATATTTGGGAATAATGATAGGTGGGTTGGAGACATGTTATTATTCTTCTAAAGATGTTAAAGAGTCTACAATGAGATGAGGAATGGGAGTGGACTAGAATACCTCATGTCTTAACTTGGTACTAATATCAGATTATGTGACAATGGTGGTACTAAGTGCTCTAACCCTAAATAATATACTATTTTGGACAAGATCTTGTGTCTCAAGAGGGGTCATCTAAAGGAGGTTAGGCAAAAGCCAAAGAAAAGCGTATCAGCTTATTTAGGTAATGTATTGTAAATGTGTGCTTGTTAGAATGTCGAAGTAAGGAATTTTATTGTGTGATTTTACTAATGTAAAAATATTTATGTAGGATTCTTGTATTAATGGGAAAATATTGGATGGAATGTGTTTGCTTGCATGTGTTAAAAATGTTTTTTGGCACTATTTTTGTTAAGTTTTTATTATTGTTGGATTTTCTTATTTATATGAAAATAAATGCTTTGTTTACTAAAAATGAAATGATGAAAGTAAAAGAATGACATATTTTAAAGTAAAAAAAAATCAAAACTCCTTTTTTTAAAATCTTTTTCCAATTTGTAATGCATGCAAGGAGAAAGAGAAAGAAACTATGTTATTATGCAAAATGTAGAATTTTCCTAACTTTTGTTCATATTCAAACTCGATGGATATGGTTTTATCTATTTTGATTGTTTTTTATGAGTGGAATAAATGTATAATTTAAATATAAATATGAAATCAATGTCTCTATAAATGTGATATAAAACATGAACAACACAACATTTTGTTTTGGTTTTCTTTGTTCATAAACAAATTAAACTAGCTTTTCAACTTCTCTAGTTTAATAGGAACAAGATTTTTAAATGAATTGTTGAAATAGAAACAAGAGATGAAATTTATAGTTTTTTATTTTTTAAAAGAGGTAAATGACAATACTTTTAACTCTCCAAAACAAATAAAATCAAAAATATACCACCCTGTTGTATACACCTATAGTTGTCTATATTTTTATGATTACTTAGATGACTACTTGAAGTGAAAGAGACTTGATTAGATCTTGGAAAGGAAAAGTTTTATTGAATGGAAATATACTATATATTTAATAAGATATTTCATAGAATTATTAATGAGATGTATTACTAATTGAAATAAAAATAATCTACTATAATTCAAATATAAAGTCAAATCTAACTATCTCCTTTTATAGAAAAGACAAAGAAAAGAAACAAATCTCTCTTCCTATCAAATTTGATATTTTTATTATTATGTAAATTAATAAATAACAAAAATAAACTAAACTAAATTTAATTTAATAGAGAAAAGAAATATTGAAAATTAAGAAAATTTCAACCTGATTAAAGCATAAATTAACTAAAGTGTATGTGATGTATTGATAGAAGAATATTGGGTATGTTATCTCTATATAATCTATTATAAATTATATAAAATCTCTAATTTAGGATGCACAAGCTCTAGATCAAGATAGGAAAAGAGGAGAGATAACCACAAATGTAGAGTAGTTAAACTGAGGTTGCCTAATGTCTTGTATTACAAAGTCTGAGTTGTTTTCACCAAGAGCACTTATTCAATTGTAGAAATGTAATCGACTAAAAATAATAGAGTTTAAATATTTAGTAAATTATATCAAGACTATGGATGTAAAATATTCATAATAGAAACTTATAATGGCAATTTTTGGATCTAAAATTAGGCCAAAATCAGCCTTTTTGTAGAAAGAGATGGAAGCTTGCATGGAAGATTTCCACTTAGTCTAATGGTGAGTTTAACTTAAGAGGAAACAAATTGGAAAAAAAATAGAAGAGGGAGTGAACTAGGATAGATTTAAGGTGAACATAAGATGATTAAAATAAGAAACATGGCATTGGTCATGCAAAATGTATCAAGATTGATGTCACAAGAGCTAATTTTGGAAGACATTTAAACTATGATAGAACCACCTCTTTATACATGGGGAATTTTTAAAAATACCTCTTAAGATGATAAAATCATAATTGAATATTACAAAACCACCATTTTTATAATGCATAACCACCACTTGGTTTCAAAACTTCTTCTTAAGTTACAAAACCATCCTAGTGGTTATGTAAAATAAGGGGCAGTTTCATAATGGAGAGCAATGATTTTGATGGTTAGTTTTTAAAACAAGGTAAAATAAATAATGAATACTCAGAACCAAGGGGATAAAGAGGTTAATGTAGGGGTAGGAATGTATAGAGAGGGGAAAGAGCTAGAGATTTACTCGTGGAACATAAAATAAGAAATCATTACATCATCATCATATTTGTATCAAAAGTGTCACATCATGTAAATTTTGGGTGCATATAATAACATAGTTAAATCAATTATTTACCCCAGTTTACTTGTTTGTGGTAAATGATTTATAAAACTACATTGGATTATAACCTCATTTTATTTTGCTTCATAGGGAAGCCATGTCATGGAAAGTAAATGAAATTAAATAAATTACCTTATTTACTAGATAATTACATGTTCCACACTTCTTGTAACTTTGGAAAATTACATAATAGTTTAACCACTAAGAAACTATAGTTAATAATTAAACATCATTGAATTAAGTTAACAAAAAAATTACAAGTTTTTTAACAAAATTGTTGGGCATGACATGATCTTATCCTAACATCTCTTTCAATCCTTATTTTGGGGCAGGTTTCATTAGGGTCTCTTTTTATGACTGTTTTATTCCTTTTAAATTGGTTGGCACACCAATAAGTTTTAAAATTTGAATTAGGAGCCTTTATATATATATATATAGTCCTAAAATACATTATACATCTAACACTTATCTTCCTAAGAAACCACAAAAAAAGAAAAACACAGTACAAAAATATCAATACCTACATTATATATATCTAAAATTTATATTTTTATTTCTAAATTGCATGTTTGGATCAAGGGGAGGGACTAGTATAAGATCATTTAGATTCACATGGTATATGATCTATTCACACACACACATTATATAGTGAGAACTACATCGACATGAGGTCCCTTTTTTGGACTATACAAGCATCACTCAGTTACAAAGGGGTTTCTAAGACCAACAAGGGTATTCCCCTTACCCATTATCCCCCATTTTCTTTTTATTTATATTTAGTTTTTATGTAGGACCTTATTATAGTTTTGGAATAAAATAATAAAAAGTATAGTTTATAATATATGAGTGCATTTATCTAGTAGACTAAACATAATTTGTTGGTAGTGTCACACAAATTTCTAATTTTCACATTTTTTCCATAGTCAACACAAATAAGACCATGTCATCATGACATGGATGCAGGTTGTAGTTGTTCAAATCTACTAGTTGCATCCAAATCAATCGAATTATCATCTTTAGGAGTCCAAGGTCATCTTAGTTAGTATAATAGTTAGTCATGATCATCTACAGGTATATGTATTCAAGCTATAGATAAGTATTCATTCCATTTTAATTTATTTTGATTAAAATACCCTGATTATTTATATGTTTACAATTAGATGTGTATGAATTTTTATTTACTTTAAATATATTTTACTTATTTATCTATATTAAATTATATTTATTCCCATACTCTCCAATTTTGATAAAATAGTAAAATATTGTGAATTCATTCCTTTGTAAAAATGATATTCACAAGGAGGTTAGATCAAAAAGTGAGGATAAGAATGGCCCACAAAGAGGGATAAAATCCAAGGGTATAAAAACTCCCTTAATGAGATATTATTTAAGTTTGAAGTGGATGTTGAAAACATCTATTAATCAATGCGAAGTTTTACAAGATGGAAAAGTTTATGTATTCACTAATTTCCAAGCTTTGGATTTCACTGGAGAGACCTTAGTTGAATGAGGAGGCTAACGACACTCTAGAATATAATAAAATAAATTATCCCTATGGAATTCAAATAAAATTTCCCAAATCAATCACACTTCAAATTAGATCCAAAAATAGAGATGCAATATTAAGAAGAAGAGGTGGATATAGAAAAACTTGATAAATAAATTTCCAAGATTGAGCTATAGTTTAGTGTATATCAAATTAGGGAGTAGAAATAAATTATTTATCTCATTTGAAAATTTTATGCATATAATTTGTGGATAATTATGGTTAATTTTTTTCTCATTGGTTACTAAATGTTAATAATTTAAGAATATTATATTTGTGTTGGGCGGGGGGGCGAAGGGGGGGTGGTGGCAGGGCAGAGAATGCTTAATTAGATAGAAATATTAGAATCAAATAGAAATACAAAGTGTTTTGTAATATATTACTAATTTTTATAGGTATCCAATCCCATTGAGATCATGCACATAAGACCAAGATATCTTGATGAAACACCTTGGCAAACATCATAGTTATCTGAGGAAATTATTTATATCCAAGCCTAAGACCATTAATGAGACATGCGCTCATGTAAACTATATTTATATGAAAAATAAGAATTCATAATCATATTCATCTTATTCAAATCAACAAGTTAGTCTAAATACAAAGGATAAATATAAATATAAAATTAATGAAAATGTTAATATTCTAAAAAATATATATATGTTTAAAATAATTTTGGATGATGTTATATTTAATTATTTTTCTATAATTACATCCAAATAATTGTGTTAAGTAAAAATACATGGATTTATTGGTAGAGGTAAAAGAGATAGGGAGTGAATCAGGTGTGAGCAAAAAAAATACTTAAACTTCCTTCAAAAAGTAAATGTGTTAAGGTAGCAAAGAGGCCATTGATAAGAGGTGAACTTATCAAACTTGTTTGTATAAAATTCAAATAAATAAGGAAAATATTGGTGCTCTTTTTTTTTTTTTTTTTTTTGATATGGTAGATAATTATGGATTAATAACATATTTTCTTCATCATCCTTATTTATTCTAGGTTTAGTGCAAAAATAACAAAATTAGAGGTCCCCAAACACTATAATATAAAGTTTGGGATAAATGAAAAATTATTTGATAAAGTTGAAGTAGATATCATGTCCCTTAATTCTTATATTTTTGGTGTAATTTTTTGTATCCCTTATATGTATTTAGGATATGATAACCTATCTATAAGAACACAAAAAATCCACTTGATCAAGAATGGGGAAAGATACATCAACAATACATATAATGGTAAATCCAAGATATCCTTTTAATTTTTAATAAAACAAATACATTGATTAGTGCTAGCGATAAGGTTTATTTATTATTTGAATATATAAAAAAGGAATTTAATTTATTTAATCTAAGGATATTACTAGAATGTCTACTAGTAAATAAAAAATAAAATTGAAGAACTATTTTATAACTTCAAAAAATCCTAAATGAATGCCATCTAAGAGAGTGGTAGAGAATAAGATCCATTTGTAAAAAAATTTCCCTCTTCCCAAAATAGGATACTATAAAATAATTATTTTGGTAGAAAATGATGTAAAGAACCAACTTCAATAATTTTCAAATCAAAGGTTTATCTATCCTACAACAAATCCATGTGTTTCTCCAATTGTAAGTATTCCAAATAATTATGGTGTATGGATAGTTTGTGTTGATTACAAAGCCTTAAATAATATTTTAAAGGATATGGAATGAATTTATTTATTATAGAGCATTAAATAAAACTTTAAAGGGTAAAAAATGTTTTTTTTTAGTGATGGAGAGGATGCAGAAGAAAATTTTTAGAAGAGAGGGAAAATGTTGGAACAAATCAAGGAAAGGGTCTTGAGATGGGAAAATGATTAAAATTTGAGAATAATGGAGACTTATCTCCTATGGTGCATTAATTTAAGGTGAATATGGGATTAATATAAATTTAAATCTACTATTAGGGATTTATAATGATGATCTTAATCTAGTGAGAAGATCCTAAACGGTGAAGAAATATCTAAAGACCAAACATAAATCTAAGGTTAGGGAATATATTATATGGGTAAATTAAATTAATTTAAGGGTCAAGGAGGGATAGAGGTTCATTTTTATATTTAAATTTTTAATAGAGGGGTAAAAATACTAAAGTACATCAGGAAAAAACATCCAGATCTAAAAATTAGATTAAGGATGGGATTTGATCTTTGACATTGATTGGATATAATCCAATAATGAGTATCAATTTGATTATGATTAATAATCCTATACATGGTCATTCTAATTTTATATGTATTAAATGATGTGGGGAGAAAACAAGATCATTTAATATATCTAGTCTCAAAATCAAGTATGCAATACTAAGGAAGATCAAGGAGGGATAATCATATATGATAAATTAAGGGGGGTAAACATTTTTTTATAAATAGTTAGTCTCACTCTAATAGTATAAGTCAACTTGATTCTTATTGGTAGGCATGTTAATTTAACAAAATAAGTACTCATCAAGAGTATATACACATAATATTTTCAAAATTTTATTGATTACTAACACTTTGTATCTTACAAGAACCTATCAAGTCTCAATCTCTTTGAGTGCATACCTTAAGGGGTACACTAAGAAAGGGGTGGGTAGACCATCAGTGCTTCATAATATTATTGTCTTTTTTGACACTTTCCATCTACACACTTGTCTCCTAAAACCATTAACCCTAAGATTATTCTTCTCAGTCCTACCTATTCTAGTATTTTCCTCATTTCATTCCTTTTTTCTTGCCTTAACATCCTTTTTGACTATTGGTTGTACTAAGTCGATTAGGTCAACCCAGTACAGTTTAGGGGCACTCTTTACTTTCTTGGTTTGTTAGCCTTTCAGCCGACCTAGCATAAAGCTAGTAAATTATCCTAAAAAACACACTAGGTTGATTGTGTTGACCCTATACAACTGACATTCATGAAAGGATTTAGGGTAAGGTCCACCTAGATATAAAAGGTCATTTCCCATCATTTCATAAGATAAGAATTAATAGAAAAGAAGTGCCAATGAACATCTAATTATTACCCATTCTACTTGAGGAATAAAGCTTAGGGTTACATACTTTTTTTGGAGATACAAATCTTATCTTGTGGAGAAGTCTTTTGGATGCTTAGATAGGTTATGTAGCCTAAAGATGATTTATCTTGGTTATCCTTACATACCACAACAATATTTTATGAAACACCTTGGCCAAGGGAGAGATTGAGTCTCAGTGGGTTCATCTTCAAAGGTAAGTATTCCTAACATCATTTCTCCTTTGTAAGAGTAGATAGGTAATGAATTTATATTCTTATCTCCATGTATTTAGGATTTTGTATACATTGATGTGATTATATGTCTTTTAATATATGTTTAGTTTAGTTATTTATTTTATTGTTTATGACCCCCACTTTGTGCCATAAGATTTAGTGTGCACTACATTAGATTTGCTTTCTTGATATTAGAATAAAGAGAATATTTAAAGCCTTTAGATTCCATTAGGGTTTTTATGCAATTATTTTAGATTGTAGGCTTTGGAACCCATCCTATTTGATGTGTTGTGACAAGTGATACAAGTGATCCCCTAATCAAGTCTAGCAAATCCCCATATTGGGAATGCTCCTGCTTAACAAGTGTATCCCAATCAAAAGTATAGGTGTGATCTATCTTATCTAATCTAGGATTAACTCATTATAGACATGATGAATTTTTGATTACATACATTTTGGTGAACCTAACATGAACTAACCCTTATAGGATTTGTTCACTTTTTCCTTCATTTATTTCATTTATTTTGATCATCATTTTTATCATATATTTTTGACATTTTGGATCGATTCTATTGACCCAACTCTTTTTCTCTATTTGTAGGTTTTAGGAATAGGTAACTGAATCAACCCAATTGACCTAGTATAGGTTTTCAACCTCTCAAACATCTAGTTTAGCCTACTAGTTTGACCCATTTGACCCCTTATAGTTTTAGCACTTTTCAACGTGTTCTTATATATTTTGATCGATACTATCAACCCATTTTGCATACTTCTAGGTTCTAGACAATAATCTCCATTACATCTTTGATCCACCAAGTTTCATTTTTACTTCTTTCCTTTCTATATTTCATTTCATAGTTTATATTATTTAAACTATCCTTGCACAGTCAACTAGATCAACACTATCAACCGAGTTCCTTTTCAAACTTTGCTTCTATAGTACAGGCTCAACCCTATCAACCTTGTTCTATATTTTTTGCATATAGTGTCAAAACTATACCTAGCTTCAAAGTTTGAATTAAAATAATATCTATTATTCTTTATCTCACGCATTTCTTTTCCTATTACTTGCATGCTTAGAATAGTACACATAGTCTAATTAAGGGATTTTCAATTAATCACTTAGTTTCACTATTTGTATTTTATGTACACATGGCCAAATCAAAAAAATTTAAATAATAAATTTAACATATTCTACACCCTAAGCTAGCCTACTTATATTTCATCACCAAGGGGGAAGCTGACTTGATGCTTTGGTCAAGTATAAAGCATGGTTAATGGTATATTCTAGCTAAGCACCCAACACCCTTATCACTGTGATGTGTGAAGTAAGGGGGTAGGTCCCAATACCAAGCCTATATCATTACCACTAAAGTCCATTTTATCCCAAACTACCTGAAACCATTCTTAGATTTCTATCTAGTACCTTTCTTATAGCCAACTTCTAATCACATTTTAAAGTCATATCTTAATAAACTAATTAACAAACAGTTTGACCAATTAGTTAGATTTATTTTTCAAGTTTTTTTTTTCTATTTCCTCAATTATGTACATAAAATCTTATATTATCCAATGTTAGTGAAATATTTTTCTTTGTGTTCCAATTGGATTGGCCAACATTAATCGAATTGGCTATTTATTTCCTTTCAATACTTACTGCTTTTCATTACTTGCAAAGTTAGCTTGTTTCATTTTCTAAAATCTATTTTAGGCTTATTAAGTTCCCTATTTTATGTATTGAATTGACCCAATTGACCTAGTGTTATTTTCCCTTTTATGTATTATACTAGATTGACCCAATAAACCCTATACAGTTTTATAGTGCCTATTTCTATACTGGATCAACCCAATCAACCCTGTACAATTTCAGTCACCTCTCTTGATCTTTGCTTTCTCATCTCTCTTATTTTCCCTTCATCATGGATTTTTTTGTGGATAATGATACTGAATTACAGTCAACAAACATGATGAATTTTACCAATCCTAATAGGGTCTCCCATAGATAGAGTATGACTCCTCTTTTGGATGCTAGTAATGTTCATATTTCTACTTACGCAATAAACTATGGGACCCCTTTTCATATCATAATGCTCTCTTCTTAGAAGACCAACCTAAGTTAGAATATACTCCCAAAATGCTTTTCTTTATTTCTAAATTTCCCCAACATAGGGAAAGGATCCTTATACCATTTACAACCTCATGATTATTAGTCAAACTAAAGAGCCTCACTCACCTATTCCTACATTCTCAATGGGATCTAGAGGTACCACTTTATTTGGTTCTCAACATCTTCCTTCAATTTTAATTCATTCTTATGCCATGACATCTTCTTCTCTGACCTCTTCTACCTCCATGCCTAGTATCTCCACTAACATGGTAGGTTTTACATCTAGTGGGTCTCTCATAAGGTCCACCATCTTTAATCATTCCTTTAGTTCATTGATTACTACCCAAGGAAATCATTCTTTAATTTCTTCTTCCTCTCAACCATTCACTAGTCCATCCTTTTCTTCATAAGAAAATTTTACCACTAGTGCCTCAAATTATCACAATTATTCTCAAACTCATATCAATACTAATAGTGGTACCCAAGCCACTAATATGAATACAAATACTTCTAATGTTAATAAAACACATCAAATTTTGTTGTAAACTATAAACTAAATGAATACCTTTCAAGCTCATAACACCAATTAAATGATGAGAATACAAAACCACCACTTTAATCTTCATTCTCATCTATAACCAATGGCTTAGGGCACACATAACTAAAATTTTCCCCCTCCTCCACTTAGATATTGTCAAGGCAATCTCATTCCTCACCTTCCTTTAATCAATAAAACAATCAATCATCTATAAAATGAACCTCTCACTACTCAAATTTCCAACATTGATATAGGAGGTATAACACCTACAATTTATTATAATGGGTTAACTGATCCTACCCTTTACCTTAAAACATTTGGAAATATTTACAAATATTGGGTCGAATTAAACACCTTTTTTGCTACCAAACTCCTATCCAAAACACTCATGGGTGATGCCTTGGATTGGTGAAATCAAATTAGAGCTCATTCCATTTCTAGTTTGGAGGACTTAGTAAATGCTTTAGCTAAAAAATTCCAAACTAATGACCTTCCTAAAAACACTTTGGCCCATTTATTTAATTACAAATAACATGAGAATGAAACTATCTAAGCCTTTATTAAGATATGGAAGACTTTATCAAACAAATGATAACATAACATGGTGGATGATAATCTTTTTCATATCTTTACAAATGCTCTCTTTCCTAAATTGCAATATAGATTCTACACTCTCTCTCCACGTACCTTGGAGGAGGATATTGACCAAGCTAAAATACAAGATTTCTTAATGCATCAATTTGATCCATCCCAACCTTATATAGGTCCTCATCTATTATTTAAGAATAAAAACCATAATATCACCAATGATGGTGTTACCAATTCTTATGATACCATTCACAATGTTCAAGCTATCATTCCTAATCCTTCTTTAGAACCATCTATTTCTTCTCAACAATATATAAATCCTCATTTATCTTCACCCAATAACATCAATGTTCACAAACCTTTATCCTTGACTGAATTACTTAAGTGACTACCCAGGCCTCTTTCACAAGATCTTGACCCTACTCATCCTATGAAATCTTGGTATGATCCCAAATTTTTTTGTTGGTTTCATGCTAGTTGAGGTCATTATTATTAGACTTGTAGATAGATTCATAATTTGGCTATAAATTTTATTCTTGGACCTAATTTTGATCATGATTACATTATCCATAAGTGTTAAAAATCCTAAGATATTGCTTTCAAGGACTATAAATCAAATGACAAAACTTAAGGCTTAAATCAAGCAAATTCTCATTTGGTTATCTATAAGGATCCTTTACCTAATCATCAACCTAACCAAGAAAATCAAGACAATCCCACCCCTTCCACCAATAATGTATAAATTATTCTTGAACCAACTTCCAAAGAGAATGTGGTTACCATGACTAATATGCAAAGGGTGGTGGCTTTCATTGATTGTCAGCCTATCTACACTCCTTCATATAAGACATACCATGTTATCCAGGATTCTTCTCTAACTCATTTAAATGAGTTGGGGAAAGAATATATTATCACTTTTGATGATCTAATTTATGATTCTCCTTTGGATAACACATCCCATTCTATTTCTACCACTCTTCCATCATCTTCCAATACTAATGATAATCAAGCTTGTTACTTCTTATTTTATTCTCAAAATCAACTTAAACCAACTACTACTTCATCTCAAAATCATTTACAACCTTGTTCTAAACCTTTTTATTCTTCTTATTGACAAAAATTCTAATTTACTACAGCTCCTCCTTCTGAGAAACTCTTTAACCATTACACACTTATATCTAACAACCTTCTTATGGGCTATGATGAGTGGGATCCCATTGAAAAACTCACTAATTTCCCATCCCAAATACCTTTCCTTGATCTTATGAGGACCTTTCCACATCATATAAACTACCTCATGTAGCTCTTATTCAAGATTAATGTCCCTCATCCTCCCCTTGTAGGATGGAAGGTAGTTTTATTTGTTTTTGAAGATATTATTTTACAACAATGTGAAGAGATGTCTATTCATGTTGAAGAAACTATAGACACTTCTCTTTCCCTAAAATTTCCCATAGCTTCTATGATTCTTGATGAGATTTTGATTCATGCAGATGATCCTCCTTTATTTATTAACATCCAAATCAGTGATATCCAAGTCAAGCATGCCTTGATTAATGAGGTTTCCATTACATGTGTTGCTTCTCTTGACTTCATTAAGACTCATGGGTATTCTGAATGAAATCTCAAGTCTACACGCAACACATGCTAAGGATATGATCAAAGGCAAATTCCTATTTTAGGTTGCATGTAGATTCTCATTACCATTCCACCTATCACCATTGATGTGAAGGTGATGATATTTAATTTTCCCCTTTCATATAAAATCTTGATTGGTAGGTCATGGACTCATTGCATGAGAGATATCATTTCTTTCACATACTAGTGCATTAAATTCCCTCACAATAGATCCATTTACAAGATTCAAGGTGACACTAACCCTTTGGATTTTGAATAATTCCAAGATCATGGTGTTTTCAAGATTCCTACTCTTGATCCTTTGCTGATTGTTCCATTTTATGAGTCTCAGAATCTCAATTTTCCTATCAATTCAACTCATGGTTATAACGGGCATCTTGAGTGCATTGGTAACATTCCTCCTAATCTTTTATATTTTAATGATGATGAGCCTAATGAGATTAACTTAAATATCAAAACTATAATCTCTCATCTCATCCCAAAACTTTCTACTTCCTTGTAGCCTCATTCTCACAAACCTCCTTGCAATGACATTCCCATAGTCTTGACTAGGACTAGGCATTCAATTCACCATGCTTCATCAAATGACAAGGTTATCCCTACCTATTTCATTTATATTCACACCTTGGATTACAATGATGGTTATTCCTTGATGATTCATTATTAGGTGGTCTTTTCCAAGCTCATGATGCTGAGATTATTTGTTATCATTCTTCTTTACTTAAGTCTTTTTGTGCAACTCATCATTTTCCTTCACTTATAGTTCTTAATTTTTTCATTTTCCCCTTTATCATAGGGTAGAGATGGCACTAACACCTCCAACTTCTAAGGATCCATGTATGACATGCTCATGGATCATGCTATGACTGGGCCTTATTAGTTTTCTAGGTTCCCTAATTCCCATCATTATTTCACCCCTGAGGTTAGTGTAACTCTCCTTAGACCCTCTTTAGATCCTACCCCTCCTATAGTAGAGCTTACTATTATTGAGCCTCTTATTGAGCCTATTATAGTTGATCTTATTCTTTCTCCTACCATTACTGAGCCTATCCCTACTTTTGATGTTATTCCTCCTTTCATTGAGCCTAGTTCTATTCCTTCCTCATCATCACCTTCCCTTGGTGATGGTTTTCTTCCCTTTCCTACTATGGCTCCTCTACCCACCAAATGGGTCGATGAGTGATTCACCACTCAAAATCATATATTTATCTTCCATGGAATAGATAACCATTCTTCCAACCATTATCACAAGTTATGATAATATCTTGATACCTTGTGTCCTTCTTCCCTATCATCAGATAAAGCCACACTTCCCTCGAAGGTACCTCCTAAATATTTTCCTAAGTATGGTGAGATATATTATCTATGGCATCTCTATAGTAGTTATCACATTGATTATTGCCACATCCTACAACATCTCGAAGATCACCCTATATCCATCCCTGAGCCTTTTACCACTCCTCTTATAGGTCATTCCCATAAGAAGGCTTCTCCTTCTTCTCCCATATTTCCACCCCTCATGGTTCCATCACCTCTTATGGTCCCTTATGTGCCTCCACCTATCATTCCTTCACCTATAGACCTTACCTCACCTATGGATCCTTCTCTACCCATGAGTCCTTCATCTATGGATCTTCCCTCACCTATGGATCCTTTTCCACCTATGAGTCCCTCACTTGTGGATCCTTATCCATTAGTGATTCCTTATTCTCCCATAGATCCTATTTTCATGAATTATCTTGACTAGTTTTTTCCTAATTTCCTCCCTAGCATTATCCTTTGGGCATTCCTAGTTTTTTAGTTGAGGAAATTAAAAAAGAAGTATTTTCCTAGTATTCATTGAATATTGATGAAACCTTAACAGAAATTTGATTACAGCTTCATAGAAACTTATCTGATGTATTACATAATGTGTGTGGATAGATTTACTAGTATTTATGAGCACATGCATGGTGATTTCACATTTATATTTAGATTGGACATTTGATCCAATATTATTTCTATCTATTATATCATTTGACACTGTGCCACAATTTTTCCTTATCTTATATCATGATTTCTTACTTGTTGTACTATATCTTGTTTATCTTTTACATGTTTGCATATGATTGTCTTTGCTTTATCATTGTTTTCCCTTTTCCTTTTTCTAGAGTTTTTCTCAAAAATCTCTTTCTTGTATCTTCATGATTGTTTTGAATTTTTATCCTTATTTTTCATAGATAATTTATCATGGTGATTTGGTTATACTTACCCTACTCCCATTGGTTATTATCTCCCTTTACCATGTGATCAGTTAGTAAACAATCTATCTCATTACTATCTCCTTTTACCCATCCACTTTGGATCTCCTTTTTTCCCTTCTTCCTTTTTATACAAACTAAGCATATATGTGATTCAGACTTGAGATCACATGTTAGTTCATTATCAAGCCTAAGTGTCCTAGTCAGTCTTTGTCTTTGGTTACTTAGCTTCCTTTATCCTTATTATATAGCTCATTCATGCATATCACTATCTCTCTCATGATTGGTCATTCCAAATTTGTATGGAGGAGGAATCTTAAAAAGCCTTTAAAAAAAGTTAAAATCCAAATATTTTAAACAAAAGGCAATATATCAAAAGGAAAAATTATTCTGAAAAGTCAAATCACACTAAAATATGTGATTTAAATCGCATATCCTTCTTATAGTTGAATCTCAAACTCCATAGTTAGACTCATGATAGAGCTGAGGTCTTTTGGGGTGTAGTAGGCCAATAGATTAGAAGATGAGAATAAAAAAATCTTTTAGTGCTACCTATTTTCTCACACAATTACCCAATCTTTGTAGTAGACTTATGGCTCTATAAGGGGTCCTGAAGAGTGGGGAACATGTCATGGGAAGGTAGCTCCATTTTTATTTTCTTATATCAATATAAATTCATGAGGTTATCTTAGTAGCATGCCTATTCACCTACAAAGATTTGCATCTATAGCAAGCAGGTTCCCTTTATGCATAGATGACCACTAGTCACTTAGTGTCTTCTCATGTCCTTAATATGCCTCTTAACTACTAAGGTCTTCTCATAATACACCCAAGTACTGATTTTTACACTCCATTTTTCATTCCTTATATTTCCTCTTAAGAAATTTTTTGTTTGGTGTATTGATCACTCCCCTTGGGATTTCATTTGTGGGTTTCTTTGTAAGACCTTGGATAGGACCCAACCATCCTCACAAATTATCATCTTTTCTTTCCTATTACCTACATCTTTAATTACCTAATTTTCCTATTTATTCCACACTAGTGGTGTTCTCTTTGTCTATTTTCAATGTAAGACCGTAAATAGGACCCAACCCTCCTCAAAAAAATTTCCAATACCCAGGTCACCATCCAAATTACATGTGTTAAATTTGAGATAAGATTCAATCAATTATGAAGTTACACATAATTTTACATGCTTACCATCTTGATTTAGTATGTTTTATGATTAATTTATTTTTATTTCACCTTTTTATCTTCTTATTTTCTAAGTGCGTGTAAGATTTCAACCATTTTCTTCAATTTTTCATACTTCCCAGCTTGAATTAGTATGACCAATTTAAGACCAATCTTTTTCAATTTTATTTCTCTTTCATACTTCACATCATGATTTAGTATGATTGATTGACTTAATTAATTTGGTTTTATTACCATTTGTGCCCTCTTCATACCTTCCATTTTATTACTCTGTTTGTCATACTTCTCAACTTGATATTTAGTATAATTTTACTTTTTTTAATTTGGTGCAAAAATCTTTCACATTGGTTTAAAAACAAATTCCTATTTACCATCTTGTTTTGCCATTTTATTGGTACTTTATACTTAATCATTTTTTGTTATTACACATTTTCCATATTGAAATAGTGTGCAATATAATTTCTTGATTGAATATATTTTTTGAAGTCTTTTTTACTTGTTCTTTTTAACCATGCCTGTGTTTTTCATAATGATAGAGAAGAAATCACACCTCATATATTTCCTATATCATATAGAAAAAATATAAATACATGTGGTAGAAATAAATATATCTTAAGCATCCATAGCCTCAACCATAATAAAACAACCAAAATCAACCATGATGACAACATACACAACCAACAACAATATGCCAAAATGATCTCTCTCTCTCTCTCTCTCTCTCTCTCTCTCTATATATATATATATATATATATAATGAGTTTTATATAACATATGTAACCATATATAATTCCCTTGCTCTATGGTTGGGTCCCATCCTATCTATCTTGTGGCCTAACCACACTATCTGTTGAGGCCTTAGTCTGACTCCTCCAAATGGTAAACTTTAAGGAGACCGTCAGAGATCTCAATCCCTCTACCTATCCCTATAGGTGTGTCACCTACATTTGTGACTCCATCAACTAGGCCTAGATCTTTCTCATCTATTCTATTATATCTAAATGTATAGCTCTCTCATTTGTTAGAGCCTATCATGCCTATAGCTCCCTGACACCCATCATTTTTGATGGTTTCATCCTCTCCTTTTGCACTCATATCTACCTCAATACCTCTCTAACTAATTTAAACTATATTTCCTAAGTTGGGGTAGATGGTACACTTAGATCCTCCAATGTCATGGGGTTATATGGTTACATAGTCTCATCTAAGATGTCATGAAGTGCTCCCCTCACTAGGGACCCCTATCTCTCCTCATCATCATCATCACCTACACTTGTAAAATCACACAAGATGGATATTAAATCACTATCATATCTCATTATATATATATATATATATATATATATATATATATATATAACTTAAGTAACAAATTAACCATCTCTTTTTACCTATTTATGTCTCAATTATTATGGTCTCACCATCTATGTGATTACCTAACATAGTCTCCCCATCTATGTAGCCTCCTAGCACCTTCTTTATAGGCTGCGATCTTAATTCAAACCTAGCTATCATGACTCATGTCAGTCTCAACATACATCTAAGTGGTCTCTCTATCATCTCTTCTAGTTCACTTATGGGGTCATCTAGGATGGTAATAATTTCCACTCTCTCCTCTACATCCTACCTCCATCGATGCCATGTCCTTAGTGGTTGTTGCTCATCTTGATGTGGATTTGGTAGTGGTACATTTAGTATCTTTTCCTTCACATCCCTATCATCTTACTCAGCTCCTCATTGTGCCCAACTAGTCTAAGGTTTCTCTCAATGTGGCCTCAGTGTCAGCCTCACTATTAGTGATCCTAATCTTCTCCTCTCCCATGCCTCCCTCATATGTTGATCCCAATACTTGAGCATTAGTATTGGTGTTACCATATGAGTTAGGCCCATCTAATTTGACACCTATGCCACTAGATGTGGCTCTCTCCACCAAAAGTAGTGTCCAATCACCTTTATCCTCTTTATCATTGGTGTAACTATGTCCCAGTTTTCCCATATTGCTTTTATGTGCTCATATGGCTACCACATGATGTTTACACATCTCATGAATGAACTATAGCACTATAATATGGGTCATGACCCATACTACCTAGTCCTCCCTCCATTTTTTCACTCAAGGTAACCTATCATCACTACATGGGGTAACCCAACTAGATGATATATAGGAAATCTCTCATATATCCAAGCTATCAACAATATGATCAATCCTATGGTCCTTTACCCTCTGACTAACATCTCATACATATCATGTACCATTTGTACCTAGATGACCAAACCTATGTCATATAGCACTTGCTCCTCCAATATCATCTTGCTCAAGGCTACCATGAATAGTGGTACCTTATAATTTGACTTGTGACATAGCACCCACTATGTCATAAGTCCTATCATAACCTTTTAGATATATAAAATCTATGATTTATAGATGTCAAACATACTCACCCTCCTACCTGGTAGTATCATCTCTGAGCTTGTATCCCACATGGCTAAGACTCTCCTCTCTATAGACTATCTAGTATCCCTTTGGTCACCTACACTCCTATTATAGGAAGCCCCTGGATGGCATGGACATCCTCTAGCATGATATCCACCTCTACTATATCCCCATCTACCTCCCATCTAAAGGTGTTAGTCATTCCCAAAAACTAAGGAACATGACTAACAAATTATCCCTAAGAGGGATGTGGCACATCTCTGTTATCTTACCTAGATCTATGGATCCTAGTCTAGCCCTATCTCCATCTGATAGCTTTTCTAGAAAATCTAGTAACCATTTTTCATCTACAAGTTGCCAAAATCTCCATCAATCCTACACCCAAAAAACAACAAAGGATGTATCAGTTCTTCTATATCATGTATAGTCATAATGCATTCTTTAATACATTCTTTCTACATTAAAAAAACCTACAATACCTTAATTTAGTCATTTTATCTTAATTTTATCATTCTTGGTCCTTTTTGACCCTCCTTGGTCATTTCGAGCCATTTTAGCCCTCTTTTGACCTTTTGCATGCTTTTTCATATCTTTCTAGCTCTTTGGTCAAACTAGTTTGACCAAAATTTTCCTATTTTTTCCCCTAATTGACTCAAAAATCTAAGTCAACCCCCTTAGTTTCCCATCCCTAGTGTTGAGTTTTCATTCTAGACCTTTTAAACCACTTGACAAATCCAAACTACGTCTTCAAACTACAAAATCTATAAGGTCGACCCATACCTACTAGGTTGGCATTATGGATTCTACCTATTCTTTATCTTAATGGGTCAACTAGGTTGACCTAGTGCTTTTTGCCTACCGACCCCTTACATTTTCTAAAAAAAGTGCAAATTTATTGATTTCTACCTAAATCCTTCAAACCCATTTCCCATCTTCTTATTTTCTACCATTGGAGTCTTATTTTTCTTCATTTTAACATCTAGAAATGCTTAAAATTCAAAATTATTAAAAATTCACTTAATTCAATACAAATTTCAAAAACTAGTTTGAGATTCTTAGTTACATACCTATAGCGCACATGTTGCTACCTCTGAAGCCTCTCCCTATCTAGAATGTCATCTCCTCACTCTCCATATCCCTTTTTTCTCCTTTCTCACAAGTCAAAATGACAAATGACTTGTCTTTTCCTCTTTTTAAAATACAAATCTTTTAATTATTATCCTGCAAATTCCTTATTTTGCTTATATCTTTGTTTCTACTCATCCATTTTATAAACCATAAATTGCATTAGATTCATGATGAAGTAGAGATTATTTTACAATACCATATGCCTATCTTCCAAATTTTTTTTTGGCTATTTTTACACTAACTTTTATAGGTTCATCTAGTGTTCTTTACATTGGACACCTTCTAATCTCTTATAATATACTTATTTATCTATAGTACTAAGGTAAGTTAAAGGTATCTATTTTTCAAATCAAACCTTTCATTTATCTTAATCACTACTTAATGAACTATATTTAACATCAACATTATGTGTTATCATGTTTTATCTCAAAGTAAAATCCCATGTTGCACTTATGTGACATGTAACAAGCTTCAAGTGGGGCATAAGTATACACATAATATTTTAAACCTTTTAATGATTACTAACACTTTGTATCTTATAAGAACCTATCAAGTCACAATCTCTCTGAGTTCATGCCTTAATGGGTGCATCAAGAAAGGGGTGGGTAGACCATCCGTGCTTTGTAAGATTGTTGTCCATTTTACCACTTGCCATTTACACACTTGTATCCTAAAACCATTAACCCTAAGCTTATTATTATCAATTATACCTATTCTAGTTTTTTCCTCCTTTTTTTACCTTAACATCCTTTTTGATTATCGATTGTACTAGGTCAACCTAGTACAGTTTAGGGGCATTTTTTACTTTCTTGGTCTATTAGCCTTTCAACCAACCTAGCACAAACCTAGTAAATTATCCCCAAAAACACACTGGGTTGACTAGGTCGACCCCTTACAATTGGCATTCTTAGAAATATTTAGGGTAAGATACACTTATATATACAAGGTCATTTCCCACCATTTCATAGGAGAATAATTAATAGTGAAGAACTATGAGCAAACATCTACTTATTGACCATTCTACTTGAGGAATAAATCTTAGGGTTCCATAATTTCTTTGGAGATACAGATCTTGACTTGTGGAGAAGTCTTTTAGATGATTAGATAGGTTATGTATCCTAGATCTTATTTATCTTTATTATCCTTACATACCACAACACTCTCTTATGAAGCACCTTGGCCAAGGGAGATATTGAGGCTCAGTGAGTTTGTCTTCGAAGGTAAGTATTCCTAACTTTATTTCTCCTTTATAAGAGTAGATAGATATTTCATTTGTATTCTTCTCTCCATGTATTTAAGATTTTTTATACATTGACATGAGTACATGTCTTCTAATACATGTTTAGTTTAGTTATTTTTTTAAATTATTTCTAACCCTAACTTTATGCTACAAGCTTTGATGTGCACTATATTAGATTTGATTTCTTGATATTAGAATAGAGTGAACATTTAAAGCCTTAGGACTTCATTAAGTTTGTTGTGTGATTATGTTAGACTATAGGATTTGGAACCCTTCCTAGCATGATGTGTTATGACAAGTGATACATTTGATCCCCTAATCAGGTCTAGTAGATCCCTATATTGGTCATGCTTTCACTTAATAAGTGTATCCAAATTAGAAGTGTAGGTGTGATCTATCCTATCTGATCTAGGATTAATTAATAGACATGATGCATTTATGATTTCATACAAAGATTTCTTATGGCATAATATTTTTTTTGTGCTACATCAATGGTAACAAGGAAGAATTTTATCATGAAGGATTTGGTTGAAGAGGTTTGAAATTGTGTGAAATAAAAATGGATAATTGATTAATATTTTGGTACCTTGGTGAGGGATAAAAATGTGTATGAATTGGTGTCTACTAATTTGAAAGGGATATATATTAAAAAAATGTATCACTTACCAAAGGTAGAATTTATGGTCATTTTCTACTAGGCATGAGCTAGGGATGATATGCTTAGGAATGGATCATATAATATGGTCAATTGAAGTATCATGTAGTATACATGGAAGGATAGTTATCAAGGAGAATATTTTTATAATAGGTTCACTACATTTATAACATTTGAATTTGTGATATTGATATGATCAAACCACTCATTATAGGAATTTCCATATCATTTCAAGGGATTGATTTTTTACATAAAAATTGATTATGAGAAGTCATTGATGAGGCATTTTTATTATTTAATATATAAAATAGATGTAAAAAAATTTGTTAGATCTAAGGATCATATTAATAATAAAAGAAATGGTTTTGGTGAATATTAGATATGGAAGAATAAGCTAAGGGGTGAAAATCACATGATCTATGAGGTTAGGGTTGAACAAGGTTTGGATAAATAAGGTGAGGGAGGTTATAATGTAAAATTTAGGGATAAAGGAGGAGGAAAAATAAAGATGAAAATTTAAAAATTTAAAGATTAATAAGGAAAGTATATTATAAGAGGAGTTTTTGAAGAAGGTGGTTCTAAAAGATATTGTTATAGGTCAAAGAAGTAGAGAAAGAGATTAGGAGGGTGGAAAAGATGGGAAAATAGATTTAGGAAGATATAAAATTCTCTAAAATAAGGATTTAAAAATAGAGATAGAGGAAGAGGATGGTATACTGTTTAAAATAAAGGGTTTGTAGAGAAAGGTAAAGGTATGTAAAATATATATCTAGAAATAAGATAATGGAATAGATAGAGTTACTAAAGAAGAAGATGAAAAAAGAGGTAGAGTTGTAAAATAAGTGTATTGAGGAAGAAAATTAAATGAAGAATTAAATATTCAATAACATTGTTAATAGTGAGGAAGAAGAGGTGGTGCATGAAAAAATGGAGAATGAATAGACAAAGAGGGTGAAATGATTGTGTGAGATGATAAATTTTGAGTAATGGATTTATGCTATGAAATAATATAAAAATACCTATCTACCATTAAAATCTAGAGTCAATAGGATTAAAAATGTAAATATAATTGAACATTCAAAACTAGCATTTCAATCCTAAAGCTAAGTTCTTTAAATCAAGATCAAAACAAGAAAAAGACTAAGTGATTATGGATTATGGATTGCTTAAAAATAGACTCAAAGTTTCATCATGATATCATTTGATCAAAAGACTTCGATAACATGGATTCATGGATTAGTTAAAAGTTTGATGAAATAATTAATGTATTTTTTCTTAATAGATTTCATTCACATTTCATTCATTATTTATAATGAAGGGAGTCATGAATTAAATAGGCAAGGGAGGGATATTTTTTGATGAATTGAAAATTTATTGGAATCCTCTAGAGAATAAGAATATATAGAGAAAGGAGGGAATTCTAAGGAATTTAAAATTTATTATAATTATCTAGAGAGAGAAATCTCTAGAAAAGGAGAAGGGTGGTGGATACTAGGCACTAGGAATGTACGAGAGCCTAGGAGATATGTAGATAGGTTTATAAGATTTTAAAGTTCATAAGTGGGAATGGGAAGATTTATTAAACAAATGGGATGTTGATAAGAGAATAAATTAGGGGATTAATAATAGGTGGGATATGAAATATGGAGAGGGGATTTAGATAATTATATAGGATGGGGTTAAAGGAATTATGTTAGGAGGGAAAGTGACAAGATTAATTAATTAGTGGATTATTAGATGGAATTAGAGACATAATTATCAAGTGAGAATAGGTGAACAAATTAAGATGCATTTATTTTCCCCCTCTTTGAAAGGGCATTGTGACTAAATAAAGTAGGAGTAATAGCCTTTTAAATAACAAAGACGCTCATAGATAAATTTTAGTTAATTATGGACACATGATTCCCCCTAAAGGGGACATGAAGGGAGGAAAGAGGTGGATGGCCACTCAAAAGATGAAGTGAGGGGTGGGATGGATGAATTGACATGGGCTAGGATGCTAGATGTGAGATTGATGATGAATAAAATGAACTCAAAATTAGCAATGAGGTATAAAGTGATGATGTGCATACATATGTATAAGGAGAGGAAATGACTATGTCATGGTTTTTGACACATCCCACATTGGAATAAATCATAACATAAGATGATAAGATAAAATTTCATAAGCTTTAGATGTATCCCAAGCAAGGATACATGTTAGGGAGAGCTATAGACCAATATAATTGATAGATAAGGCCATGAATTTTTAACATATCCCAAGCAAAGACACATGCATGGGAGAGTATTGGGCCAAAATAAGACAATGATTTGATAAGATTAATTGACATTTGTAGCTTAGAGCTAAAGTTGAGTGATATGATGAAAGGGGTGAGAGAGAAAAGAAGTGATATGATTGAGTTACCAAATATGAATGGTAAGAATTAGACTACAATGCAACTAAATCAATTAACTATAATGTGATTGATAGCAACAATGCCCCTAACAATGACACCTATAAGGGATTGAGAGACAATAATAAATTTATAGTCCTAGTTATCCCCTAATCAAGTGAGGAATCTATAAAATTTAAATGATGAATTTATTGATCAATGATAATGGATTATTGATGGAAGAAAAGATAATTTTTTTTATTTTTTGGGCCCAATCAATAGGTGTAGGAAATTGAAAAAATGGTTAGGGATGGTGATTGATAAATAGACCTAAATATTAATGATTGATATTATAGTTCAAAGGTTTGAATAATGCAATATGTGAGGATGATGAAGAATTATTTATATATATATATATATATATATATATATATATAATGATGAATTAGACAAAGAGGATAGAATGGCTAAGCTAACATTAGACACATTATGTGATTAAGCATTACCTATATAGTCTAAAAAGATCTCAAGCCAATGTAGTTTAGACTAGATTAGAGCATGATGATGATGGATTAAAAAATTAAGGTGATGATGATTATTAGACCTATTGGTTGTTAGATATATTATGAAATGCAGATGTTAGACATGAGGATAGAGGACTAGGAAAAATGATGTGAGATGATATTGTATATATTTATGACTAGAGAGATGATAGATGATTGGTTAGAAGATATGCATGTGATGATAAAAACACTCAGGGGAATGATTGGATATTAGATGAGTGGATTGGGATGATTGATTTGATGATGGGATTAATATGATTAGATGATTAAGTAGGTGAAAGAGGATAGGATAAATGATGAGTCAGTATATTATTAAGCCATCATTTCTATAATAAGGCTCATCATAGTTAAATAAATCTAATGTAAATATAGCCTTAGGTAGTATGCCCTATGATATAAGATGATGTTATAACAAAGTGCATGATTATAAAAGGTGTAAATGATCAACTCTTCATATGACACCCAAAATAATTATTATAGATTATTTGGCTCCATCATAGCATCCTTGTCACCCTTGATTAAAGAGATACATATACAAGCAAACAAACATATGTAGATATATTCATGATAAAAGACATGCAAACAAGTCTAATAACATAGAGCATACAAGTATCTACATGGAGTGTCAATGTGTCTTGTCTAATTATCCTAATGAGATTTGATGAGATGAGTAATTAGGTAATGAGTTAGACCAAGTTGGTTGTGATGAACATGTTTTGAATTTGGATTAAGGATAGAGACTTGTATAATGTATGGAGTTGGAGTAGACTAGTGACTTAGATTAAAATAATGCTATGGATAAGGACTTGGATGCCAAGATTAGGACATAAGACAAGAAAAATGATTAAGACCATGAGGACATAAGAAAAGGAAATATTATAAGATGATAACATGGATAATAAATTATATATGATGATTGGTATATTTAGTACATATTATAAGATGACATATGACAAGATGATTGAGTTATTTTCATATTTTGTGGATTTTATAAGTTTTACGTTTTTTTTGGAATATTTTAGTTTTTAGGTCTTTTGAGAATATGTATGTACACTATAAAAATGGGGTTACTATCAAAGGTAATAACAAGCCAAAAACCAAGATAAAAATGGATTAAATGTTGGATGGGATGACAAAAGGATGAGGGTGATGTTGAAAAGGGAATGAGGACCAAAGAAGAATGGACTAGGGATCACCAATGACCACATCATGAGGAAACCAAATATATAATTGCCTAAGTATGAATTAGATTATATACGAAGATGATTATAAAACATTTAATAATACATCTTCCACTCCTTACAAAGGTAAATATGAGAAGGAATGATAGACCAAATAGGGATGAAGGACATGGTAGACAAAGATGTTTAGACCATGACATGAATGGGATTGTCAAGGAATGTGGGATATGATTATATATATGATGTGTATTTTACCCCCCAATTGGTGAGGTATAATGTAGATATTAAATTATTTTACCATGATGTTGGAAATTAGTTTTCATCATGGTAATTTCCTAAGGTGCCAGGAAACTAGTTTTCACCATTAGATGAATGTTTTTTTTTTTTGCTTTTTTTTAAAAAAAAATTTGGCATCTCAATTTATTGGATATGGGTGAAATATTCAATAATGAAAACACTTTCTAAATCTTAAAATAGTACCTATTATATGGATATGTGATACTAGGATCATGTTGTCAATATTAGATTCACTAATTCCATAGTGACCTTCATTCACTCTTGATTGAGACTCCTTTAGATATCTAGAATAGGTGTCTTAGTCACCCATACAAAATATAATGTTTATTGGGTTTATGAGGTGTGGAATGGATGGGTTTATGGTTTGGACTTTTTGGTAGAGTATAGGACTTGATTGGATGATAGGAGCATGATAGGAAAGTGTGATGGGTGTTTGAGAAGTAAGACTAGTAGTCACACACACACAGTTAGAGATGTTGGACATTTTATATTTTATTAGTTTCATATGAAAAATATTATAAGAGATACAAGACTTTTAGACTATGTAATTATTCTTCGATCTAGTTATTTGAAGGATTATTAGTCATATTGTCAATGCTTTTGAAATTATTTTGATTTTCAAGCTTGATTATATCTCAATTGCCCCCTGGTGACTTACTTTGGGATTCACAAGAGGATATTTATCCTTAACTTGATATATGATGATTATTTTGAATTTGATGGTCCCTTAGTGCTTCAAATAGGGTATCACTAGGGGAGGACACTTATTTTATTAGGCTGATGATCTAGATCTTCTATATTTTGAATTGTTGGATCAAAGATGATTTTATTATTATGTATTAATTTTTTAATATGGTCTTGGACCTTTGTATATGTGTCACATATTATGTTACTTAAGGAAGGTTCCAATGATGTATTTTTTATTTGTCCTTATGGAGGGAGATGACTAAATGATTATTGATGGGAAGAAAAGGATATATAATGGATGAAGGTAGAGGAGATGGTAAGATGAGTTCAATGAGTGGTGATGGGGTATCATGGTCCTTATAGGTATTCATAAGATACCCAATTTTCACATCAAATAAAATCTCCTCGAGATCAGTAAAAGGATCACTCAGACTAGCTATAGTACATGCATCCAAGTAGGATCAGATTAACTTTGGAAATATTTGATAAATAAAGATTGTAAGAACTCTATTATGAATTCATCATCCTAAATAAGATCCAAACATATGTCTTTTGATTTTTTGACATTTGAATTGGAGGTATCTCCAAAAAGATAGGCATAGTCATCATCTATTATAATATCTATGAGGGATGATGTTTCTAACAAGGAATATAATTTAGATATCAGTGTTAAGCATGATACTAATGTAGATAACACTAGTGTTGACTCTAATAGTAAATATGATGTAAAATAAGTAATGCTTCTAGTAGAGGATTCATTATCTAAAAGTGACCTCTCAATGTGGGGTCTTTGATATGATGGATGAGAGGAAGATGATGGAGGAATAATGGATTAACCAAAGATAGTCCCATTAAATATTGACTCATGAGAGAATGGAGGACTAGGTTCATGGGAAATAGGCTCATATTTGATGGAGGATTTTTTAAAGATAGGGGGACCATGGAATATGGATGTGGTGTCTTGACCTTGGATTGGAAAGGTAAGGGTTTGATTATGATCGAGAATGGAATATTAGCATTTTTCTTCTTATTCACCCTTAGATGTTGACCCATATGATTCATTATCAATTTCTATGTCACCATGGTTGATGAGGTATTATACATAGTTTTGTAAATTATGATAATGATTAATGGTATGCCCCTAGGTTCAGTGATATATATAGTAGTGGTTGGATTTATACCAAAAGGGCTTAAGCTTAGTAGGATCAAGATGTTGTATGGGTGGATAGACCATCATGTCATTGGAAAAAATTTGGTGTAAGAGGTATTATAGGGATATATGAAGAGGAGTAAATGGCCTTTCTTCAATTCATGACTTGGATGTGGAAACATTGAACTTTAGATTAGATGGGTGTTGATGTGACTAGGTGGGTGGACTAGTAGTGGATGAGGTGGCTAGGATTGTATTCCCTTTGTTAATAGAGGAAGGGGTAAATGAATGGATATGATTGGTAGACAAATAAATTAACTATGATAGGTTGGGATGGGCACTAAGATCAAACTGATATGGATAGGTACAGACTATAGGTAATGTTAGGTGGATGGAGTTGAAGTCTGTAGGATGTGGAATGCTCATTTCAAGGAGAAAAAAATGAGTATATACCTATTGGTCATGAGAATTTTCTCAATAAATTCATCTAAATTTGATTTGGAATACATGTATCAAGGTATGAGAAAGTATATATGATGTGGTTCACTAACCCCAATCACTAGGTGCGAGGGATTGAATAGAAATATTGAGGGATGAATATGGAATGTGTGAAACAAATTTGGAAAAAGGCTTACTATAGTTTTATCTCAATTTTAAATATATGTTTGATGTGATGTGATTTTAGATGAGGTAAGATAAGATCAAATTAGGACTTAAGCTAGACTTTGATGACTTTGACTAGATTCAACTAAGTGAGCTATGATAAGTTGTAAGATTTGACAGGGGGATAGATTGGCCCAAAAAATATGATTTTGATGAATAATGACTAGATTAAGACTAATTAAAGGATAATATGATTGACTTAAGTTTATTTATATGAATTCATTGATAGGATAGGATGATAAGATTAGATGGTATGGATGACTCAAACTTGATTAGACACAAACAAGCTAATGATGAGGACCCTAATATGAAAAAAGAGTTATTTTACCAATGTGGATGAGGACTAATAAATGGATATAAACTTTATAGGATGACTAATATATTTATGAGGATAATAAGGTAAGAATGAATTGGACATTGATTAGGTTAGGTTACAAGGAATAAAGTGATGGATGAGGTGATTAAGCTAGATAAGGTCAAGATAAGTGATTGGGTATCGACTAAGGTAAGGTGGGTTTTATGATAGGTAATATGATTTGTACTAAGAATCTAAGGATGAGTAAGTCAAGGTGATGTGAGGAAATGATGATAAAAAGGACTAGGATTTGACCTATATTGGTTATGGATAAGGTGGATTTTATTCTTAAATATGACACTAGGGATGATTAATGATAAGGCTAAGTGAATAATATGAAGTTAGACTATGGTAAGATGTGATGGAGGGATGAAAAGACTTGATTAAGTTATGTAAATGATGGGGGTATGACTAGTTTTAGATGGATGAGATTAGACTAGGATGTGACTAAGATGAGAAGGGTGATAAAAGATAAGACAAGATTCAAGATGAGATAAGTTTTAAAGGATGTACACAAATGTATAAAGAAAATATGCATGAGAGGATGTACAATATGATATAATGATGAGATAAGGATATAAAATATGATGATAATTAAGGAGGCCTAGATAAGTGTGTAAAGGCTTGGGTAATAGGTTGAATCAACTCATAAACAACACTGGTCTAGCATAACACACACCAAAAGTAAGCAAGCCATAATCCTAGAATTAGTGATTAAATTAGGAGTGTAATAGAAAATTACATCATCTAATGGCTTCATGAGTGAGGTTGTAGGCTAGTGACACTTTATGAAATATCCCAAACCCTCTCAAACTTGTTTGGATTAATAGTCACTTGGAATTGATACTGACTCCAAGAACAAATTTCCTATTATTATCAATGGTCCTATTGTAGGCAATATAGGCCCTCTAATATATAGGGTGTTTTCTGATGCTTCATTTAAAGAGTTAACTCCTCACCTTCATGGAATCTTGTATAGGGTTTCTTGTTTGGCCTAATGATAGTTTTCCTTCTTATTTAAACTCTATTGAAACATGAAGTGTGGATTTATATGTGGTGGTCGGGTATCGACTAAGGTAAGGTGGGCTTTATGATAGGTAATATGATTTGGACTAAGACTCTAAGGATGAGTAAGTCAAGGTGATGTGAGGAAATGATGATAAAAAAGACTAGGATGTGACCTATATTGGTTATGGATAAGGTGCATTTTATTCTTAAATATGACACCAAGGATGATTAATGATAAGGCTAAGTGAATAATATGAAGTTATACTATGGTCAGATGTGATAGAGGAATGACAAGACTTGATTAAGGTATGTAATTGATGGGGGTATGACTAGTTTTAGATGGATGAGATTAGACTAAGATGTGACTAAGATGAGAAGGGTGATGAGAGATAAGACAAGATTCATGATGAGATAAGTTTTAAAGGATGTACACAAATGTATAAAGAAAATATGCATGAAAGGATGTACAAGGTGATATAATGATGAGATAAGGATATAAAATATGATGATAATTAAGGAGGCCTAGATAAGTGTGTAAAGGCTTGGGTAATAGGTTGAATTAGCTCATAAACAACACTGGTCTAACATAACACACACCAAAAGTAAGCAAGCCATAATCCTAAAATTAGTGATTAAATTAGGAGTGTAATAGAAAATTACATCATCTAATGGCTTCATGGGTGAGGCTATAGGCTAGTGACACTTTATGAAATCTCCCAAACCCTCTCAAACTTGTTTGCATTAATAGTCACTTGGGAACTGATACTAACTCCAACAACAAGTTGTTTATTATTATCAATAGTCCTATTGTAGGCAATATAAGCCCTCTAATATATAGGGTGTTGTCTGATGCTTGGTTCAAAGAGTTAACTCCTCACCTTCATGGAATCCTTGTATAGGGTTTATTTTTTGGCCTAATGACAGTTTTCCTTCTTATTTAAACTCCATCAAAAAATGAAGTGTGGATTTATATGTGGTGATGAAATACAAGATCACAATCCCCCTAGGACTATGTAAAATGCATGGGTATCACTTCCACATCACATTTCCTGCTAAAAGATAAAAATTAGAGAATTTGTTAGTGGCTTTTGATCTTATGAGACTTGTTGATAGGATGTAGAGAAGAGAAAATACACCACTGTAACCCTCAAGTGATACTCAAGCAAATAAAAATATTTATTAAATAATTAATTAAGTGTGATATATACAAAGTTATGTATAATATAGTTTTCAAAATACTAAGATATTTGATATGTGGCCTACAAAAAAAGTTATTAATAGGTTTGAATTAGCAATATTGAGGGGAAACCTACAAGACAAGATGTTAGACAAAGTCAAAGATGTGTCAAAATATGACCTACAAGATAAGTGGTTAGTAAATTGATAGATAAAATAAAGTGAGATAAAACTTCCACCAAATTTTCCCCTAAAAAAATATTTAGTCTAATAATTCCTAATAAAAACATTGAAAAAAATTGCAAGTTTTACACTATAAATTTTTTGAATGAGGGGCCATGACATGGGGGTTTAGGGACAAAAATCCCCAATATGGTCAAGGGGAAATGCCCCTTGTAGGGTTTGGGGGAATCATTCGATTCAAACTCCATATTTTTGTATAGGGGAGGGTTGAGGGGAAATGCTCCTTGATGTTAAAAGCAATTTAGGACTTATGAACCCTTGGAATGACTCAAAATTCACTAAAAATGATCTTAAAAAGTGCACTCAAAAAGGACAAAAAAAAATGCAAAATCACTACTATAGTAATAAAAATCATAGATACAAAGTTAGTTTTAATTCAAAATCACTGTTAGATAATCAAAATCACTTATGATAAGTCAAAATCATAGATACAGATAAATGATTTTACAAACTACAAATAAATTTTCATAGTTTTTGGGCATTTAGTTCAAAATCACTAATAATGTTTTCAAAATCATAACTAAGATTCAAAATCATAGATGGTTAAGTAGAGATATTGTAAAATTTCTAGGTAGACTATTAATGGTTAGGGTAAAACCATGATTGCTAGAGGCAAAATCATGACTTAAAATAAAAATAGTGACTGCCTAGAAGCAATTTTTAAAATTATGCAAAAATCAAGATATTTACAAATTTTACAGAGACTAAATGGACTTTCTGAGATTTTAGGTTATGATTTTACCAAAATAAAGTATTTATAGTATTTTTTAGAATTGAAACAAGATTAAATTAAGCTTGTTTCAAAATTGTAACTAGGAAGTTGTAGTTTTGCTCAATTGTGTGTGTGTGTGTGTGTGTGTGTGTGTGTGTGTGTGTGTGTGTGTGTGTGTGTGTGTGTGTGTGTGTGTGTGTGTGTGTGTGTGTGTGTGTGTGTGTGTGTGTGTGTCCCTAAAAA
The DNA here is from genome assembly GCA_037957365.1 of Torreya grandis. NCBI lineage: Eukaryota > Viridiplantae > Streptophyta > Pinopsida > Cupressales > Taxaceae > Torreya > Torreya grandis. The sequence goes on from JARHVA010004490.1 coordinate 761,267, forward strand.
TATATAAGTTATAATTAAAGATCATATATTTACAAATATTTAATGATATTTATAAACAAAAATTAATTAGGTTATAGATTAAAACCTTTAAATTTTTACTATTAGTTAAAATCACAATTGAATATGTCAAAATCACAACTGCATATTCAAAATTGTGAATACAAAATCAAAATTACAATCATATATTCAAAATCATAGATAGGAATCAAAATCATAGATTATGAGAAGTGATTTTGAATAACAAGGTTAAAATGGATAAATTACCTTGATGGATAGCAGTTAGGTTGGTGGTTTATGTCAAAATCACCATTATCAACCTCAAAACTACAAATGCAAAATCACCTTTCACCTAGAGGACAATTTTTTTGAAATTTTGAGCCCCAAATTTGTCTTAAATATTTATTTCAAGTTTTAAAATCATACTTCACAAAAAAAATTAACATAAAGGAGGATCCCATTATGGTCACCAATTGTGATATGATAAATTTGAGAAATGGATTTATGATATGCAGTTATATCAAAAATACCCAAAAATACCTATCTACCATTAAAATTTAGAGACAATAGGATTAAAAATACAAAGATAAATGAACATTCAAAACCAACATTTTAATCATAAATCTAAGTTCTCTAAATCAATTTCAAAACAAGAAAAATACTAAGTGATTATGGATTACATTCAAATAGACTCAAAGTTTCATCATGATATTAGCTTGATCAAAAGACTGTGATAGCATGGATTCATTGATTAATTGATAGCTTGGTCAAATGATTAATGTATTTTTTCTTAATAGATTTCATTCACATTTAACTCATTATTTGGAATGGAGGGAGTCATGTATTAAATAGTCAAGGGAGGGATATTTTATAATGTATTAAAAAATCAATTGGTAGCCTCTAGAAGAAGACTCTATAGAGAAAGGAGGGAATTCAAAGGAATTTTAAATTCCTTAGAATTCTCTAGAGAGAGAAATCTATAGAAAAGGAAAAGGGTGGTGGAGATTATTCACTAGGCATGTAGGAGAGCCTAGGAGATAGATAGATAGGTTTTTAGGAATTTAAAATTTGTAAGTGGGCATGGGAAGATTTATTAAGCACATGGGATGTTATTAAGAGAATAAATGAGGGGATTAATAATAGGTGGGATATATCTGGGATATGAAATATGGAGAGGGGACTTAGATTATTGAATACAAGGGGGTTAAAGGGGTTATATTAGGAGGAAAAATGACAAGACGAATTAATTAGTGAATTATTATATGTAATTAGAGACACAATTAGTTATCCAAACTAGGTGAGCAAATTAAGATGCATATAGATAGAATTTGTAATTAGTGTGTAAAATGAGGAGGCTATAAGTTTTATTATTTTTAATCAAATTTGGTAAATCCATAATCCCCAATTGATAAACTAAAGAGAAAAGTAAGAAAAATAAGGTTGGAAAGACTTCAAGTGGATTCAATTGAAGTGGTTAAATTTTAGACTCAAAGGATGGTAACTAATAAGTTTATAGAGTAGAGGTGGAAGGTCACTCCATTTTCACTATGTTAGTAATTTAATGTAATGTTATGGGTTTAAATTTTCCTAACAAGAGGTGTCTAGTAAGGTGCCAATTGGGATTATGCAAACCTGGTATTATTTTTTATAGGAGAGAAAAATATTCTCAAAATAATTTGGAAGATGTTTTATAAGTATAGTAGAATAATGGTAGGATTTTGTGGGGAAATAGGAAAATTTTGGGAATTCTATATGTTTTAGAATCCTTTTATTTTTTTAAGATCATTAGTAAGTATGTAAATTTGATAGAATATGATTTTAATAGCTATAATAAGAATATTTCAAGAATGGTTCGTATGTGTATGGTTCTGATAGTTCAATTAGGGAAAGTGAATTTTAGGAGATATTTATTTTTATAGCTTCCAAATCGAATAATAAAGTGTTAGTAGGGGAGACTTTACTAAAAATATGGCTTATTCAGATAATAGAGGTGAAAATTCCTAGACTCAATTAGAAAAATATTTTAATTAATTTATAGATAAACATTATTTGATGGATTTTTAATTGAAGATGGAAAATCACATGGACTAAAAGGAGAAAGGGTTTTACTAATATTATAGAATGGCTAGATAGATATTTAATGTCTTTGAATTGTTTGAGTGGAAAATTTATGGTTAAATCTTATTTTTTGAATGTTTCAAATTTAAATGATAACCCCATTATTTTTCTTGTTGATACAAAAAGAATTCAAGAAGTTTTTCATTTAAATTTGAATTCATGTGGCTAAAGGATTTGTATCTTGATGATTTATGAAGGTAGGGTGGATTTTTTTGGTTCACAATAAGGAGACGTTCAAATTTTATTAAAAGTTGAGACAAACAAATTATTTTATTAGAGAATGGAAAAAGAAATGTTTTTTAGAATATTTTAAGGAGCAAGAAAGATTAATAAAAGAATTAGAGTTTTTAAGCTCACAGAATCACATTTCTCCATTGAAAATGGATAGCCTACAAAAAGATGAGGATTTGTTAGGAAAAATAAATGAGATGTATCTAAAGGAGGGGAAAAAATAGAAATATAAGTATTATGAGAGTTGGAAAAATGAGGGAGATGGGAATACAAAATTATTTCATCGACCAATAATGGAAAAAAAAATACACATTAATAGGTTTTGTAAAATTATAGCCCATGATGGACCTATGTTGATTGAGCCAAAATAAATCAATAAAGAGGAGGGGTTTTCACATCTCCTTTTTAAGGAAGTTCCATGAATTAAAAAGAGGGTGGACATACTTTTTACAGCTATTTATAATTTTATAACTATGAGGCAAAATGAATATTTATTTAAACCTTTTTCTAAGGAAGACATTAAGGGGGTTCTATAAAAAATAGAAGGAGATAAAGTACCAGTTCTAGATTATTTCCTAGTTTATTTTTATATAATTTATAGGATAGAATAGGATAAAAATTGATATGGGTGGTGAATGAGTAGAATCTTGTTAAAGTTTTGAAATATTTTAATTGTATATTCATTGATCTAGTTTAAAAGGCAAATCCATCAAATTATGCATATTTTAGGCCAATCTCTATATGTAATACTATATACATGATTATTTTTCAAATAATAATTGAAAGATTCAAGATATTCTTTCCCCTAATTATTTATTTAGAACAAGTAATTTTTGTTAATAATCATCATATTTTGGATGGGGTCATCATGACACATGATATTTTGTATTCACTAAAATTAAAAAGGGAATCAAGGATGAAAATTAAGTTAGATATTATAGATTTCTATTATAGGGTGAAATGGGTATCTTAAGAAATACTATCAAAGTGTTTAGTTTTTCTTAGGTATGGATTTCTTGGGTTATGAATTATATTATTGAGGTATTTTTTAGTATTAATCAATGGAAGTTTAATAAGATTATTTCAAAACTCATGTGGGATTAGGTGTGTGAATCATTATCCCATTGTTTATTATTATGGTTGAATATTTGTGAAGGGCATTGAATGAGGTAAGAGTAAAGGATAAGATATAAGGACTTAGATATTTTTTTTAGGGTAATATGAATTCTCATTTATAATTTTTTTATGATAAAATTATATTTGGGCTTGTAGATGTAAATGAGGAAAAATATTTTGGGAGACTTTTGAGGAAGTGTGAGGAAGCATTGGATCAAAAATATAGTTTGGATAAATCAAAGTTATATTTCGTATATGTGCCAAAAAGGATATATGTAAGGATTCTAGAAAGTCTTAATATTCTAATGGAAATTTTCTCCATAAATTACCTAAGGGTTATTTTTTGTTTGGAGATGTCAATGCAAAAATATAGTCATAACTAATTGATAATAGGAAATAAAGTATAGCAGCATGGAAGGAAATGTGGTTAAGTTTAGCAAGTAGGCTCATCCTCATCAAATTACTTATCCAAGTAGTTCCAATATATATTTTATAGTACTTCAAGTTACAAATGTATTATTTGAGGAAATGATTAACATAATAAGATCCTTCCTATGTCAAGGTAGGTCAAAATTAAGGAAGATTCATTAACTCGATGACAGAAGATATATAGTTCAAATAAGGCAAGTAGGGCAAAGGGGATGGGGATAGGATTGGGGATTTTAAACTACATAATGAATATTTAAGGGTTACATTTCCTTTGTAAATTTATGAGAAGTATGATAATCCTTAGAGTATGAAATTTAAAGATAAATATTTAGAAACTAATGTGTGAAAAAATAATTTTTATAGATGTTTATCTTCCAAATGGATCTCACATTTGTAATTTTATTGCTTTATAAATAAAATATATATTTTATAATATGTCTTAGGAAATATAGAAAAAATTCAAGGAAAAGTTTCTAAGATAGTCATGGAAAGGGTATCAAGTCATATAATAAATGGTATATTTGGTTGAAGTTAATCAGGTTTTGACACAAGCATAGGGTTATAAGATTCACAATTATTAGATGGAAACTAATACTTGTGGAATATTTCATAGGTAATGAATATAATTTTTAGATTATGACTTTATAACATATAAAAAAACACTTTTTGGAATACTTTCTAACACATATACATATTCATATAAAAAGTATAGAAGATATTCTTAGATGGACACGAGGAAAGATGAGGATTTATAAGGTATGGATAGGGTATGTATGTGTAGTGAAAGGAATCATAAGGGAAAGGTGACTCTAAATTGGTCCTCAATTATATGAATAAATGAAAACCCCCAAATTAGAGGTCAAATAGTATTCTTAGTGAAGCTAAATACATGGAAAGGCTATTCAATTAAGTATAATATGTGCACTATATAATAATGCAACCAAGAAATGATTTTTTTAAAATTAAAATATGGTTAAATTTCATATTTTATCTTTGTTTAGTGTGGGTATGAGAGAATCAAATGGGCTTGGTGCACTACTAGAATTAGATCAATAGGGTGACTAGAAAAGGAAACAACTATCAAAGGATAGTGAAGGTGTAGAACTTAAAGAGATTGAAAAACTTAGGAAGGTTTAAGAATGTGAGGAATTTAAAGAATATATAAAGTTTACATTTAAAAAATGAGGCTATAAAACATAGGGAGGGTATGGGACACTGGAGATTTTGCAATAGAGGGAAGATGTGGAACTCGGGGAGGCTAAGGAACATAAGGAAGACATGGAATATACATAGATTACATAATACATGGAGGATGTGGAACATACATAGGCTATAGAACATATAGAAGCTAAATAATGCAAGGATATTTCATAATTTAGGGAGGTAGTGGAACATGTAGATATTGAGGATTATATGGAGGATGTGGAAGTTAGCGAGGTCATAAATTAAAAGGAGGATGTGGAATACAGAGAGGTTGTGGAAGATGAAGGATAAATACTAGCATCATAAGAAATAAAGGTGTAATTTATGGATGGATATCATAAGAATATAAATGGTATGGAAACTCCAAATAAGGTTTTACACATAAAAATTATACTTGTTATTAGTCCTCAGTTTCACTTAGGATGCAATTTTTTTTAGAGGCATTTAATTAATATCCAAGTAATAATGATTACTTTCCATTAGGATTGATATAGATAATGATTTGTAAAATTAATCATTGAGGATTAATTTAAAATATTTAATAAAAAGGTATTTTTGAAGAATGTATTGTTTTGGAAGTACAACTTGGAAATAAATTCAAAAACTAATGTGATACATGAGATTGGGAAGGAATAAATTATAAAGTGGATAGATTCATGGGTGTTAGTAGATGGTAGATGAATTAAGAAAAGGAGATTGGAAATCTTACAAGTGGATTTTTTTTTTAAAGGTGTCAGGTCGTAATTAATGAAAGAATCAACTATTTAATTATGGTTAATAATATACATCAATTAATACTTTGTTTATAATGATGGGGTGAATGTGACATTATAAAACTTCCACATTTTTATTTTTATAAATTGGATTCTTTTTGTTTCTTATTTCTTGTACTAGTAATTGAAGATGAAATTATAATTGGCTATGAAGATTTCATTTTAGTGAATAAGGAAGGTTTGTAAGTTTCAATTGTATTTGAAGTAGTTTTCATAAGTATAGATATATAATACAAGATTTTGTAATGTATGAGTCATTTAAGAAATCACTTCTTATAATGAATGAAAAATATATTAATACTTTCAAAGAGATGGTTGGATGGTGTTCTTACGGGATAATTTTAAGAATGAATCTTAAAAAAAAAAAAAATCTATAATATCTTATGAATCCTAGAGTTTAGGCATAATTTCACTGGCTAATATTTAGAAAGAATTCCATGTAGGTGTAAATTAATTGGCCATTCTCCTTCCCCTTTGGTAAAAAATAAAATCCAAAGTCCCCTATAAACCACCATAAATAGCCTCCCAAGATTCCAATTGTATTTTTTTGGCCTTTGATTTCTTACCTCTACATTTAGGATCACCATAGTTTGGTTTGGATAGAAGATCCAAATATGGATGGAGGCATAGAGGCTTAAGGGGGGAAACATGAGAAATAATATTATTTATAGAAAGACTAGTCCCTTGGGGTGATAGATAATATTCTTCCAGATTAGCACATTTTATAATAATATTTATATACTATATAATATAATAATATGTATAATAGTAATGTAATTTAATATATATAATAATAGTATTATAATATTATATTATTATTGGAGATAATTCCTTCACTTAATATAGACTCAAAATCTAAGAATATTTTTGAGTTGTATCACCATCATAACATAATCAATGCTGTTAATGATTAAATCGAGTGTCCCCTACCATAACAAAGCCTGAGGCATTTGCCTTTATTTTTAATGGCTTTACAATATAATGAATAGGTACGTCATTCATTTTTAATTTAAATAAATATGTGTGAGTCATTGGAAATACTACCATCTCCAATCCATCTTAGTCATTATGAGCTTTGTGTGGGTTGATAAATAAGTTAGAGGAAAGAGGATAGCTATTGGTCACATGGAAATCCCTTCAGATAGCTTGGGTCCCTCTAAGTGAACCAAGTAGATCAAGGTCAAGGACATGATGATCAACACAATCAAGGATATTAAATTGAACATGCTTCAAAATTATTCCCTGGATGATGTTCACCACTACTTTTTGGGACTGGTAGATGAATTAAAGTTGAGGCATTTATTGAATTATATAAATCTAGTGGATAAGAAAACAAGAATCACAACCAAGGAAGAATTGAATTTTCAATAAAAGGATCTTATTGATGGGATTAAAGATAATAAAATTTTAAATTGGATGGCCACCAATCTCTTGCATGTGCAGTTATCAATGAGGTCAGGTGCGGGTGTTTTTATTACATCTATCGACTCAATCATCCAAGTCATATAAGATCTAGGACAATCCAACCCCATTTTATATACATTCAAAGTTTCACATCTCATTATAATTCAAATGGTATTTTTATTTCCATCAACTAATTAGTGGTTCATGAGGATGTTGAGAAATTTGGAAACGTGGTAGACACTAGGTTAGATTAGTTTTGGGTTCTTTTGAAGGCCATAGCAATGGATAACATCAATGAGAGCTATAAGTTGAGTGTCATTTGTGACAAGATGGGTATCTCAAGTGATAAGGAATATTACAAGCTTGTAGAGTCTATGTCAACCCTGATCATTGAAGAAGTGCATAAAGAGGGACCAACAATGGTGGTCTCCATTTCCTTTGAGGATGTCTAGTTTTTCATCTTTGTTCTTGTTCTTACTATGTATTTCAAATAATATGTCCAAATTACTTATGAAAATCACTATTGATTTTAGTAGCTTCTTGATGTATATCCTTGTTTCATCAAGGTTTTTAGAAATATTATAATATATAGAAATTGCCCCTTTTTTGATCTATCAAAAAATATTATTATTGATTATATATTAATATTATATATAAAATAGAATATATTAATATTATTTATATAACATATGAATATTATATATTATAATATATTTATTACATAATTATAAATATAAATTTATAATATAATTATAAATATAAATTTATAATATAATTAAAATGTTATATATTTATATTATTTTTAACTTAATATATATATATATATTACTAATTATATATAATAGTATTATTAGTAGTATATAAATATTTATAGTATTATAATATTAATTATTTAAATATATATTAATTTTATATATATTAATATAATAACTAAATAATAATATAAAATATTATAATAATAGTGTTATATTAGTATTAAAATAATATAATATATATTTATAATACATAATAATAATTATTATTATTATTATATTAATATTTATCTAATTTTGATTTTTTGAGGAAATTGAAGTGAAAATGATGGTGATGATAAATGAATTGGGAGCATTGGTGAATGGATTGGGATAAGTGGCACAAATGGTGAGGAGTTATAGAGAGGTGGCAACTAAAGGTAAGTAGTCCATGAGAGGTGAGTCATCAGCAATGACTAGTTTGTAGGGGCACAAGAAAGAAGGGAAATAGGGATGAGTAAGGTGAAATGTTTAGGAGGATGGAGAAAAGGATGGAGGATCAGAGGTGAAGGTAGGATGTGAGGAGTGTAGGTTAGATGGGAGCTATAAACCTAGCAAGGGAAGGTTGAAACATAATGAAGATTTTTTTATCAAGGTTTTAAAAAATCTAAGTAGCTTACCCTAGGTTTTGAGCTTCAGGAAGATGGGTTAGGGTTGGAGAAATAGGTTAAAGATAGAGGTTGGTCTTTTAATGGATCCTCCCCAAGGAATTAGTATTTTGATGATTTAATTAAGGAGGATAGGTATTTTAAGGCTATGGTCTTTTCATTGTATATTAATGTTTTGAACCCCTTTCATACTTTCAGAGCTTTTTATAAAGAGAAGCTTCTTAAAGCTAAGATTTATTCTAAACCTATTTTGATTCTTAGAAGTCATATTTATCTTGAAAATATTTTTGAGGTCTCAAGTCAGTGGGGGATTCAACTCATAAAAATTCTCTAGAAACTACCTTTTAGGTGATATTCCCCATTTTTCTCTGATTCTCCTCCAATTATGGAAACTTCATATGCTAAGATATCAAAACTTAGTCTAGAAAGGGGAAGTAGCTATCTAATAGGTAAATGTGTAGATAAATGGCCCTCTTAGGATTAATTTAATTATTTTTTGGAACTTAGCCAACATTACAAGCACCTTCTCTAATATTGTTTTCCAATGGGGATTTTATATAGTTTTTATCTGCAGAAGATAGAGATTTTGTGTGGTCGAATAAACCTTGATTTTTAGGCAAACAAGGGTTTTTTTATGTCCCTAGGCTCCTTTTTTTTATCTTGATACCTTGGTTATCTTACAAGTCCTAGTATGGATTATATTTTATCTCTATGAGATCTTGATCTTCTTAAAATGCTGGTGAGGAAGCTATGAGTTTTTGTGAAAATTGATGATTCCTTGGTGGCTAATATGATTTTTATTAGGGTGTGTGTATTGATGGATATTTCCAATCCTATCCATCACTCCATTCAAATATATTCATCTCATGGTTTGTGGATTTAATTTCTCAATTTCAAAGGACTACCATTTAGATGTTTTAAATGTAATCAAAGTAATCACAAGATAGTTTCTTACCTGAGAATGGTTAAAAAGGATCATAATCTATGAATTTGTAGAAATGGGTAAATAAAGTGGGATATCTAAATTGATAATTAGTTTAAAGATTACAGATCCCAACAAAAAATATTTTGGCTAAACATCCTACTTTGGAAAAAGCTATAAAGTTTAGGAAAGCCCTCAAAAGGATGATGTTCAACTGGAAGATGTTTTGATCCATTTGAAGCTAGGGTAATAATCCTCTCCTCATCCAGATAGGAAAAAGAAGCATGGTATTTTGGGTTAGTAAAAATAGAAAACTTTTCTCTAATAATGGAAAATTCTCAATATAAGGAATAATCAAAATAAAAAGGGGAGAATTGGGATAAAGAAGAAGAGTTGACAAGGATTTCTTGACTATAGCCTAGACCCCTAGCACTATACATACTCCAAACTTTGGTAAAAAAGGGGAAAGAGGTAGGAAAATGGAATAAAAAAGAATACAAATGGATGCTTAAAATTACATTCTCAGTGGCACCCAATGGACAATGGAATCATTGCTTTCTAATAGGGGCAAACAAATGTTGGTAGCAAAATGTTGAATAAAAGGTTGAGTTGGAAAAGTTTTTATGTTTTTGATAAAAAAATTTGTTCTTTGGTTATGTAGTGGGCTTATAATTTTACATTGGCTTTATATTTTTTAAGTTGTATCTTCCCCATATGGTAAGAGTGTTCAAGGTTTAAAAATCTTGAGTGAATTTCAGCATTTTTTTGAAGGAGATTGGACCTCCTATTGTGTTCCAGAACTAGTTTTATCTCTAGATAAATTTGAGCATTTATATATATATATATATATATATATATATATATATATATATATATATATATATGTATATATATGTATATATATGTATATATATGTATATATATGTATATATATATATATATATATGTATATATATATATATATATATACATATATATATATGTATATATATATGTATATATATATGTATATATATATGTGTATATATATATATATATATGTATGTATATATGTATATGTATATATATATATATGTATATATATATATATCTATATACATATATATATATATATATACATCTATATATACATATATATATACATATACATACATATATATATATATACATATATATATATATACATATATGTATATATACATATATATATATATATATATAATGTAGTGGGATTAGAAACTTATATTGGCTTTATATTTTTAAGTTGTATCTTCCCTATTTGGTAAGAGTGTTCAAGGTTGAAAAATCTTGAGTGAATTTCAGCATTTTTTTGAAGGAGATTGGACCTCCTATTGTGTTCTAGAACTAGTTTTATCTCTAGATAAAATCTAGCATTAAGATTATATATATATATATATATATATATATATATATATATAATTCTAATGCAGATAATGTGGAAGTCATTAGAGAAGTCCAAAATCTAAATCTCTAACTTCAACAAATTTACATTGTTACGTTCCCTAAGGAAGACTCTCTTCTCTAGTTAATGAAAGATAATGGGGATTACTTGGTGAATTATGGGTTCTTGGTCAACCTTGATCTAAAGGAGGATTGGACCTACTGGAGAAATCTATGGATTAAGCACCTTATCCCTAAGATAAACATATTTTTCTAGCTTGTAGCCCAGGATAAAATTCTCACTATGGACAGTTTGGGTAAACATAAAATGATTATCCCCAATAGGTGTGTAATCTATAAATCCAGCCTAGAATCTATTTCCCATATTTTCCTTGATTACCACTTCAATATATCCATATGCAATCATCTATTTTATCTCTTTAATATGTCTTTGGTTAATCCTATACTTGATCCATTCTTGATCTCATCATCAAAAGGAAACATCCCTAAAATCTTCCCTCCTTATCCTTTTTATGGTCCCTGGCCCTTCCCCAAATTTTATAGAAAATATAGATAACTAAGAATGCCCATATTTTTTATCAAAAAAATATGACCCTTGAGTTTTTTCCACTAGTTATGGGATGTCATTGCTGAGAAATAGAGAGTGGTAATCCCTAATGACAAGAAAGTTGACTCAAAGGTTGAAAACGTCATTCTTCATAAGTGGAATCTTACCTCCCTCCCCCCAAACTAAACATGGCTAAAAGCCTCATGAAATGGTCATGTCCCCCTTTAGGGTGGTTGAAGCTAAACTTGGATGGAGCATCCAAGGGAAATACAAGAAGTGCAGGAGGTGGTGGAGTCATCAGAGATGAGTCTAGGGTGGCAATATTTACCTACATAGTACCAATAGGGGTACAAAAAAACCATGTGGCCATGTATAAATATGTTCTTTAGGGTATCTCATTAGCACTCAAACTTAATATCTCTATGTTTTAAATTGAAGGATATCACTAAACATCCTTAATTTTATTTCATTCAAATTAAACCTCTCCCACACCATTATCCAACTCATTACCAATTATACTGGCCTCCTTTGGACCACTAGTGATTATTCATTCACCCACATATATCATGAGAGTAATTCCATAGAAGATGGTCTAGAAAACATTGGAATCACTATCCCCACTATTATCACATGGATTAGACCCACCAATATTCCCCTCCCCCAAATATCTCCCTCTTGATTAATCATGATTTATAAAACTCCCCTATTCAGCCAAGGGTCAAGAGCACACATGTGAATGGATATCACATCTAAGACAAGCTTTCCCCACACTAAGTGTCATGATGGTGACACTAATTTAAAATTTTGGGATTATAAACATCATCCTAAAAAGCACCACAATTATAGCAATTGGATAAATCAAAATTGTAGTAGTTTGACCCTTCACTTCACACTCTACATATTACACTACTCAAGTAGGAAGAATAACAAAGCCATTGGAGGAAATAGAGACTAGTGATATCCAATATCTTATGTCAAGGTAAAAATTAAATGTAATGTCTAGAGGAAGATCTAAAAGAGGGCTCATAGAATTCATGCTTCACATTGAATTCCATGATGATATGATTGAAAATGACTTCACCATGGCATGTAGGTAGAGACAAGTCACATTCAAGGGCACCATTTGACATCATAAAGGAGTTAGTCAAGGAAGTCAAAAACATGTCATGTGAGGGTACCAAGGTCTTCAAGGACAAGAAGTGAAAACAAGAGATGATGTATACTTTCTTCAAAATGGACTTATATTTCTAAATTGAAAAATAAGGGATACCCCAAAGCCAATCTTCCAAGGCATTAGCTAAACATGTGTCTCTAGGTAATAAAATACTTAACTTTAGAGGGAAAGTTTACTCACATATTTTCCCATCACTTATTGTTACTAAACCACTTTAAGCTCCACCATATTAGCCTACCTTACAACATGCTAATTTCCCTTGAATTATTTATCTTGAAATTCTAATAAAAACCCTATTCAAACCTGATACATCAAGGATTAATCTTCCTTCTCACAAAAAAATGGAAACTATTGATTGGAATTGAGACCAGCTCAGGTGAAAGTAGTAAGGTAAAAGGTTTAGGGGAGGTCCTACAAAACTCTGATAAAGATTGGGAGGAAGATCCATCTTCACCTTCTATCACCCTATTTCCCACCCCTCAACCCTCTTTAGAAACATCCCTGAGTTGTCAATAGGAAGGGAAAAATAAAGACCCATGACTCTCCCTCCCAAGATAAGAAAAATGATAAGAAGGTAAGCATAAGTTTGAGGATTCCCTATTATATAAAAAACTATAACTTTGATATTCATGAGTTGAAGGTGGCTAGAGTTAAGAGGCAAGGAGATGATAGAGAATTGGAAAATCTCTTTTAAGAAATTAGGTAGAATATGTAGGATTTCCATGATAATGTGTAGAGCATGGGATGATAGATGTTTCTATTGACCATTTTTTGCCCAACAGGCCAAAAATCGGTCCCCTTCTTCCCCTGCTATTCTAGGCCAATTCATTTTTCATTTTGCATAGATCTAGTGATTTCTACAGACTCTACAGGTCCATTTTTATGGACTCTACAAGTTTTCTTTTAGTAGTTAAAGAACCAGTCAAAAATGGCAAGATTTTACAAAGCTTCTTCAAATTTTCATCTAAAGAAATTCACAAGAAAGGTTGGCATCTTCGAACCATTGAACTATCACTTCATTTCAAGCTTTGGTTTAATCGATAGTTCAATTAGCTTTGGTTCAAGATTTAATTCATCACTTCAAGTCCATCGCTTCAATTTCAAGCCTTGGTTCAATCTTTGAGTTCTTTGGCTTTAGTTTAATCAGCTAAATTCAGTGCTTAGTTCATCAAAAAAGTTCAAAGCAAATGGTTCAATCAGCTCGATGCGCAGCCTTGAACCATTGAACCAAATTTTGGTTCAAAAGGTTGGTTTAATGGCTTGGTTCAAGGGTGTGCCCTACAACTGAAGGGTAGTTCAAGATCCAAAAAATCCCTTATGGAGGGCAGCCAAAGGGCCCAAAGTAGAAAAGCCATGGAAAAGGGCCTGATGAACTTTGCCCAAGATGGTGACGAGCCTGAGAACGTCAAATTTTACACCAGGGAAGCCAGAGCATGGAAAGCACCAAGTGGCAATTGTGGAGGACTTCAACATGCTTTTTTAGGAGCAACAAAATGTGCCATGTGTCTTTTATAGGGCTCAAAAAAAGCTGATAGGTGGCAACATCTGTGGGTTTCTCTTGTTGGCTTCAAGGAAGACTGTGGTGGGCCCGAATGAGTTGTTAGGAGCTATGCAGAGTGTGCCAAGTGTCAGTGTCTGCTAAGAACCAAAAAAGGGCCCAAAAATTTCTCTAAGGTAGCTAAAGGCTCTATGGAAGTGACCATGTGTCAACTTCTACCTGACTCTCAAAAGGCCCTCTAATGTAAGCAGATGATGCCACATCCCATTACTAACTTGGCAAAAGTCACCACGTGTCAACATCTGCATTTCAAAGTGTCTTCCAAGTGCCCAAGCAGTGGATTATGACACGTGTTAAAGGTAGATGCACTCTTAGTGAAAGGGGCAAGGTAGGGAGTTGAAGGAGAGTCTAGGGGTGATGGGCTCGAGAATGTCAAATTTAAAGCTACAAAAAAGCCATTAGTTTTTAAATGCCCTAGCGCCAACCATGGAATGAGCCCAAAGAATGCAGCAACCTGCCAGAAGATCATCCTTCAGGGCTAAAGGAGCAAAAAATGACAAAGAGCCCAGACAACAAAGAGTAGGCAGATGGTGTGGCTAATAAATTCAAATCTTGATAGCAGAATGGCCATCACGTAGAAGCAGACGAAGCAATCTAAGTGATGCAAGAAGGTGTCAAGAAGTTATTTCAGTGGTTGACACAGTGCCTACCATGCGGTCATCAAAGAGGCACAACAGTGGTTGACGTGATTGGTTTTGTTCAATATGATTTACAGAGTAGGAAAATGGTATGACTCATGAATTCAAATCTTGATAGTAGAATGGCCATCACATAGAAGCAGACGAAGCAATCCAAGTGACATAGGAAGGTGTCGATTTAAGAAGTTATTTTAGTAGTTGACATAGTGCCTATCATGGGTCACTTGTAAAAAGGGTGCCAAAAGGCCTCTTTTCTTCCTCTATATATTGGAGACTTATCTTTGGAGAAAGGATCTTCCACATTTGTAAGGCATAGCCCTGGCAAATTTTCACTTGAATCAATAAATGCATTTTTTACCTCTATCTTGGTTAGATATCTCTGTGTATGTCTAAGTGTTAGTTTGTGTTTAGTCATTGCTTCTTGATGCTTCCACAGGTTCAACACCAACATACATGGTGTCTATAAGGTGCCATTTCTACAACTGATAAGGAGAGTTGTATTTAGAAGTGTAGAAATAGAAGAAATTACTATACAGTGTGTCTCTCATAGCACCTTTGGTGAATCTCTATTTTTTGTATTTTCCATTAAAGCCTCCTTGCCAAGTTTCTTGTAGCCTGGTCCTTTTGCTAGTTTGAAGTGTATGCATGTGTTTGTCTGATTTTAAGTGTGAGTGTGAGAAGGTCAGATCATTTTGGTGCACCACCTCCTTTAGAGTAGTTTGTTTTCCTACAATCTTTCTCCCTTTTCAACCCCCCATTATATATATATATATATATATATATATATATATATATATATATATATATATATATATATATATATATATATATGTTAGCACTTATTGGAACAAATCAAATGCATCAAAGGGAGCTAGCCCTTACCTAGAGACTCTCCCCTCTAGCTTTGCCGGTCCCACAAGTGAGAGGGGAGTTTCCATTGTTGCGTGTGGAAGGCAAGAGCTCAACCTCCTTGCCCTGGGTGTAATCCATTGCATCAACAGTTTTTGGCATGCCCGATGGGACCTAGTTTTACAACTCAGTAAGGTTTCAGGATTGATGTTGGTCCTGTTACAACAAATCAATTATTTATAGCATTTGGTGACTCCACTGGTAAGAGCCTCATTTCCTAATCAAAGACCAGTCTAACTTCTGATGCCTAAAGTCACCACATGATCTGCTAATAAGGGTGTCCCTTTTGAATTCATTGAATTACCTCTCAACTCAGCAAAGCGATTGAGGTTCAAAGGGACTCATCCTTATTTAGTGAGTCATCTTCCTAGTCCAACTACAGGTGCTTCCTTCATAAGAGAAGTACCCCATTTGAATCCCCTTATAGCTACGACATTACCCTTTATGAGCTTTCATGGTCAGAGTCCCTTGAACCTCCAGCGTTATGACCCAATTCCAAGAGCAGTCCTCAAAAGTGTGCCTCCCTTTAATGGAGAGGGTCCCATTACAACTATTGAACACATTATAAATATTACCAACCTCTACAATATTCACAGTGTCATTGAGGAGAATATTGCAATCAGATTGCTAGCATTGTCTTTCAAGGGCAAAACTCTTGACTGGTATGGGACTTTGCCTGCAAATTCAATCCATTCTTGGAATGAATTGGGTACTCAATTGATGGACCATTTTGGAGAAAATAGCAATGACCTCTCACTTGTTGAGCAACTCACTACCATGAAAAGAGCCCCACACAAATATATGTAGGATTTCAACACATGATTTTAGAAGACATGGGATAAAATCCCCATTTTGGTAAGACTGACTGCTAGCTATGCTTTCCTATATCATTTAAGGGCATTAAATAGTGATATTTCTATGATGATATAATCCATGGGAGGGCATGTACTGCCTACTACCTATGACATAGCCATAGTAGCTAAAAATTGCTTAGTACAAGCTGGGAAAATAGCCCCTAGACCCCACATGCCACTTTTCCTAGAAATGCTACCTCTAATTCAGGCCATTGCTCCCACATTAGCTCTTCTACCTAGCATAGAGAAACTAGCTACTGCTCCATCCAATGAGCTTCATGAAGTTAAGAGTCTATTATAGAGTATGTCAAATGAACTTCTAGCTCTTAAAAGGCAACAATCTCAAAGCAATAGACCAAATCAGGGATACCAGCATTATGGTCAAGCCCCTAGACCCCCTTTTCAAAACTAAAATCAAGGATAGGGTCAGCTTACTCAGATCAGACCATTTCAAGGCTACAACCCAGGCCCCCTTCATCATCTAAGGTCATGGTGCCCATTCAGAACAATCTGGTGCAGGAATGGCCAAGATGTTCAACCATGAGATATGGTCAGGAGCAAGCCGCTTATACAAATGAGATGATGGGTTGTTACCCAAATGTGCTAGATTATCAGGTAGCCACTCATTCCTAAGTCTTCAAGGCTCTAATTCAACCCAGCACAAGTAGTAGTCAAATTCAGCGTAACTCTACACTTATGAACCACCTAAAAGGTGAGTTCTGTGCAATCAATTATGTGGGTGTTATAGACAATCAGGCTGACTATGTTGTAGGCAACACAAGATCCAAAGGGAGAACTATGGAAGAAACTCAAGCAACTATTCAAACATCCACACCATCTCTTCCACCACAAGCAAACCAGAAATTCCCAAATTTTAGGCTGCCAGTCATACATTCAGCTCCCCAGCCTACACCTCAGAAGGCTGCAAGTGACCCCAAAGAAAATATGGAAGGGATAAATCCTCAAATCAACATGGTAGACCAAGTGAAGGAGTTGCACATAAATATTTCCTTGTGGGATCCATTATCGATACTGGGTGTGTTAGATGAAGGAGATGTTAGAAGTTTTCCCTTTGATCCAAGAGGGAATCAAAAATACCTGGTTAGACTTATATAGTAGGTTTCTTTCAGTTTTCTTTCCCTATTTTCCCTAAGTGTTGTTTGTAAAAGTAGTTTTCTTAGCTTTGTGTGTGTTTTTTCTTTTCCTTTTGAGGTGAATCTTTGTGATTAATTCTAGAATTTATTAGAGCTATTGTTGATCTTCAAGATACAATCTAACCCCATGCCCAATGGATTTTTAAGGCAAATAGCTTCTAAGCATAGCAGGCATGCTTCCCTTGGGAGTCACCAATTTGTTGACCATTTTTTGCCCAACAGGCTAAAAATTGGTCCCCTTCTTCCCTTGCTATTTTAGGCCAATTCATTTTTCATTTTTCATAGATCTAGTGATTTCTACAAACTCTATAGGTCCATTTCTATGGACTCTATAGGTTTTCTTTTGGTAGTTGAAGAACCAGTCAAAAATGGCAAGATTTTACAAAGCTTCTTTGGATTTTTGTCTAAAGAAATTCACAAGGAAGGTTGGCATCTTTGAACCATTGAACCATCACTTCATTTCAAGCTTTGGTTCAATTAGCAGTTCAATTAGCTTTGGTTCAAGCCTTAATTCATCACTTCAAGTCCATCACTTTAATTTCAAGCCTTGGTTCAATCTTTGAGTTCTTCAGCTTCAGTTCAATCAGCTTAGTTCAGCACTTAGTTCATTGAAAAAGTTCAAAGCAAACAATTCAATCGACTCGGTGCACAACCTTGAACCATTGAATCGTTGAACCAAATTTTGGTTCAATAGGTTGGTTCAATGGCTTAGTTTAAGGGTGTGCCCTATAGCCATAGGGTAGTTCAAGATCCAAAAATGCCCTTGCAGAGGGCAGCCAAAGGGCTCAAAGCAAAAAAGCTGTAGAAAAGGGCCCGATGAACTTTACCAAGGATGGTGACGAGCCTGAGAATGTCAAATTTTACACCAAGGAAGCCAGAGCATGGAAAGCACCAAGTGGAAACCACAGAGGACTTCAACATGCTTTTTTAGGAGTAGTAGAACATGCCACATGTCCTCTATAAGGCTCGATAGAAGCTGACAGGTGGCAACATTTGTGGGTTTCTCTTGTTGGCTTTAAGGAAGACTGTGGTGGGCTTGAATGAGTTTTTAGGAGCTATGTGGAGTGTGTCAAGTGTCAGCATTTTCTAAGAACTAGAAAAGGGCCTAAAAATTTCTCTAAGGTAGCTAAAGGCTCTATGGAAGTGACCACATGTCAACTTCCACCTGACTCTCAAAAGGCCCTCTAATGTAAGTAGATGCTACCACATCCCATTACCAGCTTAGCAGAAGCTACCACATGTCAATGTCTACATTTCAAAGTGTC
Organism: Torreya grandis; assembly: GCA_037957365.1. Classification (NCBI taxonomy): domain Eukaryota; kingdom Viridiplantae; phylum Streptophyta; class Pinopsida; order Cupressales; family Taxaceae; genus Torreya; species Torreya grandis. The sequence goes on from JARHVA010004490.1 coordinate 780,380, forward strand.
TTCTAGGTGCCCAAGTAGCGGATTACAACACATGTCAAAGGTAGATGCACTCTAAGTGAAAGGGACAAGACAGGGAGCTAAAGGAGAGTCCAGGGGTGACGGGCTTGAGGATGTCAAATTTAAAGCTATGAAAAAGCTATTGGTTTTTAAATGCTCAAGTGCCAACCATGGAATGAGACCAAAGAATGCATCGACCCACTAAAAGATCACCCCTGAAGGCTGAAGGAGTAGAAACGGATAAAGAGCCCAGAGAACAAAGAGCAGGTAGATAGTGTGCTAATAAATTCAAATCTTGACAGTAGAATGGCCATCAAGCAGAAGTAGACAAAGCAATCCAAGTGACATAGGAAGGTGTCAAGAATTTATTTTAGTGGTTGATACAGTGCCTACCATGCGGTCATCAAAGAGTCATAATAGTGGTCAACACGATTGGTTTTCTTCAATATGCACTATAGAGCAGGAAAATGGCATGACTTATAAATTCAAATCTTGAAGCAAAATGGCCATCACATAGAATCAGATGAAGCAATCCAAGTGACGTAGGAAGGTGTCGATTCAAGAAGTTATTTCAGTGGTTGACACAGTGCCTACCATGGGTCACTTGTAAAAAGGGTGCCAAAAGGCCTCTTTTCTTCCTCTATATATTGGAGACTTGTCTTTGGAGAAAGGATCTTCCACATTTGTAAGGCGTAGCCCTGGAAAATTTTAACTTGAATCAATAAATACATTTTTTACCTCTATCCTGGTTAGATATCTCTGTGTATGTCTGAGTGTTAGTTTGTGTTTAGTCATTGCTTCTTGATGCTTCCACAGGTTCAACACCAACATACCTAGTGTCTATAAGGTGCCATTTCTACAGCTGACAAGGAGAGCTATATTTGGAAGTGCAAAAATAGAAGAAATTACTATACAGTGTGTCTGTCACAGCACCTTTGATGAATCTCTATTTTCTATATTTTCCATTAAAGCCTCCCTACCAAGTTTCTTGTAGCCTGGTCCTTCTGCTAGTTTGAAGTGTATGCATGTGTTTGTCTAATTTTAAGTGTGAGTGTGAGAAGGTTGGATCATTTTGGTGCATCACCTCCTTTAGAGTAGTTTGTTTTCCTATAATCTTTCTCCCTTTTCACCCCCACCATTATATATATATATATATATATATATATATACACACACACATATATATATATACACATACATATATATATACATACATACATACATATATATATATATATGTGTGTGTGTGTGTGTGTGTGTGTGTGTGTGTTAGCACATATTAGAACAAATTAGATGCATCAAAGGGAGCTAGCCCTTACCTAGAGACTCTCCCCTCCAGCTTCACCGGTCCCACAGGTGAGAGGGGAGTTTCCATTTTTGCGTGTGGAAGGCAGGAGCTAAACCTCCTTACGCTGGGTGCAATCCACTACGTCAACAGTTTCCTCTAATGTAATAGTGGAATACCTTGAAAATGGAGTTAGATAGGCTGAGGGAAGTTTGGGGAAATCTAAAGATGACTGAAGGTAGTAGATATAAGATGAAGGACACCCACATTAAAAGAGGCAAGGAAACTAGGACTATCAACCCAATGAAATCCCTTGCAAGATAAAAAATAAAGAGAAGACAAGACCTAAGAAAAATAAAGGAAAAACTAAATGGAAAATAAGAATGGCAAAAGTCCCTTGCATCTAGACTAGAGGAAAATATAGTAGTATCAAGTAGAAAGTAAGCAGTAATAAGAAGGATTCAATTCCTACTAAGGTACAAGATGACTCTAACATTTCCTTAAAATAAATATCATGAGTCCTTATTTTAGAGTCTTGTTTTATTTTTTAGTCTTGATACCTTATAGAAAGTTAGTGGAAGTCTAGTGGTCCGTTGACCTACTTGGCCTGGTTCTACTTTGTTTTATTTTACTTGACTTTACTTCTTATTTAAATCATGATTTTAGGTCCCTATAAAAACTAACATTCAACTTATCAAATAAAAATAATATAATAATTTATAATATTATAATATAAATATACATGAATAATTATAATAATAATGGTGTCATGCACCAAATCCATGTAGTGTGCAATTTAACATTATATCATGTTTTAGAATAAGTACATATGCAAACAAAAAAATTGAATAATAATAAAAAATGAGTTTTGAAATACATATGTATGACCCCACATAATCAAAATTAGCCAAAGAAATTTATAATTTACCCTACATGTCATGTAAAATTTTGATGACAATTTATAATTGACAATACAATATTGTTTAAAATAAATTTGATTATATTTTACAAATCTAAAAGGGATTAGATGTTAAGAAAATTATATATACACATGAAAAATTATCCTAGACAAGAATAAAAATTTATACTCCTAAAAATTGTAATGAAATGCCACCATGTGATCATAGAATGTAACACATACTAATAGCAGAGAAATAGTCATGTAGTTGATACTTACTATTTGGGAGTAAACTAATATTTAAGAGATGTGTCACTATTATTATGCATTGATTTAAATGTAATAAGAAAAACCATGATCAAAATTGAGTTGCAACATTAATGAAAGTTTGAAATGATTTTTTGTGTTTCAATGTTTCAAAAAACATTATCTTCAAACAACATCGAAGGAACCAAAATTAAATGACAATGGAGCCTCAACAATACATTTGTCCTTTTTGAACATCTTGTATTTTAAAATATTAAAAAACATATTTCCTTTCTATAAACCTTTCACACCCATTGATATAATAAAATATATTAAAAAATAAAGAACTACGTAGATTATTTGTATCATATTTTTACACATAAAATGTATTGACAACCATTAATTCCTCATTGTACACTACATTTTAAGGTCATAATATCCCTTTTTTTACTAGAAATTGCACAAAAAGTGGCAATGGGCATGTCAATATGGAAACTAAGGGAATCATTGGCCATCCATCAATGGAAATATATTTTTTTTGAAAGAAAGACCATTATTTCCAAGACTAAATATTCATTACATGACTAAAGACATGGAGAAAAATGCATTATTTTTTATCTTTGATTCTATAAAAGTAAAAGGTGAAAACTTATAGAGTAGTTTCATGGATGATTCATAATCATAAAATTTATAATTTGTCAAAGTCTCATTTAAATATAATTTTCTAGCGATTTACCCACAAATCCTTATAATTTGCACTTGAACATTGAGAAATGACTTGCTCCTTTATTCATTTTGCTTCCAAAGATTTTCCAAAAGCAACATGATATAAAAATGTTGTTCTTGCAAATCCCAATATAATTTAAAAGATAAAACCATAGAGGGAAATAAATCAACTAAATTAAAATGAGCATTCCCTAAAAAGGGCATATCAAACAAAAAAACACATTTGATACAAATTAGGGTCAAATTTTGCAGACATTTTGCAAGATGATTTGGTATGAAATTACACTGACAAACCAAACTAAAATTTATGGGAAACCTATCCAGTATAACAAAAGTATATTTGTATAGAATAAACTTATGAGGCCATAAAAAGAGTGGTCTCCAAGAGAAAAGATAAGATTTTCAAGTTCAAATCTAGAATCCACAAAGGTTTGAAAGAATTGATCTCTAGACAAACTTATTTTTCTCACCTTATGATTGTACACATTTACTCTATCTAAAATAACATAATATCTCATACCCATTCAATTTCTTTAATTAAACACAAATTTCAAAATAGCTATACTAAGAATTTTAGAGAGAAACATTGCAAAAAAAAATTGTAAATTATTGAAGGGATTTCATTTTCTAACCATAACTTCTCAAATTTATTCAATCATCTATAGTTCATGAACTAAGGATCTAAAACTTGTTTTCCCACTACAAATGGATTATTCTACACTTCTAAAGGTGTTGCCATGTTCTATGCTTTATACAATCTACACCACATCACATCAAACATCATGAGGAAATTACATTAAATTAAATGTTCTCTTATTTTCCAATTATAAATAAAAAATACTTAAACTATAGAGACAAGAATTAATAGTGATTATCTAAAACATCAACAAACATACCTAATGAAATAAATTCGAAGGAATGATCATGCTCATACATAAATGTGTGTGATCCTTTCGAACTTGATTTTTGGATAGACTCATCTTCTTTCATCCTTAGAGTGTGGGATCCATTCCAGGGTTAAAACATGTAAACTTCATGTGAAATCCAAGACTTCAAGATTATTGCCACAAGATGAAATTATCACCTTTGGAATGAAAAAGGGTCTTAATGAATATTTGGGAAAGAGATCACTCCTTTAAGTTGTGAATGGAAGCATATTAACTCTAGATTTGATGTTTTTTAAGTCACCAAATGTATAGACCATATAGATGTAAATGTTATAATAACTAAAAATTGTTATGAAAATAGAATAAAAATGAGTTTACCCAAATAAAAAAATCAAATTTTTAATGGTTCTTAAAGCATATTATTTGCATGATGGAATTAATTTAGTAATAAATGGACAACATAGCTTGACTCGGTAACATATGTATTTCCATATTTTGGGAAAGGAATTCAATCTTTAGAAACATCATGTTCTGAACAAAACAATATAATCTTATCAGATTTGATAGGTTCCAAGTAGAGAAAAAATTGAATACTAGGATGTTCATGATTGCAAAAATAGGTCAAACAAAGAGGAATTTTAGGAAGGACTAAAGCTCTAAGTCTAAAATATAATTTTCCACCTAGATTTGCAAACCATTTAAAAACATTCCTTCAATCAATTATGAACGAATAAATACCAAAAAATATTAATAAACATTAGTATTGATGTTGTTGTAAATAAAAATTATTATGTAGTTATAAATTAAAATGCACAACTTGCATACTAGGACCCCATAATTCACTCATATATGAAAATATAATATGCATTGATAGTGAGGATGAGTTTTCATTGATGTATTTATGAAAATTGGTCAGTTATTCTTATTGAGAAACTCCACATCAAAAAAATCAAATTATCAATACTTCTCAATTTTATTGTTGTCTATTGACTTACTATCAAGGAATAAGTGATATCCATTCATTTGGAGTGATCTACAATGGAACCATAAGTACCCTAAGTTTTATAGAGTATATTATTATGTTGAAAAAAATTGGAATTAAACTTACATCTTTGTATTAGATAGTATGTATAAGAGACGAAGCCTTGTGTCTTTATCTATGCCTCTACCTTTACCTCATTATAATTAAAGTCAAGTGCAAGTGGCATTAATATGACTGGTATTATTCTACTACCCAATAATGTTTAGTGATTTTTTAGGTCTAGGAGGAGGTGAGAAAGTGGATCATACTGAAAACAATAATGAAAATACAACCTTCATAGTTTTTGGCATATTGAGTGGATAGGCTATTCTACTTATATCCTTTATGCATCCTCATTCATCTACTAAAACCTTTACCATAAAAACACATTTTTAATAATTAAAAGGCCCTATTAGGTGTGGGATTAGGGTTGTTATGGGTTAGAGAAGGAGCCATCATAACTTCCTACCCAATAAAAGATAGAAAAGGGGGATATATCTCTTTGTCCTGGAGCATTTTCAGCTTTGGTAGTATGATAGGAGGATTCATTCCTTTAGTTTTAAAATATTAAAAAAATAATAAATTTATGAATGATGGAACATAATAATTTTAATTTGATTTAAATACCCAATAAAATCAAACATGATATCAAAAAATTATTTGGGTTTTCATGCCACTTTGCTTGTATTTTCCCACCACTTATTGTGTACATTAATTCATAGTGAAGATAATAAATGTCATTACACATTGTGGTGGGTTGAGTAAATGTTGCCAATAGATATGAATGAATGCATGAATATTATTATTTTTCCTTATGACACACAACACCTATATTTTGTGGTTGTATGTCCATACTTATATAGCCATAAAATACAACCAATGTTTTTAAAAGACCATATTAGATATAAGGCAAAATTTTAAGAAAACTATCATAATTATATTAACATTCAAAGGGCAATGGTGACTAGATAATTACCATCAAGAAATCATGATAGGTAGGTTTGACTATCAAATTTATAATTCATGGTAGGAGGAAGAAACCTTAGAACAATGTAGATATTTATTATAATCCTTAAAAAAATTAATAATCTTCCTAAAAACATTTCCTTGCATCCAATATAGTCTATTTAAAAAATGATTGTATTTTACAGCTTAAAAGTGTAAACATAGCTAGACAATCATCAAATTTAGGCTATGTTTTTAATTAATTTAGGTTAAAACTAGATAATGGATATTTTGTTTGTTTCTGTCCACATAAATTAAACTAGTAGTTTCCCCAAAGGTATAAGCTATGTCAGAAAAGGGATGTATTTTTATGTTTTGGTAAAGTGGGGTTTTACAAAGTGAAAGAGTGTAAATCAATAGTCATACTTCACTTGAAACCATGACCACTAATTCCATACCACCTTTTGTGCATGAAACATCTAACAATAATAATATGATATTTACGATGGAGATGATGGTGGAAATTGAGGTTGTGTGTTCCATCATATGACAATCAATTATTTTGTAAAGAGACATTTTCTTTTAAAATGATCTTAAGCAAAGGAAAACTAGAGAGGAATGGAGAGGCCATACAGAGCATGAAAGTGGTGAAATATTTTAGTGTGAGTTTGGTGGTGATGGCTAGGGGAAATGATAGTGTATTTTAGGTGATAAACTTTAAGAATCTTGGGAAAATACATGTGCAAAGTTTAATGACATGTCACTTTCAATACAATAAGTAGCTTCCAATGAACTATTTCAATTACCAAATACATGATAGAAACACATGTCATCTTAATGAAAACAAGTGTCATATATCTAATGGCTTCTCTAAAAATGTATAAAATGCAATAGTTGTCAATTTAGATAAAAAATAAAAATGTAAAAGGATTCTTCAATGAAAAATGCCTCTTATATTATCTAATCAACTGATGTAGGAAGCCATATGCAAATAGATATGGATATAAATATTTCCAAGAATTTTTCATTTTCATTCTTAGTAAGTCTAACAAAAACTAATGTATTCATAACAATAGTTATGAATTATCTTTGTTCAGTTAATAGAGGAAAGGTAAAACTACCGACAGGACCATAAGTGCTAGCAATTATGGGTAGTTTGTTGGACCTAGGTTTAAATCCTCACATGTGTCTATATACTCTTTCCAAGAATTGTGTCAATCTAATGTATCTAAAAATAGGCACCACACCAATTATTATAGATTTATTTTTAGAGGTTGCAACTACCATGTTGAAGAGTTTAAGTCATAAATAGCTTTTGAATAAAATTTAAAACTAGGATAATTAGTAAAATCTTTCTAATATTGGCCTTTGCTACACTTATAGTAAGTCATGGTACCATGTCCCTTTCCTATACCACCTCTTCCTCTGTGCCTTAAGGTCACTTCACCTTTATTATACCCTTTGTATTGAGTGAATCTAGTACCCTTATTATAAATTCCCTCTCAATTTTGGGTATTTCCTTCATCTTAAATTTGGTGAAAACCCACCTCAATTTTGGTTAACACTACCATATTGAGCTTGATTATAACCTCCCTGATTCTGATAACAACCTTGATATTGTGATAACTCCATGATGATAGCTTGGTGTATCCCTATCTCCTTTATTTCCTTAATTTCATCTATCAGTGTGAAATTATCTATTTTATGTGTGTTCATATCACAAATATTATAGTAATAAGTAACATTAATTTTCTTAGTTAACTGTAAAAATAAACATTTTCCCATTTCATGATTGCCCTTGTAAATTTCACATGACAATGTCATAATTTTCACCTTATTATTTGTGTAATTATATATGGTGTGACACTCCACTTCACATGTGGGACACCATTATGGTTTTGACACCTCTCACATAGAACTTGTTTAAATATTTTATAGTTGTGTCACCATATTTAAATCTAGGCTTCAATAAATAGGCTTATTATTCTATTTAAGTTAATTAAAAATTTTATTTTTGTGCAACATCTAGTGATTCATGCACATCAACAAAAAAATTCATTTCCATTTGTCTTTTGAACACAAACAATAATTTATAAACAAATCATTATGTATGTTTCAATGAGTGGATTTCATAAGTCAACTTTAACAACAATGTCTTAAAATATGCATTATATGCACACACAATTTCACTTTCATCATGTTTGATTTCATTAGGCAAGATATTCTCTCATTATCAAACTAGGGAATATGGAATTATTTTAGAAATGGATTATTCAATTTTTAAAATTTGACCATAATCTAATTTGGGTCATACATTTAATAATAAATTTGCACATAATCCAATAATGCCCTCACAAATTGACTAGCCTTTTTCTCTTATGCGTTAACTCCCTTTGTAACACATGATATCAAATTTATTAATGCATTCATGTGGCATCCTTGATCCCATATATTTTGGTAGTTTCATCTACATTTTATACAAAAAAATTCACATAAGTCACCACTTACTATTTTTATTGCCATTGAGTATTTCTCCCATATGAAATACTTCTTGATCCACTAGGAGCCCCTCCTCTTGTAGTTTTATCCATCCTTAAGCTCCCCTGTACAGTGCCTCCATGACTTATAATTTTTGGGTTCACTAATAGACTATTCACTCAACACAATGGACCTTATACACTAGCCCCTCTTATTTATACAATAAATATCTTCTCCACTATTCCTTGATTGTGTTATCCTTCTACACATGTATTACCTTTTTCCTTTAGAATTAAAAACAATTTTTTTTCCAAAATAAAATATTCATGCCCTGTAAAATGTATTATTATTTACCTTTAACAATTTTTGATTAATTTATTCATATAAATGTAGATTTGTGCAAACTTTGATGTCTATTGAATCAAATTCAAGGCCTCCTTCACCTTCTATGCATCCCACATCTTCATTATATTTATATATCTAATCAACATCTTCCCATTTATCATCTTCAAATAGGGAATCTTCCATGTGCATAACAACATAAACAAAGGAGTGTGTTTCACCTTTGTCCAAACCCACCTATGCCCTCTCTACTTCTCATATATTGTAACAACTCCTTGGATCAGCTCTCACATCCATATGTGATCTATTATAGTGATTACCTTATCTATTATATTTTCACTTTGGGATCATATTATGAATTCTAATATTATTACATGGTTTATAGGTTTACACCTCTAATTGGCTCAGTCTTATATTTTCATTATTTTAATTTATTGTCAACATTTGGCATGGATCTACTCTATTATGCTCTTATTATTATGAACATTTTGTTCATTTTCTCTTGAAAATTATATTTATATCCATTGTTGTGAATTCCCTAATCTAACTAATTAATTTAATTACAAATGTCCACTCCTCATTTATTTCCTTCAACTACATGACTCACTCTTTAGTTAAAGCATAATTAATTCTAAATTTTAAACTATTTACAACCACATATGCATCTAATCTTTCTTGGATGTGATCTATAACTCAAAAAATATGCTTTTCCAATAGCTTATTAGTCTTCAAATCTTTGTTTCTAAAAACATTGTTTGTAAACTCTAAACATTTCTAGTTAATCCAAGATTCCACATGATCTATAAGTATACATCCCACCATTCTCAAATTTAATCTTTGTGATCTCTTAAAATAGGGTCTTAACAATAGAACCAAATCATTGTGATTTTTTTGTTACCTAATTAAGCCATGTGTAGGTGATGGTAATGACATAAAATAGGTGGACATTAAAATCTTACTACACCAGCCTATTACTTATACTTTGAGACCCAAACACTCACCTGGGACATAACAAGAAACTCTAGGACCCCTATTAAGAGAATTGATGACATGCTGACCTTAGTCTTCAAACAGTGCAGTCTACACATCCCTTACTATGTGCTCTGATTCCAATTTTGATGGATAAATCACCTTCTACAAATTATAAAACTCTAATCCAAAATGATGCAACTGCTCTACCAGCTGAGCTAAGATGGCTCTGAGAACTCAATTTATCAAACCCATAACATCCGTAGATTTACACCTACAATTTCTTTAGCATCATAAAGGTCTACAATAAACTATACATCTTTGTTATATAGATCTTCACGAGCTGGCTTGGATTTACAGGCTAAACTATACACAATTGCAGATCAATACCCTTATCTCAATTCTATGACTCAGCTTAAAGTAATCCCAATGTCTTTCCACATGGACTCAACCTTTGTAAACGTAGGCACAATTCAAACATGACTCAGATTTATAAAGAAACACATACCATGCAATAGTATAATATAGATGTGTTACCTCTCGATCTATGTACTCGACTCAGCTTTTTGTGTTTTCACCATGCAACTCTATCCCTTCGGCTTTCCCTCGGCTTGGTTCTACCAATTTAAACATTCACATTGGATGTTTCTTCCATGGTCTTGAAATAAAAGAAGATATTCCTCTACATGGGTCATCATGCCTGCTTTAATGGACAATCACTCAGTATTATTCTATGAATAGATAGGCCCTATATATCATTGCCCAGCTGTGATTCAATGGATTTTATCATAGGCATTCACATCTTTTCATTATTCACTTTGACATACCTAAAAGGCTTTCAAACATAGGTAAAGCCCTTTCACCATTTGGGACTGCATCATCATATATACCATCTCCAAATTAATTGTATGCAAATAAGTGAATTCCCTCACGTCTGGGCTTGGGTGCTCACATACAAACTAACACTCTAAATCTGACTAGCCATTTCAATGGCTTGTTGACTCTTCATTCAGTTGCATGCAATTATAGAATCGGCAAATACGCTTAGCAGAAACACAGTGGAATTCACATGTAAATGGAATGACTAATACATGAACTTCCATTCAATATAGCACTGAAGACTACATTACCACTAAATATGTTTCATGCAAGCTCTATTCATATCTTGACCCCCATTCGACTCTAAACAAAACATAGTCATGCCATGACAATCTTTTACAAAATCTATCAGAATGTAGTCAATGAGTGTTGGTAGATACGAGAGAGAGAGCCAAATAAATTGCACCCACAAGAATTTTCATTTTTTGCATCAAATCTGTTACAATCAATTAAAATGCAGTTATTTTTTTGGACTTGCTCCTGCACTTCCTCCTACACAACCTCCTACACTACTGCTCACAATATTGAAATAATTCTAATTTATTACTAACACTACTCAACCAACTCCTAAAAAGGCTCAACAATATGCTTTTAAACATAGGATTATTCAACTGCACCTAACCTATGCCACTTATGGCTTGATTCTCCTCTTTTTAATCTAAAATAACTAAATTTGAATTAAATAGACCTATCCTTCTCCTCTTGACAAGTGTACATGATTTGCATTTTTTGAATTACAATTTTTTTTTAAGGAAATCTTTATCATATTCCTAGCACATCTATGCACTCCCAAGATGCTCCTGCATCAAGAATCAATCATGAATATATACACATGCATCATCTTACACTAAAAAACATATATATATATATATATATATATATATATATATATATATATATATGCATTATCTTAAACTAAAAAATACAAATAAAAAATATCATCCATGTACACTAATATTAACATAATAACATTTAGAACATATAAAAATCAATCATTTCATTCATATATTCATGTCATCATATAAATTTAGACACCATTTTTAAATTATATACCACCTCAATCTTATACACTTTGGAAATACATATCATGGATGTACCTTCAGCTTCTAAACATTCCCGCTACTAAAAGTCTTGCATATATTATCTCTTTGTGCTTATTGATTATATCTTAGTCTGACAACTATTTTTATGATGACTCAGACCTTTTATCATGCTTAGAATTTTATAAACCTACTTATCATCTATCTCTACAAGTTCTTTACATATGCTTGTTTCCCAACTACAATGACACTTGCATCCTAGTTAGATGCCTATGTTGATGAAAGTGTCCCTATCTAATATAAATGTCAAGTGCCATAAATTCATCCAATTTACAAATGAAATTTATTCATATGGTCAACCCAAGTTATTTAATGTGATATATTCTTTAAAAGGATTGGAATAGATATAAGATATATAATCATTCATTCTTCACCTAGTAAGTTATTACCTACTCACAACACAACTTACCAAAAGAATTCAATCAAACACTCAAGTGAGAAAAAGATTCCCTATTTTTCCTGCTTTCATATCAATCAAGTAAAAACACACCTATAGGCTTAAATTACTGAAGGAACATTCCATAATCCACATTTTCCAAGTTAAAATATAGGTCATTGTTATACTTGCTTATCACACATTACATGATACACACACAGGCCAACATGTAGGGGATAACTACATGAGTATGAGGTCCTCTTTGGAGTATTATATATGTAGGTAGTATTCATTGATAGAGGAGTCTTTGGGAAAAATCAGCACCGTGTGCCCACTAATAATTTTTTTCCATAGCCACTATGAATATGAAGAACTAGGGTTTTATTATTTAACAAGGAGTGACAGTCTATGACTAAAATTTGATTTCACTAGAGCAAAGGAAAAATAAAACCTAAAGGCATCTAGGTGATCACATCAAGTTTTATTAGGTACTGTGTACAAGATACCTACATCCAATTTAGAAAAAAGTGTCGACACAACCATCCTAGGTCAACACAAGTGTTTGTGGATATAATATATAATTTTCAAAATCAAGCAATTGATCTAGAATTCCATATCTATATCTATATTAACATCAAAATAAACTAATAATCTTGTTTTCATTATCATTTCAATATCTATCATAGTTGTACTTTTTATTTTTAGCATATGTTAACATAATAAATTTAGTATATCTTTATTTAAATTTTACTATTAATTAGATTGCTTTAGAGATAGTATACCATCCTTGTGACTTAGGCTATATTTTTTTAATTGCCTAATCGATATCTTAGGTTTAAACATTTGTTAAACTTAACCTTTATGTATTTCCATGTAATTCTTAGTGTGATTTAGAGTTTTTCTAATTTTCCTGATCTCTCAATTGTTACAATTTATATCAAAAATCAAAATTTATTTTCCTAAAATCATGTTTACTATGTCTAAAAAATAAATTTCTCCTCCTCATAAACCTAAGGAGGGTGATATCTCTCATCCCTCTAACTAGATCCAATCTATCACTTACCCAAATAAAGGTAATAAATATGAAATACCTAGGGTTTATGCTTGTGAAACCCTAAAACATCAAATCACTAGTAGAGTAAGTTAATAAAAGAGTTACAAAATTTGATTGAAGATATGTAGAATACAAAACATGTTAGTGTTAATCATGTGTTTTTGTATTCATCTATAAATGTTGTACCCAAAAAAATTTTGTATCCAAATGAAAAGCTACAATGGAATATATATAAAACCAGTGATTCAAAAAATGATAAAAAAAATAATAAGAGTCCAAATGATGTTCTAAGATAAATGATTAAAACTAAAAGGATCAAATTACCTCTTCCACATCCTATAAGGATATCCAAATATTATTGTGCATATTATAGAATGGATGGGCATCATACAAATTATTGTTTTACAATAAATAATTAAATACAAAGTCACAAAGATGGTGGTGATCATATCATTGATACATCAACCAAGAAAAACCTTCACATTATGACCACCTCTCCTAAAGCACAAGTGCTAAAAAAAATATGGGTACCAAAATAGAATTAAAAGAAAGAAAAGGATAAAAAGAACAAAGAAATGGATAAAATACAATTACCAAAGAAACCAATGATATTTAAACCACCATAAATTAAACCATGTGAGATCCATTTGTCGATCAATATCAAATAACAAAAGGACACAATTCTAAATGATTATGATGGTGGTGATATTATTCCTAATACTAATATTTTAGATGAAAAATTAATAAAACTTTATTTTGATATACTTGATACCTTACCACATGATATATTTATACCTACATGACCTGGTACATATCAATTGAATCCATCTCTAGAAAGTACATAACTAAATAAAGACAAATAAAAAATAAACCATATAACTCAAGATGTTAATAAGGTATTAAAACTTGAGGTACACACAAATACAAGTAATGGCATAGTAGTAAAGGTAAGAGAAATAGAACATATTAAAAAATAGAAACCAAAGACATCATGGAATAATATTTTTATTAAATCTAGCATCACTAGAGAGTAAGAGGCACATTATATTAATCATTGAATCCCCTTGATACAATAACATGATACACTTTATGATTTTATTATGCACACATGTGGCACATTTGGTTCAAGATAGGTTACAAATTTTCCATTAATTAATTATTTTCATCTTCCTATTGATATCATTTGGTAGCTTATACAATCTCCATATTCAAAAAATACAAAAAATACAAAAATCTAAAAATACATTCAACATTTTCATGGTTTATTAGCTCCTTGGCATATATGTTATTGATTTCATGTTAGTAGATGGAATATAAATATTTTCTATATACACATGTTTCACACATTATTTGAATGTTATTCAAGTATATATAAATATATGATCTATGCACTTTCATATGTCAGGCCTTCCCTCTACTCATGTCATGTGGACATCGGGGGTATCTACTTCTTTGATCATGATACACCCAGGTTATATCCTTCTATGGTCACTTTACATTATCATGTTCAAGGTTATATACTACACATGCCTTTATCCATACTCATATCTTTTGCAATGTACTTGATATGTTATTTACTTAACATTTTTTGCTAACACATATATCTAGGGACTAGTATGATGTGTTTATGATGGTTGCTTATAATTTTAATTTATGCACTTATTTGAGTGTCTTGATTTGATTTTTTTAGTATTTGAATATGCTCCATTATTTTTTGCCTCTATACCTTTATTTGTATCTTTGACATTTGAATATGTCATTGTTTATTGTATGTGTCTATTTGGATATGTCATTATTATTATTTTTGGGCATTTGACTAAGTCATATTTCTTTGATTTTATGGCATTTGAACATGCCCCTTTTTGAGGTCTCCTTGGACCATTATCTTTTAAATTATTTTTGAGTGTTCTTGTGTGTGTACTTGATTAATTCATGAGCTTGTACTATTACTATCTATATGTTTCTATGATTCACATCATGCATCTTAGGACTTGATGTGATCACATTCTTTGTGCTTCAATGATATATCTACCTAGATATGTTTATCCTATATTCTACATGATACATTCATAATTTACATGATTATCTTATCCTTTTGAGGTAAGGTAACTATTAGTTGATAATTTCCCTCTCCTCAAAAGGGGGGCATATTAGTGGGAGAATGTCATAGAGGCATTACTTCCACATTATTCACAAAATTAACTATACAGTGTGGGCATGTTATGGAAACATGTTATCCACACTTATACCAGTCTCAGTTTTAGATATATAGTGGGGGCATTTTTTGAAAACATGTTCTCCACACTTACACTAGTTTTTAGTTTTAGATTATAGTAGGGGTGTATTTTATAAGCATTCTCTCCACACATACACCAATTTTCATTTTCATATTATAGTGGTAGAATGTTATTGAAACATATTCTCCACACTTACATAGTTTTAAAATTGGCCAAATTACATAATACACATTTGTGATAGAATTATATACATTGGTGCCATTATTGTACATAGTTTTAGCATGATGCATATCTAAGGTGCATATGATATACAAAGAACACCTAAAATTTGTAAAATAAAATCAGATTTCACATTTCAAATACTTCTATGGACTATCATCACCCACTAGGTTGGACTTTTACAAACTATATTGAGCCAAGCTATTACAATAGTTGGTTTTATTTTGGTATGATTGAGGTGATTAAATCACTCAATCTTTCTAATTTTATAGATTGTACTTGATTGCATTATCTAACCTCACTAGTTTTATAGTGTGATTTGACATGATTCACTCATTCTCACCATGTTGTAAGTATGATTGGGTTACACAGTTGAGTTAATCTCAACTGTCGAGTGTAAACTCACATTTTATTTAAATTTGGGGGCATGTGTCCTCTAATATCTCTCTATCTCTTTAGATATATGTGTTTTCTAAATTATATGTTTTTCCTTATCATAATTCTAATGATTCATAATGATACTCTTTTTAAATAAAATTATCAAAAGGCAAGGTGGTTACATTGATACATAGGTGTAATTCTAAACCTTGATCTCTTTCAGTTTAAATAATCCATTGCCTTCAATGTTAGATGATATGAAATAGCTATATATTGTAACATGCTCTTGGTTTCAAGTTAGTCACCATAAAAGCACTCAAGTTTTCCTCAATCAAAGGTAAGGTGTGTTATACACACTCAAGTATTATTTCTTTTCCTTTAAACTAGCAATTTCATTACTAGATTAAAAGGAAAGAATGTAGATATTATTTTTGAATTATATAGCACCTCAATATTGTACACTTAGAAAATACATATCATGGATGTACCTTCAACTTATAGACCTTCCTACTATAGAAAGGTTCACATGCATTATCTCTATGTGTTTATTTCTTATCTATTATTCTAACCAATGTTATTCTAATGAATCAAACCTTCTATCATGCTTAGAATGTTATAAACTTAATTATCATCTATATCGACAAGTTTTTGACCTTTACTTATTTTATAGCTACCCAAAAACTTATGTCCTAGTTAAATACGTACATCAACACAAGTGTCCCTATACAACATAAGTGTCTAGTACCCTAAAGTCATCTAATTTATAAATGAAAGGTATTCTGATGGTCATGGTAAGTGATTTAATGTGAGATATTCTCCAAAATAATTGGTATAAATACATGATCAATCTTCATTCATTCTTCACTTATAAATTTCTTACCTACACACAAGGAAACTTAACAAAATCATTCAATTATGAAATCAAGTGAGCAAAATCTTTCCTATTTTATCCTATTTCCATATCTATTGTAGGGACAACACATCTACATGTCTAAAGTACTCAAGGAGAATTCCATAAGCCACATTTTTCAAGTTACAAGATAGGTCACTATTGTACTTTCTTATCACACATTACATGATACACATGTAAGCCAATATGTAGGGGATAATTACATAAATCTAATTCTTGCTTCATATTATTGGCTATGTATTAGTGCACAATGACAAACGGGTTTTTAGCGAAGCTCAACACCATGTGCCCACTAACTTATTTTCCCACAACCACTATGAATATGAATAATTAGGGTTTTTCAATTTCATAAGGAGTGATAGTTCATGACCTATATTTGAGTGTGCAAGAGTGAAGGTGACACATAGCCTATAAGCATTTAGGTGGTTGCATCTAATTTTAATAGTTATTTTGTACTTAACACCTACATATAATTCAAACAAGTTTTGATGCAACCATCTTAGGTCAATGCAAGTGTATGAAACTACAAAGGTACAATTTTTAAAATCAAACAACTGATCAAAAATTCATATCCACTTTAGTTTCTTCTTGTTCTAGATATAGATCTATATTAGCATTATAACTAGCTAAGTATCTTATTTTTATTATCATTACAATATCTAGCATAGTTGTACTTTTTATTTTTAGCATATGTCAACATAATAATTTATTATATGTTTATATGAGTTTTATAATTAATTGGTCTACTTTAGAGATACTCTACCATCTTTGTGCATTAGGCTATATCTACCCATTTAACCCTATAGTCCATAATCTAGATTATAAGGTTAAATAATAAACAATATACATCCATCATAAATCATACATTCATCCTATAATAAATATTTTTATAATCAAAGCTCAAAGGTTATACAATCAAACCCTAACATAATGTTTCTTTAGAAGAAATTATGACTTTGTAACCCAAGATGTCCAATGTGAAACATGTAAAGGAAAAATAATTGAAAATTCTTTGTTTTACATGCACACAAAAGACTATAATTAGCGATTTAAAATAGTTAATACATGTCTCATAAAATTTCAAGGTGAATGAGATCCACACATTTTTAGTAATTATGGTGAAACTATATCTCAAAATAGGTTAGAATATATCTTACAAGGTGATTAGAAGCACAAATATATAAAATTTTATAGAATATGGGTCAATAAACTAATGTATATTTTCACATAATTTTACATTTTCAAGATGACTAAAATCTACTTATAACCAAATGGAAAAAAACATCCATTAAAATTATCCTTTGTGTTCTTTGAGAGGTTGCAGGGGCATAATCAAGAAATAATGTTTGAATTTGAGAAAAAGAATAAGGAATGGAGTTTCTATGGTCAAAGATATAATAATTGAGGTAATTGAATATTTAATGGCTAGGTTGGGAAGCTTTCCTATGGAATGGAAAATATGATACAATTTTAAGTAAAGAAGTGGTGAATTTTGTCACTTTTTTTATGTTGGGAGATCTTATTGAAGACTCTGGGAAAGGGGTGCTAAGGATCACATTGCCATAACTTTCTACCTAAAAATCCTTATTTATCTATAAGTACATGAATCAAAGTCAAACCCTACTTTACCTTATGTGCATCCCACACCTTCATTATATTTATATATCTAATCAGCATCTTTGAATGGATCATCTTCAAATGAGGAACCTTCCATTTGCACATCACCATAAATAAATGAGTGTGTTTCACCTTTGTTCAAACCCATCATATGCCCTCTATACCTATCATATATTTTAACAAATTTTCCTTGGCTCAACTCTCACATACATTTTAGAGACTACCTTATCTATTATTTTATCATTTTTTCACTTGGGAATCATATTATGAATTATATTTTTATTACATGGTTTTAGAGGTTTCTACCTCCGATTAGATAAGTCTTATATTTATAGTATTCTAATTTATATCAACATTTGGAATGGATATACTTTACTATGACCTTATTATTTTGATCTATTATTGTTTATTTTCTCAGAATATGTATGTATTTACACATACACACACACATATTGTTATGATTTGGCTAATATATCTAAGTAATTTCATTACGCATGTCCACTCCTCATATAACTGATTTAACTATTTGACTCACTCTTCAATTAAAACATACTTAATTCCTATGTTTTAACTCCTTTCAACCACATATGTAGCTAAATATTCATGGATGTGCTCTGGAAACTCAAAAAAGATGTTTTTCCAATATTTTGTTAGGATTTAATCACAAACTCTAAATATTTCTCTTCAAACCAAGATCCCACATGATCTATAGATATACAACCCACCATTTTCAAATCTAAACTCCATTATCTCTTTAAATAGGGTCCTAACAATATAACCAAATTGTTGTGTTTTTTTTGTCACCCAATTAAGACATGTATAGGCTATGGTAATCACATAAAATAGGCAAACACTAAAATCCTATTACACTAGCCTATTAATTATATTTGAAGACCCATATACTCACCTAAGGCACAAAAATAAACATTAAGACCCTTATTAAGAGAATAAATCATTGAGATATACACATGCATCATCTTACTCTAAAAATAAAAGGCAAAAATTATCATCCATGTACAATAAGATTAACATAATAACATTTACAACATATTAAAAATCCATCATTTCATTCATATATTCATGCCATAATATAAACAATAAACACTATACATACATCCCAAGGCATATGATAATAGATGTTTTTACACTCAAACCTCAAAGGTTCTAAAATAAAACCCTAAAATAATGATTCTTCACAAGAAATTTTTAATCTATAACCCAAAATGTCCAACATGAAATATGTCAAGGAAAAATAATTAAAACTTATTTTACACACACACACACACACACACACACACACACACACACACACACACACACACACACACACACACACACACACACACACACACACACACACACACACACACACACACACACACACACACACACACACACACACACACACACACACACACACACACACACACACACACACACACACACATGCACATGTACACATACACACACATGTACATACATATGCACATGCACATGCACATTCACATGAAAATACACATGTAAACACACACACATAGGCACATGCACACATGTTCATGTGCATGCATGTACCCACATGCACACATGAAACTATAACTTGTAATTGAAAATAGCTAATACATGTCTCTTATAACTTTAGATAAAGTGAGATCAATACATGTTTAATAATTATTGTGAAATTATGTCTCAAAATAGGCTATAATATATCTTATATGGTGATTAAAAGAATAAATATATGAAATTGTGTAATATTTGGGTTAATCAACCAATGTAGTATTTCACAAAATTATGATAAAAATATACGTATAGCTAATTTATATAAATAACCATTAAAATTATCAATGGTTTTCTTTGAGAGGTTGAATGGGCATAATCAAGGAATAATGCTTAAATTTGAAAAAAAAAATGAATGGATTTTCTATGGTCAGAGATTTGATAATTGAGGTAATTGAAGCTTTAGTGGCTCAAGTAACATACTTTCCTATGGAAGGGGAAATATGGTACAAAGTTATCACTCCTTTATGATTTTGGTGTATCTTGTTGAATACTCTTGGAAAGGGAAGCTAATGATCAAACTACCATCACTTTGATCCCAAACATCCTTGCTTATCTATAAGTACATAACATTTATAGGTAGGTACACCCTCTTTCTTTCTTATTATCCCAGACTTATATTTCACCTATGACACAATAAAATGATAAATATGAATTTATTTATATTTAAAATGATAGAAATACTGATTTTGAAAGTCTATATGGGCAAGGTTACATCTCTAACACATCATTAACTAATCAAATTAATATATCTAGAGGTGTTAATAGAATAAAGACAAAATTTATCTTAGTATAATTTTATTTTTCATACAAGGGATTCTTGGGAGATGAGACTTAATATGAAAATGAAAATAAATGTAATTTATTATTCCTCTTATAAATATTGTGGAGAAAATATTTTTACTATGAAAGAATCTAAAATTTTGGAGTATATGAGTTCATTGAGAATATTTTTACTAGGAAAGTATTTTTTTTTAAATTCTAAATACAAAGAAAAGATTGGTGGTCAATAAGGGTAAGAACAGTTGAAATGATTATGTATAAATTGAAATGTATGTGGAGGTATGAGGTTGTGAATAAAATTTTAATGAAAATTGTTTAGATAATGAAATTGAAGAGATATATGTGAATGTTGAGGTTCATTTTATAGCTTTATATGGGGCTCTTTCTATATCTTTAGAGAAATAAATTTGAGGGTATTTAAATGAGAGACCTATTGTATCCAAATATTTCACCCTTGGAAGAGGTTGTTTATCCATCTCCATATTTTTACAACATGGATTACCTCTAAACCTGTGGGTTGCCTATAGCAAAGGTAAACCTCTAGGTTAAAGGGCTATCTCCCTTTATTTATATTTTAGGTTCACATTACACTAGGATAATCACTATTGGGGGTGAAAATGGAAGAATTATACATAAAATAAACCTATGGTAATGATTTTATACACCAAATATAGTCCAAACAACACACTTACATCTACATTAAGAAAGAAGACTATTAAAATTGATCTTAACTCATTGTTCTTCTAGCATAAGCATTCTCATAGAGGTAGATTGATATGCATATATAGAGGTGGGTGAAAATAAGGCTTGATAATATACACTAATAGTCTCTCTCACACTTAAATACACACTTATCAACAATATACATGTTACGAGACTTGTTAGAAGAGATATCACTCACACAAAATATGCAAGAGTAGAATGGAATTAAAGAGAAGACATTCATCACTTTTTAACCACATAAACCAATTAACACACTTAGGAAATAGATTTTAGAGATAAAATAAAATGTATAATCTTATTAAAAGGCAAAAAAAATTGCCAAATTAGTAGGGCTTCTCCATAATAGGTGTGTACTAGATACAAATGCCAAAAAGGCTTACATATATAGAGAATAGGGGAGGAGAGAGAAGAAGAGAAGTGAAAGGGTCACAAGGCAAAGTGTAAAACTATGATAACCCATTAAAATTAAATATAATTAAGTGTAAAATAGGATATTAATTTTTCATAGACAAATGTCCACCTGGAATTCATCATTCTCCCTCAAGTTGGTGTAGAGGCTTTTTACTCTCTTTCTTGAAATTGTCTTGATGATGAGGATGTCACTTGATTTTTCAAAACTACCATAATTTTTTTTTTTAAACATGTTATATATCTTAGGAATTTTGAAACAATATGTGACATTTGTATACACCTCTCCAACTAATAGCTTCTCCCGCACTACCTATCATGCACTGTTTGCAGTCACTCACTAGCCCTTATAGGCTTGTCTTAACACTTGTCACCTAAGTGACATGTAGTTTTTTAATAAGATTAATTATATAGGTTTTAGTACATATATTAAAATCTTATTTATATTTTTTTATATCAAATAGACCTCAAAATATTCGATGGCACTCCTCTCACCATCACACTTAGGCAGTCACTTTGCCTTCTCATTGTTTGTCCAAGACCACCTATTTCAAAGAGATTATCATAGGTAATTTCATGCATAATTTTTATTATAATTGAGAATGTAGAGTTTTAATAAGTCTCTACACACCTCCCTTAATGACTTTCATCTGCTCATTCCCTTCTACACATATGAAAACCTCAAAACTTTTAGAAAATAGAGAATTATGTCTATTCATACAAGTGACAGTATGGATCAAATGGATGTCATGTAACTTGGGAGAGTTATATATAGGTAAAAATCCATTTATATTCCATTTTACCACATTTTAATTAATCCCATTCATTTCTTCTTCATTGGGTTCAAACAAGGGTTTTAGGAAGGTTAGCTTGTTAATAATGATTCATAAAATCAAGACATTGAACCTCCAAAAAAATTCCAATAAGAACAAGTTAGGTAACCCCTTTAAGTATCCCCAACTCCTTTAAGCACTATACACAACATCCATACAAATATGAGCACATGAAGTTGGTATTTTGAGCTCTTCACTGCATTCTAGGTAGGCCTAAGATAGGTTTAGGCTAAAAAGACTAGTTTTGTGTTGTTCTTTGTAAACCAATGTTTTAAAACATTATTCCACTCTCCTATAATTGTTATAAAACTAATTATGAAGGTCATGTAGTCATCTAGGTTATGTTATAGGTCATAAGGGTTTATGCCTAGTAGACCTAGACTATGTATTTTCATGTATGACCAATGTGAGTGCTTCCAATGACTGCATGTCACCGTCAACACTTTTACACTTAAAAACCAACTTTAAACACCATACAAAAATGTATTAAAATCTCTTCACATTCATCTTTTCACTCTTCACATATTAACCTATAGGCTTACCTTGACTATTGGTGCCCTCTATCTGAGACAAAATAGAGAGTACCTCCCCTATTTGTCTAACCTGAAGGGTACTATGGAGGCTTATAATAGATCATGAGGATCCTATATATAAAAATTCAAATTTTTATCACACCTTTAGGTACCTTAACATCATATATTCATAATACTAACTTTTAGGTTTGTAGACTGTTGCAAGGTTCAGGTAGACTGAGTATGATGTTTGAAAACTTATCTTAGTCTTTGTTATTTGCATCTAAGAATGACATGAAAATGTGTTATACAAGTGTGATAATTTATTAAATCATTTTTATCCATCTTAAACTTATGTCTATCTTTCAAACCTATCCCTTTCATATACTTGGACTAGTCTATAGTATGGACCAAACTATAGGTGTGCATTAAGTAAAATTTGAAAGGCTCTTGTAGGTGATTATTCATCATTTAGTACTATGTTTAAACCTCTATTTATTTATTACGTAATTTAGACCATTTTAAACCTATATTATCTCATCTCATTCCTTGACATCATGTTCTCATACCATTACCATAAATAGACCATATGTTTATAGTTAGACTGCAGATGTTGTTTAAGGGATATGAGACCTTCTTGTAGGTGAAGATATTTGCTTGAGTACTATGCTTCACCCCTTAGTTTTATTTTGAGGTCAATAATTCAATCTCATAATTTAATGAACTCATATTATACCTAAAAACTAGGATCTCATCTCTTAGTATAGATCTCTGGTGTCTCGAATTCATTTTAGCTCAATGCACTATAACTTTCACTAAGTGTTTTTAGTGGAAATTTGATTGGGTTGAAACCACTCAACCATCACCTTCTCTTAACCTAGAAATCTTATCTTTGTGTTCAAGTGTTGACACTAGTCCTAGGATAAAATAATGGAAACATTAGGCCTATTTATAACTCATCAACACTTACCAACAAATGCCTCATTGTATTAGAAAAACCTAATTCAAATAAGTTAAGGTAATCAGTTTGATTAAGCAATTTTTCAATATTGCACCTATATACATTACTTGAGGGAGTCTTGACTAGAGTATATAAATTTTTAATGACTTGATAATCTCATTCAAGTCATGAAACTAAATATAACTTATGCCATAGGTTTTGGATGGTCTTCCATTCTCCATACATACCTACAGGTGGTTATATGTTGACTGTTATATTGAAGTCTGATTAGTCTTTACTCATTGTCTTGGAATCCCATCTTCATCAACCTTGAGTTTATTCAATACAAAAATTCCATTGATAAAATAACTCCCATGGTTTGAGAGGTTGAATATAGATAACTTACCTTTGATCTAAATCCACTTGCACAAGGGAAAACTCTGTAACTATGGAAACATGCTCTGTAGACCATAATGTGTTCACCTTTAGCACAATGAGATTATCCTATCTATATTAACATCTTCACACATAAAAACTAATTTTAAAACAACATGAAGATTAATAACATTCTTTTCTAAAACACACACACCTTGGAAACATCAAACCCATACAAATAGATGATAAAACCAAAGGTATTGGGGTTATGAAGGCAATTTTGAGATGTTAACAATATTAAATATTGTTCATAGAGTATACACCAACTTTATTATAACTATGACCATGAAATTATAGTAAACAAAGACTAATTTCAACCCCCAAGTGCATTCACCTTAACTCTGCCTTTCTTATCCATACCATCTGCAAAACGGTTGACTTTTTTGACCTGCCCAAGAGAGTGATGAGAGAGGGAAATCAATTTTGCTTAATATTGGGTCTTTCAAAACTTCTCAAGCCTAAATTGAACTATGGGTATCTTAATAGACCTCCCTAAAGTGGCCTCACATGTTGGAATTGTCCTACAATCGATACAAAAATTAAAACTCCTTTTTCTTCAAGTGATCTCCTTGATTTTAACATTAAACCTATAGAATTTAGTTCTAAAACTAAAAAACTAACACCCATATAGCACATGGTACATTATACAACTCCTTAACACACTTATCCTTTCATTTTAAACCATATAATTTCATTAAAATGACCCAAAAGGACATAAAATGACACTAAGGACAAATAAACAAGTTTGACCAAGGTGAAACATAGTATGTGACCTTATTTAAGACCATGGTGGACCACTTTCCAACCTAGGAGACCTTATATAAGTTTAAAATTATATGGGGGTTAACTTAATTCGACTAAGGGGTCCAATTAGTCAATAATATGATAATTTCCTAGGGATAACAAGTCTACCATGCTAAGGACCAGTTGCCTTATCCTATCCTTAGGTAATGGAGTCACCTATACACCATATTTGACACTAAAATGACTCTAAAAAGACCTCAAAATCACACACAATACAAGACACCAAAGTAAATACACTTGTGCTCTCATGAACACTTAAGGAAAACACACAACTCAAATAAACTAACTTATGCACAAACTAATCTAAATAGAACTCTTCTTCCTAGATTAAAGGGGAAGCTTGTACCATTTTTTTATTTATGAGATGAAAGAGTGAATGAGTCATATTTCATTTTGATGTTTGTCATGTATGTCTCCAATTCCTTCATGATTTCCACTCTCTTTGGCATGATTTTCAATGCAACCATAATAGATACAATCATATCACTTGTGAAAGTGAATCCTTTTTTTGACTCAACCATCTCTTCATGGTAATCCTCAACTACAACTTGACCCAATGATGCTTCATCCAAGCATGGTTCTTTTACCTCTATGGTACTTTGAGTGAGATCAATCTCTTTATCAACTACAAACCCTTTAGTTTCCACTTTAACAAGCTTAATACTTTGGAAGCTATCATGTTGTACTTCAAATGGAAAAGCATATTTAACTTGGATAGCAGGAGGTATAGGCATTTGAAGGGCCTCAAATTCACTACATAACTTAGAATCTTTGTCACAAGTCATCTTTTTCCATAGCATTATCAAAAGCTTCTTCTTTTTTATTTTCAGGTTAAATCTCTTCCTCATACACATGAATGTTAACCAACTTAGTAGATGTGAAGTCCTTATCAAACACTTATTTTTTCATGTCTTGACTAAACTCTTTGTGAACAATTACAACATGACCTTTAGAGTGAATATTGACTTGTACTTGTCTACACCAAAGGGAGACCCCATAGTTATTTATTCATCATCTATGCTTATGTCATCTTCTTGATTAGTTGTAACTTGAGTTTACTCTTCTTTACTAATCTCCCATATGATACATTCTCCTTAAATAAGGGATGAGGAGGGAGGGTGGTGAACAAGTTCATGGGTTGGAGGGTAAATATAAGGTGAGGAGTAAATATCATGGGTGGGCACGGGGATGGAAGGAGTAAAATTAAAATTTGGGGACTTGGAAATGAGATATTCTTGAAAGAATTATTGAAGAGGGAGAAGGTTTAGCTCTACTATAAGTGCTCCATTTTACTCAACAAACACATCACCTTTTTCATAACACTCTTGAGGATTTTCAACAGTTGCAACCTCATCTCCCTCTTTCTCCATTAAGGCCTCTTTTTCATGTTGAAACTCTTCTTGGATATAATTTCATGAGGGATAAGCTATAGGCTCTTGAGAAGAGGGAAATGTGACTTTTATACCCCAGGTGCCATTTTTGGCAACTTTCTACTTTTTATGACCCCTAAAAAAATTTAAAAAAATCAATTCTCAATGTTTTTCATATTTGTAAAAAATGATTTCTCAATATTTTGGCCATTAAAAGCTATTGGAGAGGTCATCTGAAGGAGTAGAGAAGAGTTTTGAGTTTTCCCATCTACCTAGGTGCCATAATGAGCAATAAAAGCAACAACAATAATTAAATATCATTGTGCAGGTAGAAAACCTTACATATAAAGCTCCAAGATGCTTTGGAAGGCATTTTCAATATAGTTTCAAGCTTTAAATCATCAAAAACCATCATTTATAGCTCCTTACATTCTCCTTTACTCTCCACCTATGCCATACTTCTACCTATAGCTGTGAATATGAAAATATAATGGTTAGTATGTCTAAGTGAAATATATATTAATAAATAATTGTTTTATTTAATACTTTATTTTCCACATAAGCTATGGAGCCCACCTATTTTTTAATCTTTTTTAAAATTGAAATATTTGCATGTATTTATTTATTTTCATGAAATAATTTAATTCTATTTTATTTATTTAAAAATGAATAAAAACAAAATTTAAAAAGGATTAAATACAAACTATCATGTTCAATTTATTGACAAGCTTAGTGGGTGAGTTGGCTAGCCTAATTTTGCTAGTACACTTGTAGTGGATTGGTCTTGTATTCAAATCCCATCAATCCTTATTTTTAGTCAAGATTATTTTTTATTATAATTTTTTTTAATTTGTGTGCTCATTCACATGGGAACTTGTGCATTATTCAATAACTTTATTCGATATTTGATCTTATCAACTGCTTATCGACCATAATCATCCAGACATTCAATTTATAGGTTTTGACACATTATAGAAATATTAGGAAGGTATTTTATTTGATTTAAAACCTCTTAATATTTATTTTACAACAATTTGGTTAAATAGTGCTCTTAAAACACTATTTATGTCACTTACGACCATTTTTGTGACACTTGCAACTTTTGTCCTTGTAATTCTTTGAATTTTAAATTATTTTTCAACTAAAGTGGCTAATGTTGTTTACTCACTATAATATGTGTTTTTTATTTTAAAATCAAGTATAAAACACATTAAAACAAATTCTTTCTAACCCTTTTTTTGTTGGTTTAGTATAAAATGCAAACTTATAGTATCAACTTAAAAAGAAAAAGAAAAAAAATTCATGACTCAAATTATAATATTAATTATTCTTAATAAGATATATAATATTTGGTCAACTTAGTATCAAATTATTAGTTAATTTATTGTATTTTCATCACATAACCTACTTATTAAATTTAACATATTTGATTTCAAGCTTACATATACTCCTATTGAAGGTTGTGTGAAAGCTTGATCCAAAAACTATGTGAAATAAAGTTAACTCCTATTTACAAATATCTTATTGGTAGTTTGATTTATCTAACCGTTATTAGGATAAATATTTCATAATATGTAGGTGTTTCTTCTAGATTCATGCAATATCCATACTTGTATCATTATAAATTAACAAAGTGAATACTTCAGTATAAAGAAATTGTAAACTTTGGTTTTTATTATTCTTCCTTTGATTATGCTAATTTATTTGGTTATCATGATGCTAACAATATTATGATGAGTCTATTTATAAATATGTGCTTATGTTTGGTTTACGTGTTATCACTTGGATCAATTCATGTGAAAGTTGCTAAAGAAGCCTTGTAGCTATGAAATATGATAGAAGAACATCATGTGGAAGTTCTTTAATGTACCACCCTTCTTGGTGATAGTCAAAGTTGTCTCACTTTTGAAAAGAAATCCAATGTAGCACCAAAAAACTAAATCCTATTGAAGTTCATTAAATGTTAGGCCTAACAAAGTTACCATTGAGGGAGAGTGTGCATGATAATATCACTTCTTAACAACCATGTGGGTCATGCATTTCCTTCTATCTCTCTATACTTGTTCTCATTGTAAAGCATTGTAATATATCACTTTATGTGATTTTGTAAAACTTCATATGGAAGTCTATATTTTACCTAAAACATAGTAGTATGGAATTATTTATGTTATAAAATACTTCAATATGCTTGGTTGATTATTCATAAGAAATTATGGAATGTATTCTCACTATGGGATGTAGTCTCATGATCATGCTAGCCTAAAATCACTCTAAGTGGTTTAGGGTAACATAGTGTAATTCCTTTAAAGGTTCTTATGAAAATATAGTCAAAAACATTTATATATTTATATATCTATAGTGTAATTTATTTAAAGGTGACTATGTGACTATGGTTACACAGTGTAATACCATTGAGTATCTATAGTTGTATAGCGTAATTCCTTTAAAGGTGACTATGTGACTATGGTTACATAGTGTAATACCTTTGGGTATCTATAGTTAAATAGTGTAATACCTTTGGGTGACTATGTTTACATAAAATAATTTCTTTAAAGGTGACTATGACATGATGAAGAATGTTTCTTTCAATTATTACCTCCTAAAACTCATCATGTGGATGGTTTATGGAGTGTAAGTTTATTATGTTGTTACCTCCTAAAACTCATAATGTGGATGGTTCATGAAGTATAACTTCATTTTTATAAAGGTGATTATGGAATATAACTCTGCTTAATATTAAGGGAGAATATTAGAACAATTAAGGGTTAAGTGGTGTTATTTATGCACCCTTAATACATTACATTATATTAGTTAAATAATAATATATTTTATTATTTATCTTGAGTTTATTCTCATGTAAATAAATAATAAAATATATTAAATGAACTTTTAAGAGTTTGGACCCATTAATGTGGCAGTTGGAAAATGTCGCATTATAATGGCCAAATTACCTTGCCTATATAATAAAGAGTTTATATTTTAAGATGCAATAAAAAAGGAGAGTTGAGAAAAATGAGGAAATATGTAGAACACATTTCCAAGTTATGTGAAGATTGATTGAGAAGAAGTGAAAAGAAGAAATAATGTATTGGGTACTTGTTAGTTTCTCATAATATGAATGATCTTTATGAGTTTTTTTAATCTCTTGGAGATTTTCCCATGCATATCTTATGTTGGTTTCATGTATACCTTTTCTCTTGATCTCATATCTAGATCCATTGATCATATGTATTATTTTATTTAATTTATCACTTGTGACCCTTATACTTCTCTTCTTATCTCTCCTCTTATATGATCTATATATGCAAGCCTTTTTGGCATTTGTATCTAGTACACACCTAGTATGGTGAAGCCCTACCAGTTTGGCACCTTGTTTTACCTTTGAATAAGTTTCTAAAGTTTATTTGATCTATACAATATCTTGCCTAAATGTGTTAAGTGTTTTATGTGGTTGATAAGTGATGAATGTCTTCTCCTTGCTTCCATTCTAATCTTGCATGTTTTATGTGAGTGATATCTCTTCTAATAGGTCTCATAAAGTGTATGTTTTTTATAAGTGTATCTTGAAGTGTGAGAGAGACTAGTAGTGTCTAGCATTAAACCTTGTTTTCACCCACCTCTAGATATGCATATAAATTTACCTCTATGAAAATAATTATGATAGAAAGACAATGAGTTAAGGTCAGTTTTAGTAGTGTTATTTATTAATGTAGATGCAAGTGTGTTGTGTGGACCTATCTTTGGTGTATCACCTCATTATCATAAATTTATTTTATGTCTCTTTCTTCCCTTTTCACCCCCAATAGTGATTAGCCTAGTCTAGTGTGAACCTAAACAATAAAATAAGGGAGTTATCCTTTAACTATAGGTTTACCTCTGCTATAGGCAACCCATAAGCCTAGAGGTAATCCCATGTTAGCCAAATGTGGAGAGGTCTGAACAACCTCATCCAAGTGTGTAATATTTGGCTACAATAATTTTGGCATGACCAATCAGACTAAGGTTTAAAAGAGGGGAAGGATTTTTGGTGTGTTCTTCCTTTTATCAACTTTTGGAATTATTCAAACAAACATCAATGGTGACTTTGAATGTAATCTGTTGGTTATGAATAGCCAAGGTACCTATTATAGAAGATTTTGATCGAGTCTTATTTTTATTTTAACTAATGAAGTTTATATTGATGGTTATATTGAGAGTCCCTACTATTCACCTCCCTATAAACCTTGTTATGATCCACTTTATATCCATCAACATCCCTATAAAGGTTGTTATCAGTCCTATGATTACCCTATTCCTTGTCCATATGAACATGATGTTCTTGAGCATCCCTATGAAGAAGCTTATGAAGAAGCCTATGAAGAAGGATATCAAGGAGATATGATTAGGACTCTTGAAGATGAAATCCAAGCTCTTAAGAATTAGATTCTTGGAGACAACCTTCCTCAAATTATACCTAATCAAGAATCTTCTTATGTTTCATATCATTTTTCTCATGCTCTTTATCCTCATGAAATAGAAACCATTCATTATCCTAAAAAAGAGTAAATCTAATCATCCATGGAACCTAATAGCTTTCAAACTCTAATCTAGAACCACATAGTAACTCTTAGGGAAAGAAAAATGAAGAGAGTGAAGACCAAGAAGTGATGTCCATGAAGAAAACCTTGTTTTTAATGAAATAAATAAAATTAGCTATACTAGTGCTTCACAAAGTCTTCAGAGGCTTTAGACTACCAAATCTACCTTCAAAAATATGTAGGGATTAATTTTTTTAATTTTCTACCTCACAAATCATATAAAGATACTTAGAAGGAGAGAGAAAATTTAAAATCACCTACAAGGGTCCAAATCAGGGAAATTAAAGGTCAAAAATACATGAAAATGACCAAACTAAGCTAATGGAGTGATCAAAAATGAGATTTTTTTACTAAAAACTAAAAAAATACTAATTTTTAGTTTTCACATGCTTAAAAAAATGCATGGGAAGAGAGAAATTTTTAAATTCTTCACAAAATGCCTTAAAGGGTCTAAAGAAGCT
This sequence comes from Torreya grandis, assembly GCA_037957365.1. Classification (NCBI taxonomy): domain Eukaryota; kingdom Viridiplantae; phylum Streptophyta; class Pinopsida; order Cupressales; family Taxaceae; genus Torreya; species Torreya grandis. Next base: position 812,344 of record JARHVA010004490.1, read on the forward strand.
TAGAAAACACTATGAGAAAGATTTTTGACAAATTTAAATGCTAAATAATTGAAAAAAAACTTAATCAATTTTTCCTTACCAAATCCTCATGTAGAAGACTATACCATGGGTTATGCAAGTCCTCCACATGGTTGAAAATGCCTTAAAAATGGCTCTGATTGGTCAGAGTTATCAATGAATGCTTGTGGTGCACAAATAATGATCTTGATGAAGAGAGACTTAACAACACTCCTCTGAATGTGTCACAAGATCTACAAGTGGATTGTTAAGAAAAAAATGAGCTAGAACATAGCTTAATAAACCTAATCTATAGCATTGTCATTTGATCAAGAAATCACAAGCTCTGATATATTGATAAATTAAACAAAATAATATATATGAGCAATGAATCTAGATATGAGATCAAGATCAAAAGCATACATGAAATCAACAAAAGATATACATGGAAAAAATTCTAAGAGATTAAAAAAACCCAAAAAGATTATTCATATTATGAGAAACTAACAATTACCTAGTACAATATTTATTCCTCTCAATTCTCCTCAATCAATCTTCACATAACTTGAAAATGTGTTCTCTACATTTCATCATTTTTTTCAACTCTCTTTTTTCATTGCATCTTACAATATAAATTCTTTATTATATAGACAAGGTAATCTAACCATTATAATGTGACATTTTATAACCACCACATTAATGGGTACAACCTCTCCAAAGGTCATTTAATATATTTTATTATTTATTTACACAAGGATAAACTCATGATAAATAATAAAATATATTATTATTTAACCAATATAATTTAATGTATTAAGGGTACATAAATTAACCCACTTAATAATTAATTATTCTAATAACAAGGCCAAGTGTCAAACTATGATAACTAGATAAAATACAATAGAATGAAGTGGAAAATAGGTCATAAAGTCGTCATGGACAAATGTCCAACTTGAGTTTATCATTCTCCCTCAAGTTGGCATAGAGGCTCTTCACTATCTTTCTTGAAATTATCTTGATGAGGAGGAGTTCACTTGATTGTTAAAAACTACCATAAGAAGTTGTAGACACATTTTCTCTATCTTAGTAAGTTGGAAAAAATATGTGATATTCATATACATCTCTCTAATTAATAGCTCCTCCTGCACCACTTGCCATTCATTGTTTGTAGTCACTCACTAGCCCTTCTAGGCTTGGATTCACACTTGTCACCTGAGTGACCTATAGTTGTTAAATAATATACATTTTTTATGTGCTAGGACATATTTTAAAATCCTTTTTGTCTTTTATTCTATCAAATAGACCTTAAACTATTCAATGACACTCCTCTCACCATCACACTTAGGTAGTCACTTTGCCTTCTCACTATCTGTCTAAGACTACCTATTTCAAATAGATTAGTAGAGGTAATTTCATGTATCACTATGATAAAATTTAGTATTGAGAGTTTTAATAATTCTCTACACACCTCCCTCAAGGACTTTCATCTGCTCATTCCCTTTTGTACCTATGAACACCTCAAAACTTGTATAAAATAGAGAATTAGGTATGTTTATACAAGTGATAGTAAAAATCAAATAGATGTCATGGATCTTGGGATATTTTTAGATAGTTCCAAATACCTTTCTAGGCCATTTTACCACCTTTTAATTCATTCCCATTTATTTATTCACCATCATGTTTAAATAGGGTTTTTAGGAGGGTTAGCTTGTTAACAATGATTCATAAAATCCAGACATTAAACTTCCAAAAAAATCCACTAAGAACAATTTAGGGACCCCCTTCAACTATCCTCAACTCCTTTAGGCACCATGTACAACATCTGTATAGATATGAGCACATGAAGTTGGTCTCTTGAGTTCTTGATTGCATTCTAGGTAGGCCTAAGATAGGTTTATGCTAAAAGGACCAATTATATGATGTTATTTGCAAACCAATGTTTCCAAAAATTCTTCCACTCTCTTATTATGGTTCTCAAACTGATTATGAATTTCATATAGTCATTTGGATCAAGTTAAAGGTCATGAGGGTTTATGCCTAGTAGACCTAGACTATGTATTTGTATTTATGACCATTATGAGTGCTTTCAATTATTTTAGTTCATATTAAGAACTTGTTAACTTAAAAAATAACTATAAACACCATCAAAAAATTTATTCAATTCTGTCCCCATTCATCTTTTCACTCTTCACATATTAATCAGTAGGGTTACCTTGACTGTGGAGTGACCACTATTTGAAACAAAATAGAGGGCACCTCCCCTATTTTTCTAACCAAAATGCTTCTATGGAGGATTATAATAGATCATGAGGATGCCCTATAAAAAAAATTGAAATTTTTATCACACATTTAGGGCCCTTAACATCATATATTCCTAATACTAACTTCTAGGTTTGCAGACTATGTGCAAGGTTAAGGTAAATTGAGTATGACATTTGAAAACTAGCTTAGTCTCTATTCTTTGCATCTAAGAATCACATGAAAATGTGTTAGACAATTTTTATAATGTATTTAATCCTATTTATCCATATTAAACCTCTACCTACCTTTTAAACATGTCCCTTTCATATACTTAGAAGTCTACAGTATGGACCAAACTGAAGGTGTGCATTACATAAAAGTTGAAAGGCTCTTGTAGGTGTTTATTCATGATTTAGTATTGTGTTTACACCTATACTTATTTATGAGGTAATTTGGACCATTTCACACCTATATTATCTCATCACATGACTTGACATCATTTTCTCATACCATTAATAAACCATACATCTACAGTCAGATTCTAGATGTTGTTTAGAGGATATGAGACCTTCCTGTAGCTAAAGATATTTTCTTGATCATTATGATTTGACCTTTAGTTTTCCTCTAAGGTTATTAAGGAAATATCATACTTTAATGAACTCATATTATACTTTAAAACTAGTATCTCATCTCTCACTATAGGCCATTGTTATCCCAAATTCATTTTAGCTCAATACACTATAGCTTTCACCAAGTGTTTTTAGTGGAAATTTGATTGGGTTGAAACCACTCAACCATCACCTTTTATTGGCATATAAATATTCTCTTTATGTTCAAATTTATATAATATGCCTAAGCTACAATAAGGGAAACATTGGGCCTATCTATACCTCATCAATACTTACCAATAGATGCCTCATTGTATGAGTAAAACCTCATTCAGATAAGTTAAGGTAATCAATCCCATTAAGCAACTTTTCAATATTTTACCTATATATGATACTTGAGGGAGTATTGACTATAGTATATAAACTCTTAATGACTTGATAATCTCATTCAAGTCATGAAACTAAATACAACATATACCTTAGGTTTTATAAAGTCTTCTATTCTTTGTACATATCTACAAGTGGCTATAGGTTGACTATCATATTGAAGTCTAACCAATTTTCACTCATTGTCTTTGAATCCCATACTCATCAACCTTGAGGTTATTCAATGCAAAACTTCCATGGATAAATTAACTTTCATGGTCTGATAGGTTGAACATAGGCACCTTACCTTTGATCTAAAGCCACTTTCACAAGGGAAAACTCTAAAACAATAGAAACATACTCTATAGACTATAATGTGTTCACCTTTATCATAATGATATGATATTTATTGTATTACCATTTAAAACATGAAAACCAATTTGAAAAAAACATGAATATGAAGAACATGCTCTACCAAAACACACACACCACTTGGTAACATCAGACCCATGCAAACAAATGAGAAAAACAAAGGTGTTGGGGTTATGAAGGAAGTTTTAAGATGTTAAAAATATTAAATATTGTTCATATAGTACATAATACCATTATTATAAATATTACCATGAAATTGGAGTACATAAAGACTACTTTTAACTCCCAAGTGCATTTACCTTAACTCTACCTCTTCTAACTGTACTATTTGCAAACTAGTTGACTTCTTTGACTTGCCCAAAATAATTATGAGAGAGTGGAATTGGTTTTTCTCAATTTTGTATCTATCAAAGCTTTCCAATCCTAAAATTTAACTTTGGGGATCTGATGAGACCTCCCTAGAGTAGTCACACATGCTATAACTATCCTACAGTTTGTAAAATAACTGAAACTCCTCTTTATTTAAGTGATCTCCTTGATTTTAACATTAAACCTATATAATTTAGTTCCAAAACTAATAAATGGCACCTATCTAATACATGGGATGTTAAATAACTCCTTGACACACTTTTTCTTTCATGTAAAATCATACAATTTCATTAAAATGACCCAAAATGACATAAAATGACACTATAAACAAGTGTGCCCAAGGTGAAACATAGTATGTGACCTAATTTAAGACCATGGTGGACCAATTTCCAACCTAGGAGACCCTATGGAAGTTTTAAATTGCAAAGGTATTGAATTAATTTGACTAAGGGGTCAAATTAATCAAAAAGACTTTCAACAACTTTTGAGGAAGATCCATATGCAACCTTTGTATAATAATTTTATGTAGATTTAGAGTATTTGAATGAATTCAAGAATAGGGGTTAGATCTAGAATAATTAATAATGAGGGTTCATAAAAATGTCTTAGATAGGGGAGAGTATTTAGAAACATACGTACAATTTATTGAGAACCTCTCTATGTTAGAAACTACAGTATTTGTGGAACCAATTGTCATATTATCAATTGAAGAAAATCCTATGGAACCTATTTTTCATCAATTTCTCCTTAAACTAAAAGAAAATTTGGAAAGTGGTTGTAAAATTTATGAAAATATGATTTCTTGTAGGCCCCCCTATGAGAGTTTATGCCTTATATTTAAAAGAGATGTATAAATTTCAACTAGATTAGATAGCATCTTATCTTCATTTTTATGTTAACATACCTAAAAAATTCTATGAGACTTCCTTTTCCTTAACTACAGTAAAAAATTAGTATGTGAATCTTATATTCAAAATATGTCCATGCCTTTATACTCATATTAAAGCCCTAATTTATTTTTGTGAGATGTTCTAATTAGAGGGGTTTTATCCTATAATATAAATGAAAGTTCTAAGGAAAATGATTTTATCTCATATAGGTATATTGAATTTGTCTACCCTTTTTTTGGAAAAGTATTGGGTATTCAAGGCCTAAAATAATTAAGGAATAAGTTCTCTATTGAAAAATATGATATTGTTAATAAATATCATGATATATAATTTAAAGTTATTGATTTATTTGAGGATATTCCTTGAGTTCCTTGCAAATAATTGTACAAGATTTTTTATGTGAGGTGGAGTGATCTGACACTATCATTAAGAAATTAATATCCTTATTCTCCTTTTAATTTCAAAGATGTTATTTCTAGAGTATAATTATACCTAGATGCATTTAAGTAAATGGAAATGAATTAGGTTGGATTAAGATATCAATGTATTCCTTTGTGTTATCCAATATAAAAATAGAGGGGGAAGATTCCTATAGATAGTGAAGAGGAAGTATATAGATGGAAAGCTTTAATGGTTTTTTAAGGCTACTATAATTCTATTTATAATCATGTTATGGATCCAAGTGATTTTATCAAACTTTCTAACCAAGATATGGATAAGTGGTTTGATGGGTAAATTTGTAGTTGATGTATGTGTTTAAATGGTGGTGGATTTACTTTTTAAGTATTGGTTTCATATGATGTATAAATTTATAAAATAGGTTGTACATGAAAAAAATAGAGGAGGTTGTGAGTGACTTACAACTATGTTAAGGAAATTAGTTTTGTTTGTTTTAAAATTTAATATGAAAAAATATTTTATTTAGGATTCCTTTGAATGCAGTTCCTTAATTATATTAAGTTTTGGGAACTTTTGAATATTGTTTTGTATAGTGTAATCCATTAAAGAATAATATTTTGTTTGTTTTTGAAAATGATAGTTAGAATAGTAGTATTTTAGAGTTGTAACCTCTTGTATTAAGATCCTTGGTGGCTCAATTTTTCTAATTTGGTCTTTTTTTAATACTATTTTGATTTGTATGTTTATATAAGTCCTATCACTTTCTACATAATATGTGGACTACTTTTAGAAGATACTCTCAGAGGTAATTTTGAGATAAAATTTTGTTACATTGATAAGTTTCGATTTGATATGTAAAGGTGTTTTTTTTTTTTGTATATTTCTTTAGACTTATTCAAAGACGATTTCCTAGCATATTAGCATGTGGAAAACTTGTAAGCATTTATGAAATAGAATTTTTATTTTATGTAGTTATTTCCTTCATACTTTTAACAACTAACACCATATTTTCCTATTTTGATAAAGGCCATTAGGAAGAACTTTATATTCTTTCCCTCCTTATTTATTTATCTATACATATATTTCACTTTGTAAGAAGATATGTCATTTATTAATATATGGGATACAGAAACTTCAAACCTTATTTTACTAATAATAAAAAACATCATAAAATAATTGGTATCTTCTTCAATGGATTAATTGATTATTTTATTTACTCTAACATTATTGAATTTAAAAGGATAGTACATTTTATGTATCATTAGGCATGAATTATAGATGACACGTAAACAAAACTTGTAAGATAAGGAAAGGTTCATATAAATGGATTATTCTTCCCTTCTATTTATGTATTTTTGTACTACTTTATAAGGATGGATGAGTGGTTTATTGAGTCATTAATAGACTTCTTCTCCTTTTATATTTGTATGGCATTGAATATTCACTAAAACTTTTAGTTATCATATAATGCATTTGATATATGTTTTTTTAGTATTGGAGGAGAATAAGCAAATTTTCAATGAGATGGAAAATACATTTTCAAAATAATCACTTGTCTACTTGGGAATTTTTATTGCATGAGAACATAAAATTGATCCAAAAATTATATAAGATATTTCCAAATGGCCCAAGCCTTCTAATGTGATAGAGACATGGATATTTATAAGGAGTTTCTAATATTTTATAAATATTATCTTTTAATAATAGTATCAAATTTTTGTTCCATAACTACAAGTGGTAACTCCTTTACTTGGGGTAAAAATATATATTTCACTTTTGACCAATTAATATATAAAATAAACAATGCAATTTTCTTAGAACTAAAATTACAATAAGAATTTGAGTTGAAAACTAATTAGGTGATATGCAATGAGTGTTGTTCTACTAAAGATGATAAGTTATTTTATTCTTATTATGCACATTTTGCATCAACCAATTTTAAAATATATTAAATATGATAAATAATTATATGCATTTTATCAAGAATTTAAAAAATGAAAGGACTAATTGATGGGTAAAAAATAAATGTTCATATGAATCTCCAACCTATACAATTATTAAAAACATGTCAATAATTGCAACAAGTTATTAAAAATTGATGTCTTCATTATAACATTCTAATTAAATTATCATGTTTAAAATGGGTGTGACTAAACAATTAGATGACATTATATCTAAAACAAATTTAATTTTATATTTTTATAAAAGTATATTTTCTTAAACCATTTATTAATGGGGCATATAGTGAGGAGTATGCATAAAATGAATATTTTCTAGAGACATTTCAATTATTGGAAAGGGGGAAAGTACATGTTTTGATCAAAAGGAAGACTTGTCATCTCAAAAATGGGACAATATAAAATTTTTGAAAGCCTTGTGCTTTAAGAGATGAAATGATTCAACCTATGAGACTCACAAACCTTTAAAGTGTATAGTTACTTTAGAGGAGAAGGGGGGGCATATATTGGCATAATTGTAAAGTTATGTGTACTCTCAAAAAATGAAAGATAATTTTAAATTTATAATAGATTATCTTCTATGTATGTACCAATAATACTAGGAAATTTTTATATGGACTTTGTAGAAGGTTTACATGTGCAAAAAATGGGTGTTATTATTCATCTATTATTATATATGGTTTTAACATAATGTGTTTACTTATTTCATGAAAAAAAGGGTTAAAAGCTACTAAGTAATTATTATTATTTTTCAATAATGTTAGGGTCCACATTGGTTTTTATAGTTTAATTATTTCAAACATAGATGAAATGTTCTTGAGTAGATTTTTAAAAACATTATGGGAGAGAAACAATACAAGGTTGAATGAGTCAACTACACTTGAGCCCCAAAAAAAAGGCCAAACCAAAATGGTAAAAAATACATTAGTGTAACTCCTAAGGGATATAAATAGGAAGGATCCAAACCATGGGATGATAATTTGGCACAAGTTCAACACTCATATGATATGTAACTCCATACTTATATGAAAAAATAACCTTTTAAATCATGTTGTACTTACTTTCCTTATAACCCATTTTATGTGGTGATGGGAAAACTAAAATAACAAATTAGAGGTTGATTTAGAAACTCAAGGGATAAAATTTTAATTGACAGAGTAAAGAAAAAAGTAAAAAAATAAAAAGATAAGTGAAATGAGTTTCTTGAGCTAAGTATAAAACAATGAATTATTATCATAGAGTTGAGCACAACTTTAAATCTTGGGATAAAGTAATTATTTACTTTCAAGAAAGACTCAAAGGAAAATCCAAGAAGTTGAAATCACTTATGTATGTTTTATTTTTTCTCTTTATCAAGTTGGACCCATAATAATTTTAATTAGTCATTGCCTTTCTACATGAAATTATATTAGTTGTACGTGTTCAAAAATTAATATATTTTTGAACCTTTCATGCTAGATCATGTAGAAGAAGACTCATTATGTCATTTAATTTAATACATTGCACCCAATGCTCAAGAAAATTTGAAATTATGTTATGTTTTAGTATAAATTGAGGATATGATAATAAAGTAATAAAATAGGTAGATTGTATTTAAGGAAAAACTTTGGTGTAAGGTCTAGTGGTATTCAAATGATTGATTGAAGGAGTTATGTATGCATCTAATTTTTCACTTAGTAGAGATTTTGTTTTTAGTATTTTCAACACATCAATCTCCCTATGTGTTCATACTAATGACTGCACTAAGATCTGAGTGGACCATTTTGTGGTTCTTTGTGATATATTCTTCGATTATCATATGTTGTATTTATATTTATCCATGACATGCCACTTTCTTATTTTTCCTTAAAGATTTCTCATCCCACATTTTTTCTCCTCTTCTTCCTATTTGTGTGTTTATACCTAAGTTAATAATATTTTATAATACTTTCCTCTTAGCCACTATCATTGGTCATGTTGATGAAGTATTTTTTTTGCTGACACTTTTTCTACCTCATTGGCTAGGAAAATGGTGTCAGCTAAGTTTGATTTGTGATATTTTGGGTTTAGATCCATGTTTATGTGGTTCCCATTTTTCTTTTTTCAAATATAAATACACCCAATCCATTTTTATTGCATATTAAAATACACCTTAGTAAGAAGAAGAGGAATTAAAGCTAAATATATTACACTTAAGGAAAAATTATTTACACTAGGTCTTTGAATATTTCAAGAAAATAAGTTGAACTAGTAAGGCACACCTAATATTTTAATTCCAAATTAAAGATACATAGGTTTTATTATTTCATATTTATCTTCACTTAAAACACCTCTCATAAATTTCTACTTGAGCTGAGTTAGAGATTTATGCATTGACAAGTCAATTGAAGGTAAGTGTTCTTAACCTTATACTATTTATTTATTTACTCTAGTGTAAATATTATATTAGTATGTTATTTTCTTCACTGGTGTATATATTATATTAGTATGTTATTTTATTCAATGCTTAGATTAACTTATGATTATTAGTATATTTTTATTTTTGCATGATTTTTTCCCTTTATTTACACCTCATTTATATTATCTAATGACACCTTTACAACCTTATATTATATATCTCATGTTTACCACCTAATGGAATTGTATTTCATTTTATTACTTTATATTACACCCATGGGTTATGTATAATGATTCATTTTATATAGTTAGGCCTATGCATGCCTCATATATGTGTAGGTTCTCTTATTAGATCTTTTTACCACATTCTTCACATAAAACACTTATCTATATCCAATAGAGCTTTATGGAACATTTTAATGTGTGTGTATTGGATCTCTTATGGCCTTATACCTTTTAATATATTATAGTATCCTTATATTTATTACCATATATTTCATACATAAATTGTAGTGAACCTAACATGAATCTTACCCCACCATTATATTCAGTCATCTTCACAATTTATTTTCCTAGATTATTAGATTTTGAAATTATCAAGTATAGCTTATTTTCCTTTAGTATCCCAAAGTATTATTTTCTCATTCCCAAAATGGATTATATAAAAAAACAAGATGAAGCTAGCCAAGTTTTATCTTCTTTCAAAGAATTCAATATAAAAATTATAGTGTTATGTCTATGACTAACACTAATAACTCCCAAAATTCATTCATTTGTATTTTTTTTATTTCTCCCAATAAAATCCTAATAATTATTTTAACATGGCCATAACCAATACCAAAAAAAAATCACATTTATAAAAACTCCATGATCACCACCAGATATAGGGAAAGACATACTCCATAAGGAATCTTATTTTGAGGGGGAACCATAAGACTACAATGAATACACTATGGAACATGTAGGAAAGTCATAAGAAAAATTCCATTATCTTACGGTTGCATTTTTTCTCAAGACTTATGCTAATTTTTGTTCTCTTTAGATTTGGGGAAATTTAATACATGACTTCATCCAAACCCTATTCTTCTGCACATTCCAACATAGCTATAAATATGGTTGTTAATAATATTAATTACAAAAAATAAAACATTAAACAAAATGTGAGTCCAACATCTAGTGTTATTTAAGCTTCTCAATCTAACCAACTTACATCTCAAGCATCCCAGTCAAATTAAAATCCTCAATAGTTCTAACTCAAATGATTTTGAAGGTTTTTAACGAAATGGCTTGCATGCACACATCTAGTTCCAATCAATTATAAAATGTAAAATTAACTTTCAAAAATGTACATTAAACTTCTATAAATTAAGTTGGGAAAGACAAATCAATGTCCCATCCCACTCCTCCCTTTAGGATCATCTCTAGAACTAAATCCTACAACTAGCCATTCAAAAAAAGGTCATTAGACATCTCCAAATATAACCCTTATCACCTCGTATTATAGTCATAAACATTGAGAGATCACCCAAACATTAATTATGAATTATTTACTAATCATTTCCTCCATCTTAAGGAATTTGATAACATTTACATATGTTGACTTAAGCTTAACACCTATATAGCTATAAAATTATTAGCCAAACCCCTTATAGATGATGCTTTAGAATGGTACAATCAACTCAAGCCTAGCTCTAGCACCAAATTATAATGCTTAGTTAATAAATTGGTTTAATAATTATAATATCATGATTTACCTAAGGATAACTTGGGTAACATAATTAATTATAAGTAATCTGGTCATGAGTCCACCCATAATTTCATCAAAAATGGAAGTTTTTGGCCCATAAATGCAATCATAATATGACCAAAGAAATTATCCTTAATATTTTCAAAACCACCTTAGAACCAAAGTTTTAGTAAAAATTTAGGTCATTATTGTTGGCTCTGAAATCCACACCCTAGGATTGAGTGTACAAATAAGATAAAATAGAGGATGGGTCATTGTAGTAGCAAGGTATATTAACTCTTTACATTAAAGTTGGCAGAGAATAAAGGAAATAAATCATGAGAGGTGGTCTAATATATACTCTTTTTTTATATTCTAGGCCAATGAGAAATACCTTACATCAATCTAGAATGTAAATAAAATGCATGATAGGATTTACAAAACACAAATCTAAATATAGGACTTGGCCACCATGATCACTTCACCTAGTTTACTTTCACTAACAATGTGATCAAAATCTATTTAGAATTTATATAAATATTACATCAGATGGATGTTAATAAGGACATATAATAATTTTAGTCTTAGTATTAATAATTTTATATACACACACAAATCTGATTAACAAATATAAACCAAAGTGCATTACAATGGAGACATCTATGGAATATGCAAAGTAAAGAGAGATCCAATAGGAAAAATTATTTAAAATGAATATTTAAAATCTCATCATTAATTATGTTTAGTTCCTTCCTTCCATTTTTCCATGGATTATTTTTAGAGCTTAAATGATCATACTAGTGACAATGAAAAAGAGAACAATTTACACAATTATTACAAATTCTTTCATAATTTAGATAAACAACAAAAAAATGTACACATAGATCTTATTATTCATTATAGGACATTAAGAATTTATTAAATATAATATTTTTTAGAATAAGAAGCATTATTATGCTTCTTTAAAATTTCATAATGTTTTTTTACAATACTAATTAGTGATATTACACATTAGGCCTCATAGTTTCATGACCAAGTGACAATTGAGAACTTCAACCAATTGTAAAACTCAATTTATGTTTCTAAAAATATAAAACTCATTGAATTATGTGAGGCTCTCACTGACAAGGACATAAAAACTTTAGTGAAACTTAGACCTCAAAGACTATAAGTTTACTCTACATCCAAAAGACTAAGATGAAGGAAAGCTCATAAATTCATAAATATTCTCCATCTAGAATATTCAATGGAAATTAACATCAAGGGAAGAAGAGAAGATATATGTTTGCATCAAGATAATTCAAAATCTTAACCAAAAAAAAAAATATATCTTAATGAAATCACATACTATTCAAACAACTTCATGGGGAATCAAGTGACAAGTGGTAATAGATCTCACATTTACTAAATAATAAGCCACATGTGATCACATGAAATTAGAGAAAACACAAAAATTACATGAGAAAAATTATAAAGTGTGCAGATTTTAAACTCAAATAAACACAAATATTACTTTGACAACTAATGTAATTCCTCATGGATCATGTGTTGTAGCATGAAATTGATAAGAAGTGGAAAGGGAAGCCTTTGTAGTGACACTTGGCACAAGATCACAATTCTGATTATGGGAATCAATTACCAATCTTGTAAGAAAATACATATATCACTCAAAACATTATAATGGAGTAAATCATGACAAATATCAAACTCTATAATTCATAGTGTGCCCAATTCCCATTTTAATTCAATTGATCCCTTTATTCAATGAATTTTATTTCACCATGAGATATGAAATTAAATAATGAAATTTATTTTGAATATGCATCAGTTATCCCCATATCTAATACCATTATGTAGCCTCTATTTATACCTTTCCAATGTGTCCATCCATACTCAAAATAGAGTTTTATATCTCAAGTTATTAATGAAAAAAAGACCATTACAATTATGGGTGACATGACTTCTAACCTAGTTCACTCTAGTTAGATGTCAAGAGACCCTTCAAATTATAGCCTCTATAACTTTAGTGAAAATTGAGAATATTATCTTTCAACATGGTGCAATCCCATAGTATCAATCTCACAATGTTCACACTCTTGATTTACTCATCACTTTACATGTGGCCATGTTTTACTAGTCACGAGGTCACATAGTGGTTCAAGATTTATAATGCCTTTATTTAATATGATTGACCCATAGAATTATTAGAATTCCTTTGATATTTTAAGTTTTCATGTGGTGTTTACACCCCTCACTTTATATTTGGCATTGCCTCCACATGAATATATTTTATGCAATACACCCTCTAAGTTGTCAATGCTCTTTGACTTTATTATGGTCATATGGCATCATCTAGTGATCCCTCCACTTCATAGTTGTCATTTATAAGGGGCACATCTTACTGTAATTTGACTTTATTTTATGTTTTTCCATTTATTTTCTCATATATATATATATATATATATATATATATATATATATATATATATATATATATATATATATTGCGACCATGTGGAATCTACCTAAGAACTAAGTCATTATCAATCCCTCATGTTTTATCATAAAATTTTGTTGTGATCGAATGCATTAAAACACATGGTGACATCTTGTATTTCATTCACTTTATTACTACCATTGCAAGTAAGACACAAGTTAGGCTCACTTTGCCTCTAGGCAATAGGGTTCAAAAATTGATCTTTGGATTGAAAATAATTTACATTTCATGTACAAACATGTAAACTCTTTTTTTTATATAAAATTAATTGGTATCAACATTTCCATGTGGAATTTTTCTGATGGCTAGGAAGTTACGTAGTCATGGATTGGTCTTTTGTTTACAAAGTGGCCATATCAATCTTGTGGATGCATTAAATTATCCATTTCAATCAAGATTGTGCTTGAGTCCCCTCATTTTAAAGATAACAAGTGAATTAGCAAAGTGAAATTAGACCTAAGTATATGGAGGTAGCCATAAATAAAATTTATCAAAGAAAACCTAGACTTAAGCATATCAAAGTTTTCATGTCTACAAATATCACAAGAAACATTATAAAGTAAACCTATACCTTAGGGATATGAAAGTGACCACAACAAAATTTATTATAATGAAGTGAAATTAAACTTATGCGTATTAAAGTAGCCAAAAATAAACATTAATTTTTGCAAGGGTTACTGTTTGGCCTATTAAATCAATAGGTTTACCATAATGTGAATGAGACCAAGAATGTATTTTGGCCATGGAATTGAACTAGAAGGGATAATTTTAAAACTTTCCATGAGAAAAGGGAATTATAAATCATACTGGGGAAAACATAAATAAATGGTGAATGTAACAAGAAGTCTTGTGATAGAATCCAAAACACTTCTTGAGCCTTGAAAGATATTGGTAGATTTTAAACACAATAGTCCTAAAATTTCATGGGACATTTTAGGCTCCAACTTTGGCTTGTCTATGGGACAAGTACCCATTATGGGTATCCAAAGATCTTATAATTGTCTAAGTAGAAGCATACATGTGCCTTAGCCATTGAGCTAAAAAATGCCTTGAATCCTTAATCTAAAATTTGGCCCAACTAAAATGAGGTTTATTTTCAAGTTGAATACTACTGTAATATTGCATCACTTATTAAAAATAAGGATAATTCTAAAAAAATTAAAGGTAAGGCAAAAAAAATTATGTACATGGTACAAAGTATTCAAATTTAGCATTTGACTGAGAAAATGTTTGAGATGTTGACCACTAACAAAAAAAACCAAGACTTCACTATCCAAATATGCAGGAAAGTGTCTTCTCAAATTTGATGTCAATTTCATAAGGTCCCATCTAGAATTGATCAAACTATCCATGATTTCCCTTTTCCTCATGAATGTTGTCCCAAATCAATATCAAGTCACCCAATTGAAAATCCCTTGTTTTTTTCCCTTTAATCAACTAATATCTTCATTTTTTGTTGAATTTTAGGCATTTTTTAATGTGATTTCCTTCTTATTTCATATAATCAATTATCTTATTTATTATTTTAGTATAAGGGTAGAAGGCATTCTTCTTTATTTATCTCTTGCAAAAACTAAAAAGTGGATTTCTCCAATTTAATAGACAATGTGGCATTCATAACTCACACTAATTTCAAGGGACTTTTACCAGTGGACTTCTTTGGGGTTATTATATCTACCCACATAATGAGCCTCAACTTCTCTTCCCAATTTATAATCTTCATTTCAATAGTGTTTTTCATAATTTTAATCAAAATTTTATTATTGGACTTAGCCTATGCATTTCCTTGGGGATAATAATTTGATAAATAAGTTAGATTAATGCCAAAAAAAATCATATTTTTTGCAAAGGCCTCACTCTAAAACACCTAGATTTATCATTAAAAAACTTTTCATGCACCCTAAACCTTGAAATGATGTTATTTTGTAAAATTTCCACCGCTACCTTGTGAGTTGAATTATTACTTGGGACAAATTGAACCCAATTTTTAAAATAATCATTGGTAAAATAGATCCACATGTGGTTACTACTATATTTATCACAGATTTCACTAATAAAATCAATTCCTTATTGCTGGAGTGGAGCCTCAATGATCTCAAAAATAAGAGGGAGCACTCTGGAATCCATAATTCTTTCATAAAATTGCTAACATGAGTCACACTTCCTTCACTTTTAAGGAATATATTTAAAAATTGAATACCATCAATAACAAACTCTAATGATTTAATAGGCTATAAATTTTCCTAATTAATGGCATCCTAACAACCCATCATTAAATTATTTGAACAACTATAATGTTTTATCCTCATTGACACATCTCATGAGAACACCTTAAGGATTCCTCCAAGGTCCTCTCTTTTTAGTCAACACATTTTTTGTGTAGTTGGCTTAATATTTATTCACTATGACTTATTTAAATTAGGAAGACAAATAAAAATTTTCAAATCATATGTAATATTTATATACCATAATGATTCGCTTAATTCATCATTTTCCACAATGATCTTTGCATTTGAGATGTTTATTTTATAAGAACCAAATATTGATTTCATCATTAACATAGTTAATCCCTTCCCCCTCACAATTTTAATAGATTAAAATATCAATCTCTTGAAAATTATTAATCCATATGCATCTTTTGCTTGACACCTTGAGTTGGATTAAAAAATATTTTATCATAGTATAGGGGAAATAATTTCAATTTTGAGCTTAATGAATGATCTAAATGCTTTTATAACTTTGATAAGTGTGTATGATTCCTTCTCTATGATGGTGTACTTGATATAAACATGTTGTAAAACTTTTCCATAAAATGTTAAGGGTTGTTCATATCCTCCTAAATTCTTTTATAACATAACAATGATCACTATATGTTGGGAAGAAAATGAAACTATTTAAAATCATTTAATAAATATGGAATTTCCATCACAAGTGCTTTCTTAAGGGAATATTTGATGTTAATGAATGACTTATTAGCTTTATCAATCCATTTGATAGTTTGATCTTTCTTCAAAAAATTTGTAATTGGGATTGAAATTTCTACAAAATTTCTAAAAAAACCAATTTTCCTAGAAAATGATTAAATAACTTTATTGGAGAGTGGAATGGGTATGTCATATATAGATTTCACTCTTTCAATATAAATACTAACTAATTTTGAAACAATTTGTCCCCCTAATTTCCCCTTTTAACATCAAAAATGCATTTTTGGGGATTGAAATATATCCCATATTCCCTACATCTATGAAAACCTTTTTCAAGGTGATTCAATTGGTTTGATATCTTATTTAAAATAATAATTATTCATCTTGATAAGTAGCTATAATCACATTAATAAAACATGTAAATGCATAATCCATTTCTCTTTGAGATATTGCTCCAACATTCATAAGCCTAAAGATCATTCTCACATACACATAAGTGTCCCAAGGTGATGTAAATGTTATTTTGTGTATCTATGATTCTTTCATAACTTTATTGTACCTTGAAACCCCATCTATCATTGAGATTAGCACTGATATAGTCACCTTATGTATTAAATGATCCATATTGAGTAATGGACAATTATCTTTTAAAGACATTTTATTCAAAATTATAAATTCCACACATAGCCTGACATCACCATTGAATAACTCATGAACTAAATAATTCCACCATTTTCTCAAATTTTTCCCATCTTTGTTTATAAATTAGGATTAATTGGCCTCTATTTTTTCTTAAAAGGTTTTGTATTAGGTTCTAAAAGGATAGAATGTTGAAACACATCCTCCCTATATAATTTCAACTCATTATATGACCATGCAATATAATATTTTTATTTCCTCAACATCTTAATAAATGTTTTAGCTTCATACTCTTTCAAGTATTTATGAATAAATATGGGGTTAGGCATTGTAGTTGTACCCAAATTGATATCTACAATGTATTCAAGTGATAGGTCATTTTGATACTTAATCATTTTAATATTATCAAATTATATTTTAAACATCACCAAACCCCTTGGGATTGTGTAAGTATTCAATTGAATCACTTCTTTCCCCAAGAGAACTAATTTTACTCCTTGTTTTTCAACATAAGGTTCCAAATCAATCCCCTGATTTTGAAATTTAACCACACAATCCCTAAACCATGAAACATGATTATCATTTTCAAACACATGCTAGTGATTAATATTATTAGGTACTAAAGGTCTCAATTATTTCCACATCATACATACAAAAGGGTGTGGAAAATTATTTTGATAAATATATACATGTACATCAGTTGGTTAGAAATGAAATTGAGTGACCTTTTAATGTGAATGATATTAAATAAATCAAAGAGTTCCAATGAATTACAAGTAGAATTATATTTTTTTTATTCTCTCATTTTTTATTTCATATACTTTTCACACTTTT
Source organism: Torreya grandis (assembly GCA_037957365.1). Classification (NCBI taxonomy): domain Eukaryota; kingdom Viridiplantae; phylum Streptophyta; class Pinopsida; order Cupressales; family Taxaceae; genus Torreya; species Torreya grandis. Next base: position 830,540 of record JARHVA010004490.1, read on the forward strand.
TGGACCACTAGTTCTAAATCAACTTACACAATGAGATTTTTTATATTAAATTTTGAGTCCATATTAAGACCCAACAATAAATCCTCCTTTTTTGACACATTATTTGTGTATTAAAAGTATAATTTGTATGCAAATTTTAAATATGATCCCTATGGATAACTCAATACAATTACTAAATTTACCCCTTTTCTAGAACAAGATCCATAACAAAACATGAGCAATCAAAAAACATTCTTCAAAGATCACACAAATTTAAATCATTAGTTTGTGGACAACAACAAGGCTCACTTTGATTTTTAATAAAACCAGTGTTTCCCACAAAATATTCCACATCCAGATCAACATATAACACTTCTTTCAATTCTATTTGGTTATCTTATATCAAATACAATATTTGATGATCTCTATAAATATTTACCTATTATCCTTCCAAAAATATAGTGTTATATGACATGCCCATCTAAAATTTGCCTCAAAATGAAGTAGCCCATTATTGTGACAAAAATCCTCTTGCACTTAGGAGGACAATCCACAACTACAACATCCATGGCAATAATTTTTTTGTGGATAAGTGGTAAGTTGAACCGCTAGACCTTTAACAAATTCCAAAACCAAAACTTCATGTGAATCCATGGCATATCATTTTCCATATGTTATAGAAATCCTTAAATTGAGATCACTCATAATAGCTCAAGGAATAATATTTCATGAAACTCCAATATTCACCATACAATTGTGAAATAGCCACTAACTGATAATAAAAGTAGTATAAAATTGTTCCACATCAAATTGGATTTTTATTAATGATGTCCCAAAAAATATCTTAGGTGATTCTTCTTCCTTTTCATATAATAATTTGAATTATGTAGAAGAGTGTGAAAAATAACATACTTTTAGGCACCAAAGAAAGCTAAATTTATATACCTGTGATGATTAATTTGAAACATTTCAATCATAGGAACAATAATTTTTAATTGGATTAACATTGTAACCATATCATGCATGCTATATTTTGGCATGAGGTTGATTGGAGGGAAAGAAACATTGCTTGCATTAGGGATGCATGAGGTTAAATATTGTGCTAAGGACTATCCTATATCAGAGGGATAAGACAACATTTTTATTTGGAACAACAATAAGTGTATCTTCAACTTGTATCCCCTTATTTTTTATTAGACATATATAATGAAATAGATATTTGGAAATACTTATGAGAAGTGGAAATTTACCTCTAGGTTTTGGCACAAATTTTATTTTCCTAGCCAGTTATGGTGGAATAATTTTATTTTGTGAAACACTAGTAGGTTATTTGTTTATGTTTTTATTTTTATCAATAGGTAAACATTTGGAATCTTCTATTTTTTATTTTGACAATTTCATTTCTTGTTTTTATATTATTCTATAATCATTTTTCACATGAGACTTTGCATCATTTACTAGATGTTGAATATCTTCATCAGAAAGTCTTTTACTATCATATTATTTAATAATGTTTGCCTAAAAATACACAAAATCATTTGAAAACATCTCATAATTTTGTACCATGTTAATTGAATCTTTAATAAAAAATTCATGTTAACAAAATCATCATCTTACATGTCACTATTAGCATCATTTTTAATGTAGGCCATAACTACAACAAAAACATAAGAAATATATGGCATGAAATGTTTATCTCACCATTTTTATTTATCCATATCATCAATATCATTGACATTATCATCAAGTGGTTTAGGTGTTTCTCTCTCTACATTCTTATGATCAAGCATTCTTTCTTGGTAAAATGTCATTTTTCCTATATCACTTCATTTTTAATATGTTGGTCCTTTTTCCTAATGTTGTGGTTACTCTTTAATGATACTTATTTTGCATTAGAGGCAAAAATTTATCATTATAGGCCACTCTATAAGATAAATCCTTGAGATCTCCCACAATTTTATGTGACTTTTCATCCACACTCAAAGACTTGTTCATTGGCTCCTTATCAAGGTTTTATAATATAAACTTACCTCTTCTTCTAAACCTTATTAAGGCTCTTCTAATAATTTTAATTTGAATGGAAATGGAATAGGGTTGCCCCAAATTAGTTGGACCTTTGTCTCTGTTATAAAAACCAACTTTAGAATCAAATGCTTTATATTTAATCAAACAAGTACCTTATTTAGGCCTCGCATTTTTAATAACTATGAGCATAGTTTTATTAAATATACTACTAAAATATTAGACATGCTTATTAACATATTTCTTTATATTTTCAAATTCATTTAGTAAAATTCTTGCCTAATTTTTGTATCCATATTGAAGCTTAAATTATCACTTCATATTAGGCCATAAATCAAATTTTAAAAGCTTAATCATGACATCTTTAAACACGTATTCATTATCATCAGTGATACTAATAAAATTCCTCAAGTATTGTTCACCAAATGCTGCATTATTTCTTTGAAATTTGGATAATCACTTTCTTATATCAACTAGAACCTCATTTGAATAGCCTTGCATCTCAAAGAAATAAATTTGTCCATATCTTCTTATCCTAAGAAAATAATGAGGAATTCTTGAATTTTGGTTAGCATTAGCATTATTATTTCCAAGTGTATTTATATTTATTTGTTGGTTCAACATAATGATAACTCTAGACTAATCAATGGATAAAATATGATTTAAAAGTGCAAAAACGAGTAGCAGTTTGAATGTTATGATCAAATATTTTCCTCTTAATTTTTGACTTAGTGAATGAAATACAATATTGTAACAATCTCTACCTCTCAAATGAGAATAGAAAAGGATAAAATCATTTTCATGAACTGTGAACTTAATACCACTAAAATAATTAAAATGAGACTACCCTCTAGGATTGGATGGTTTATCAAATGGCTCAAAATAGTCAAAGGAAGATGAATGCCTATTACTTTAATCTTGAGTTTAAATATATTTATAACTATTTAAAGTGGTCCTATAAATATTCACAGTAGTTAGATAATCAAAATGATAATGAGAATTACCAAGTACTTACATATGCCTCTACATAATTCTCCATCTTGGAGTAGATTTTATGATAGAAATATCTAAATGCAAATTATTAGTGGGATAAAACTTGAAATTAGAATGCATGCCCTTCATCTTGACAAATTTTAGTTCAAAAAGGATAAATATGCAAAAACTGCTCAAAATTCAACTGAAACATAGAAAAATCATAGGTTGATTTGGTATAAAACCTTAAAAGATTCTCGAATACCATCTAGGTATGCCAAAATCTGATGGATAGACTTCATATTTGAGTTATGGACTAAAATAATATTGTTGACAAAGTGTAAAATACAAATCTAAACTAACCTACCTATGTAACAAAGTATTACAATATAATAATAGCTATGATTTTATTAAATAAAATCAATTTCACAGTCCTTGGTAATAGTACCAACAAAATTGGCTCTCAAATCAACACCCTAGGATTTAGTGAATAAATAAGACAAAATAGAGGTAAAACATTATATTAGCAAGTATTATTAACCCTTTACACTAAATTTGTCCAAGAATTGAGGCAATAATCCATAATAGGTGGCCTAATGTTTACTCTTTTTCACTTTGTTAGACCAAGGTAAGAGACCCTATAATGATCTAGAATTTAAATGCAATTCATTATAGTTTCAAAAAATGTAAATCTAAATAGAGGACTTGGCCACTATGATCATTTCACCCAATTTTTAATCACTAAAATAATGATCACAAGCTACTTAAAATTTATAAAAATATTTCAATGTATGGATGTGAACAAGGAAATTCAAAACTTACAAACTCACTATTCATAATTTTGTATGCAAACACAAAACCAAATTAACAAGAATAAACCCAAGTACATATATGTGGAATATTCAAAGTGAAGAAATATCTCATAGAACACATGGAAAATGGTTATTAAAATTTTTTACTATCAATTGTGATTAGTTCCTTCCTTCCATTAGATCATGGGATCTTTTTAGAGTTTAAATGAGCATACCAATGACAACCAAAAGAGAATAATTTACATAATTATTTAAAATTATTTCAAATTCATAAAAATAAAAAAACCTACACATAGATATAATCATTCATTTTAATGATGAATTACAAATCATTGAGAATAAAATAAATAAAACATTGGTCAAAACAAGAAACATGATTACACATTAGACCACTAAAACTACACAAGGTTTTTTACAACCCCACTAATCAGTGAGATTACACATAAGACCTCATAATTTCATGACCAAGTGACATTTGATAAATTATAATCATTTTAAAAATTAGTTTAGCTTTATAAAAATTTAACATTTATTGATTTATGTGAGGCTCTCACTAACAATGACACAAAAAACATTATACAGACTCATACCTTAAAGACCAAAAGTGTGCTCTATATCCAAAATACTACGATTGAGGGAACCTTCATCAATATGTAAATTTTTTCCATTCTAATATTTTTTGATAAATTGACATCAAGGTTAGAATATAGGACAAATATTTGCATTAGGGTGAATCATATGCTTAACTAATCACAAATCCTCTCAATGCAAGCACATACTACTCAAACAATTTCATGGGGCATTAAGTGAAAAGTGGCCATAGATCTCAAGTTCACTAAAGAATAATCCACTTTTTATCACATGTAATTATATAAAAAACTAAATTATATTTAAAATAAGTCATTCATAGTGTAATTTTAACCTCAAATAAACACAAATATTACTTTGAGAACTAACAAAATGTCTCATGGAGAATGTGCTCTATGCATGAAATTATGAGGATGTGGAAAGGGGAGACTCTAAAATGACACTTGGAACAAGATAAAAATTTATATTATGGGAACCAATAACCAATTTCAAAATAGAATGCATGGATCACTCAAAATTTCATAGTGGCACAATTTATGAAACCTGGTGGCCTTTGAAATTCACAGTGTTATTAATTCCCATTTAATCAAGTGGTCACCACATTTTGTGCATCGTTATTTCACCATGAGATGAAATAGAGATAATAACTTTAAATTTAAATAGGTCTCTGAATATACATCATTTACCTCTAAATATGAAACATTATACAACCCATGTCAATACCTTTCTAATTAAACCAAACATACTCAAAATAAAGTTATGTAGCTCAAGTTATGAGTGAAAACCTAGATCACTACGATTTTGGATGGAATGACCTACAACCTAGTTTATTGTGGTTAAATGACATGGAGATGCCCTTCAATTTTTGTCCTTTATAACCTAGTGAACAATGAAAATCTAATTCATTCACATGGCTCAATCTCATAGCCTTAAGCTAATGTAATTTAAAAACTTGATTTATTCTTCATATTTTAACCTTTTAGGGTTTTAGCTATGTAAATCCTATGTTAGATTAAAAGGTTGAGTTGTATAAATTAATGAAATAATATGCAATAAATAACTACTGATTTGTTATAAAATTTGACTTGTTTTGACTTTCTAAAAATAATAATAAATATATGCAAATAGAGACTTATATGAAAAACACTTCTCATAGAAGAATTGAGTGTTGAAAATTAGGTTATGACTAGGTGTGAGTGTCATATATAAGATCCCTAAGTTATATCTTCCCTTGGATAATAGTGCCACCCTTGGACATTAGTTTTATTTAGCTCTAGTGTCCTAAAAATGGCACTAGTGTCCTTTTTGCATGACTATTCATAAATTTTGGGTGCACCTATGCATGTGTTTATGGATTCCATTCATATGCACACAAAATATATAACTTTATATTGTGATTTTAACAGTTGATTTATGTTGTAAACCCTAATTCTCCTTACCAGTATGACATGAACTAAAAATGTGTATTCATTAGTATGATAGGTTGGACATCCTCAACACCCTGTTATGAAGAGAGTTGCCTACATACCAATACTCCAAGGAGGGATCAAGCTCAATGTAGTTTTCCCATCTAGTGCTTGGTGGAAGTGCAAGTGAATGTTATAATGATAGTGGTCTTGAATGCCTTGAGTGTGATTCAAATTGGAAATCTTAGAAATATGGGCTTATGGCAATTATAGATAGTAGTATGCAGAAGTAGGGTATAATAGGGATTAATAACCTTGATTTTACTCACCATGTTTCTTTTTTAAATAAGCTTTTTATATCCATTTTACATCTATTAGATATAGGTTTAAAAGTCTTGTATTTATAGTGTTTTTTAGATTCTATGTATAATAAAATATGTTTAGGCCGACCTTAGGAGGGTCACACATTTGAAAATATATCCATTCGAAAGAATTAGGGCAAGGGACACTAGCACCATGTTGGGGACACTAGCATCATGTGTCTCTAGTGTTATTAATGTGGTGTTAGTGTCTAAATGATAAGTTGTTGGGCACGAAGGGCTAGGATTTAGGAATGAATATCTCATACTGTGGTTTTTCTAACTAGGGATACCTATGGTCTATATAAAGATTGGAAAAGGGTGATAGAAGGTTTTAGGATAGTTATAGGGCTAAGATAGAAATAGGGTGTTTCAAGTAGCACTTTTAACATTCAAATACCACTTTTAGGTGATTACATTTTCCCCTCCCCCCTTTATGCTAAAAATTTATCAAAATGAAATAATTAGTATAAAGAAAAAAGAGGTGTACCTAGATTTACCTATGAAGTGAAGTCTATGTATTTGAATATGAGTATGTGAATTTAGGTCTGCATATGTGAAACATGATCCAAAGCATGACTGCAATGAAACATGCATAAATCAATCATTACTTAAGAGATATCAAAAACATAAGACTATGCTAAATAAAAAAATAACTAAGTAAAGTTGAGTAAAGAGATAGGAAAGAGGAAATAAATGAATACACCTCGTTGGGTATGTAAACTAATGCATGAACTTGATGATAACATGTGCCTGCATGTATATAGTGATCAAATCATTAAATAATTTAGATTGACTTGATATATTTTCTCAATCCTCATATGTGGTTATCTCAAGAACTCAATGCATTTTTGACTCCATCATTACTCACCCCTATTTGGTGGATCATGACCTATGAATAGCTTGGATTAAATTGTGTGTCTAACCCTCTCATGGGGGTGGATTAAGAAATCAAGTAGGATATAACTCCATAATTTCCCACTCATGTGTAGTAGATGCATCTAAAATTGAGTTGTACAAAGTGCTAGAAATAACTAATTGTGTATGTTAGATTTGTGGCCACTCAGGTATATTAGGAAGCTCTAGGCCACTCAAGAATGCCAATTACTACAGATAGAGTAAGGCATGAAATTGGTGATGACCTAGAATATGATGTCAATTATATATAGTGTAAAGAATGGAATGGAGTTTTACATTCCATCTAATCAACCTATGTATAACCAAGTCTATGGAAATTATGTGTCGTGCACATGCCCACAATCTAATATTTGAGTATATTTATTTTGTACTGAGTTGTAATAATTGTATCCATGTATTTAAACTAAATGTGGAGATGATCATGTCATGCATGATGCCCCCAATATGAGTAATTTATATGAATATGAGTTGGACTAGTGTGAATATGAGCAATATTTAAGCATAACTTTCAAACATATAGTTTTATTTGTGCAAACTTATGTTATACTTGGTATACTATTTTGTCTAATTTAAACTACCTTAAAATTGGGGCTACTAGATAGTAGTGCCATGTTTTGGATAGTAGCATCATGTGGTGCTAGTGTCCTAATGTGGATGTTAATGTCTATCAAGTCTAAAATTTGAGTGACTAAACTATTTTTTGAGTCCCTATTTTTCTTATGTCCTACCTATGTCTAATTTTTTGAAACTAAGATTGTGTGTTAAAAATAATTTATGAATTCAATGTAGGAGCTTGATCTCTGTGACAAACCCCTATGAATGCCTCTTCTTTTGAGGGTAGTTTTTGACCTATGCAAGAACCATCCTTAAAATAAATATATTTGAAAAATATATGAGCCATAACATATATGATAACTACATGATAATCCAATACAATGTGCAAATATGATATCAAAATGTAAGAGTATCTGAGCATAAATATGTAATGTAAGATATATGTTATATTTAGCATTACACAAGGGTGTAAAGATAGATGTAATCAATGTGTATAATAAAAAATTTAAGTAGCTACCTAGGGGTATGGTGTAACTCCCAAAATTTTATCTAGATAAAACCCATAAAAATACGAACATTTTTTTTTAAACTACTAAGACTATATTATTCGCACAACTGGGCTAAGTCTATATGCCACTATGTCAAACTAATTTTGCTTTACTACTAAAGTCTCACTAACCAAACTGATAAATTAATAACACATTTAAAACCCAATTTCACAAATGATACACTAAGCAATTAATAATTATTATTTCCAAATACTTCAATATTATTTACATTACTTTAAAAATATTAATAATAATTACATTAAGATATGTTAATCTGACTATTAGGGTGTTGTTAAGTATGTTTTAATAAAATATTTAAATAATCTTTAATAATTGTCATTTTTAATTAAATAAATAAAAGATGCTTTATAAAAATCAAGGGACGGATAATTATTTCAACCTATAAGGATTTATCCATTTGATAAATAATTCCAAGCAAATAAATCTAAAAATAACTTTAATAAAATAGTCTATTAATAATTAATTCAAAATTTAACACAAAAACCAAAACATATTTTACGAATTATTATTTACTGTTAATAATAAAATATTATTCACCACTAAGAATTAAATAAAACAATCAATTTATTTAATTATTATTATAAGAAGGTTACCCACAAACAATTAAATAAAATACATTTTAAATTTTCCTTGAATATTCAATTTTTTTTTTTTATGGTCCAAAGAAAAGAATTAATTTACAAAGATAAATTAAAACTAATTCATTAATTCCATGTAATCTATCGAGAGTAAATTTAATTAACTTTAAATTTGAAATTCAAAATCAAAATAATTTTTCCCACTTGCAAGTAAGGAATAAATGAGAGCCATAGGATTGAAATGATCTAAACCCTAAGATATAGGTATTCTTTAGAAATCTCTAAATTTCCTTATGGCTCAAATAAAAGTTATTTCTCAAATTTGTTTCTCATGTTTACTTTATTTATTTTTTCTTCATAGGTTTGCAAGTTTAAGTTGAGGTGGAAGCTCAAAATAATTCACTCCAATATGAAAATCATATTGTTTGCATTTATAAACTCAATGTAAATGTATTTTCTTACTTAAATTTTCTTTTTATTACTTTATTTATATATTTATATATATATATAATTTGAATTATATATATATGATTATCAAAATCAAATTTTTATTTATTTATATATGTAAAACCATATATATAAAAATTTAATTTTGATAATCATATATATATTAATTAAAATATATATATATATATATATATATATATATATATATATATATATATTATAATTATCAAAATCATATATATATATATATATATATATATAATCTAAAATAGAATAACCAAAGACTCATGATAATAGATTATATATACATTATAACCCCCTCTATATATATATATATATATATATATATAATTTTATATTATCTGAAATAGAATAACCAGATATTCATGACAATAGATTATATATACAATATAAGATTTATTTATTTATTTATATATTTTTTATTTACTATTATTATTATTTTAATAAAAAAAGAGTATTTACAGGGTCGACCAACCTTGAGCTAACCTAGGCCTACAACCTTGGCGTCGATCAGGGCTGACGACCCTTGCCTTATGACTGTTAGGGTGGGGCAGTCGATTGGCCAAGCCCCCTTCCCAATCCATATTATTATGATTTTTATTATTTTTTATTTTATATATATATATATATATATATATATATAATATTATATTATTATTTATTTATAATCATTATTAATTTTATTATTTTTAATATATTAATATATATTGTTCAAAGTATAAAAATTATGTGTGAGAGAGAGAGAATAAAATTTTATTAATTTAAATGGTTATATATATATATATATATATATATATATATATATATATATATATATAAGGATATATGTATATATATATTGTTTAATAATTTTAAAAAAAACATATATACATATATTTTAATTTTCTTTATTTTCATAATTATTTAATAAAATAGAGTGAATAATTTCTAATGTATAAATTATTATTTTGTATAAATAAATCTAATATAACAAGTGTTTTAATAAAACATTAGAATATGAATGTTAATAGTTATTTATTTGTATATTTTGTTTATTTTTATAAATGAAATAGTCTATTGTTTCATGAATATATATATATATATATATATATATATATATATATATATATATATATATATATATATATATATATATATATATATATATAATGGTATAAAATCATACTCATTTCTTTTTATTTCACTTGTTAATATAATATGTATATATATATATATATATATATATATGTATATATATATACACACACACACACACACACACACACACACACACACACACACACACACACACACATATATAGAATTTAAATAACTACCATAATGAATGATTCATTTTCTTATTATGACTAGTTAATATTTAAATCCAACAACATGATTGGCAAACCCATAATCATATATACGTACACCTAAAATGGATATTAATTGAATCTATTTTGTAAATGATATTCTATATTTAACATAACTATAAATTTATGTACTCTTGAATTTAATAATATTTATATTTATTTTTCAAATAATCTTAATATAAATAAGAAGCATTCCACAACTAAATTATAATTTTCACATATAACTATGTGAGAGAGTGAGAGAGATGTATATGAAATATTTTCAATTAAGTATAATAATTCAATGAATCACACCTCTATCAAAACATAAATATGAGGGAGAGATAGAGGATGTTTATCTATTTCTTAATCTACTCATTCTATTTTAACCCATTTGTTAAAAAGATACAATACATATGAATGCTTGTATATGCCTTCCATTCTACCTATCATTCTCAAGATTATCCATATATTATTATAAATAACATAATTCATGACTTCATTATCATTCCACTAATCACATGAACATTTTAAGTAAAAATAATGCAATGGATTCAAAAGATACACATACACCAAGATGTAAGAGAGATGGGTTACAAATCCGCATAGGCACAAACATGGTCTCCTCCTACAAAAATATCAAAAATCTCACTCTACAAGAGGCATTATAGGAGAGCTCTTATAACAATATGATGAATATCTACAATTTAATAGAATCCAATGAAGTAAGCAAGCTGTTAATATATCAAGTTCCAAGCTCCAAGTGAAATTCTACACAAAAGTTGAATATTTCAAATCCATTCTTAAAATCTTCAAAATAGACAAAAGGAAGGTGCTTGAGAACCCATCCTATAGACATCATTACATGAAATTTTCACCAAGTGAGGTCCATGCATATCCTCCCCTAAGCCTAAGAGAAAGAGGCATGTCATCAATTATATATGCATAAGTATAAGGGATTTCAAAGATCATAATAAGAGTGTCAAAATCCACACCAAAAAATCAAGGGAAACAAAGCAAGAGAATATAAGTCACATAGAAGACACTAATATTTCATTAGAGAAAGAGAAGAGGCTTTTACTTTCTTGTCACATAAGCTCATCAATATGCATAAGGGATTTCATGCCAAATGTAAAAGTGTTTATCAAGCATAAATCTTCCTCCCTATACCTCTTAGTGTAAGGATGCTCCCAAGCCCACTACCAACATTTGCATAATAACAAGAAGGAACAACAAAAAAGGAAGAACATGGACACAATATAAAAGTAAAAACTTAACAATAAAATCTTTAATCAAGGGCATCCAATCCATCCAAAACTCTAATACATTTTTTCATAAGGAATATTTATTCAAGGAAATAAGATAAGGAAGAGAGAGCATTCAAACATAAGAAAAATACAATTAAAATAACTACCTCAACCAAATCTCTACTTGACAATCTTGTCCAAGTTTTTTTCTTTTCACCAAGCTCCAAGCTCTCCTCCCTCCAAAAATCCTCTCTCAAAGAAAAAAATAAGGTTCTTAAAATAGAGAAGGCAACAAAATAAAGAGCCAATAAAAAAATTACACTTGTCCATCCTCATCCCAAGGATGTGACCAACTTTCAAAAAAATCTCTTACAATCTCATAAATGCACTTACACACCTACATAGTTATTTCTTGCACAAAACATATAAAATACAATTCACTTGTACAAGCGTGCTTATGAGGATGAAAATATAGGTCATAAATAAAGTCATTTTTATGACAAAAAAAAAGTGGTAAAAAGGCCTTGGAAAACCCTCCTACCCAATGGGTATGGGTATGGGCCTAAAAGAGACTTGTGAGACAAGCTTTACTTATCCAAAACTCAATGTAAAAATTGGGTGTAAGGCAAATTTCAGGATTAGACACATGGGTTGAGTTTTTGGGTCAACCCAACTCCTATTCAAGGTTAATTAACCTCATATAGGCTAGCATAAGTTTAAGGTAATTAATTAGGAATAATGTCTAGGCTAAAACACCCTATGAAAGATAATAAAAGTATAAATAAGGGACATAAATTAATTTGATTAATAATTTAAAATAGAATGATTGGTATAAGATCAAAGGTTAGGGTGATTTTAGTTGTGTATACGGTCTGTCAAGGAATACCTGAGTCCCTTGTAATCTCACCTCTAATCCCTTGTAATCTTTAAACTCAATACAACATCAAATACATCCAAGAAAATAATCTATATTTAAATGATATGCACATATATATGATATAACTATTAATATAAGAATGTCACAAAACCAAATCATAATATTTGGTTAGTCCAATATAATCAATTATAAGTTGAAATGAATCATCATGTTATTCAACATCAAAATCTAAATAAAACATATATCCTCTCAATGAAATTACACTAATTAATCATGCATCCAATTGAAGTTTACTGAACTAGATACTAAGGTCCATAGCAATACTCTTATATAGTCCCCTACATATCCATTGAAATCACAAATATACCAAAACATATAATATGAAATAATAATACAATTATGATAACATCAAATATCACACATCAAATTTTATACAAATATAAGGGTCACCACAAATAATAAATAAATCAAGGTGACTAAATACATAGGTTTGATATAAGGGGTATTATAGATGGGGTATGATGTCCATCATGACACCCAAGTAGGAAGGTTAGATGCATGAGGTCCCTCATGGCATTGAAAATTGATGTGTGTAACTAGAAAAGATAATGGTCATGGACATGATGCATAAAAAAACATACACAAAAAATGCATTACGTACAAAAAATAGGTCAAGGGGCCAAAATATAAGGGACATGGGCACATGTTACTAAATTTAAGAATAGAAGACATACAAGGGCATGTTTAAATATCCACATATGCAATTAACAATAAAGTTGGCTTAGATCCATATATAAGGACATGTTTAAATGTTCACATACATAATTAGGAAAGCACACACAAGGGACATAAACACATGTCCAAGGCCTACAAGAATAGAAGTGGTGTAAAGCCAAAGAATAATGGCATATTCAAATTCCCTCTAATAGAAGAAGCATAGAAAATACAATCAAGTTTAAACTAAGAAAGCTAGAAATGAAAGTATGTATGAATGTAGTACACATATGTTTAAATTATAAGATGTACATATGTTAAGTCTAAACTAGTGATAGTCGATAAAAAAATATGAACATTAGTAGAAATGATCAATATCAAGATATAATAATACTAAAATTTGAATGTATAGAATATAAGGATAAAACTTGATAATAGAAACTATGTAGAGATGCCCCCAAGTGGGAGGATGTGTCGAATTAATAAACCTGGATCAATGTATATGCCCTCAATGGGTAGATGATAGCAAGTCTAGATCAGTGTGGTGGACCTGAGTCATGTAAGTAATATGTAACCACTCGACAAGAACAAGTGAAGCATACATGTATGTTAAAACCGACTATACTAAGATAGCTAGCATATGTAGTATCTAGAAAATATAATAAATTTTAACATAGCAATGCATGTAATTTATAAATTTTGTAGTTTTTAAGTAATATTTGAACATTTTTATATTTTGACATGTTATATTATTTTTATATTTTTTAGATGTAGATTATATACAAGCAAATAAAAATAAACTATGTATCAGGAGCAAGAGATAAAAAACTATGTACAAGAGGGTAGGAACCATACTAACCAATGAGTCTCATGGGAGACTTACTATCATCGTGACATGTGTTAAATAAGGAAATTATGATCGTGTGTGATATGTGAAAGGGTAACTGTAAATCCCAAATTTGTTGTAGTGAGAAATATGTGTTTATATCTACCTATGGCATGATGCTATGAATCTATGGCACTGATTGTGATGCCTTATGAACTGTAGGGGTCTTAGGAACCCTTCTAATAGAAGAAGCTATAGGTGATGTAGGTGCCATGTGTTGGCAATCTTGATAGCCTAATAATACTAATAGTCCTCTAGAATTTGTGACATATCTCTGATGTAAGGAACTCTCTAATAATGGTCTCCATGGGAGAGTATGCATACATGTTGATATTGTAGGAGTATACCTCTTCTATAGTGGTGGCTCTACCGAACTCTGTGATATATGCATAGGAATTTTACTCTGAGTTGTAACTAATAACTATGTAGTGTTTGGTAACTATGTTAGAACTGTAACCAGTGATTGTGCTAGAACTGCCTATGGGATGGGTAGAGGATATTCATATAGGATACCCTCAACTTTTTATAGCTAATTTACATGTATGTACTTCAAGCATAGATGTATTGTAGATCAAATGGCTCAGATCTACTATAACCATGGCCTACCCAATAACATATAAAATATGCCTACACCAAGTACTACTAGGAATTAAGTGGCTATATGTGTTGGTCCAACCTTTAATGGAAGCATAATCTCCTTTATAGAGCTATGAACGTGACCATAGAAACCAATAATGACTATATCTATGGGAAATATATCTTACTCTAAGTATTCCAAATGTTGTAAAAGTGTCATGGTACACATGTTAATGCTTGACCCATTGTCAACCATAACACTCTAGATAGGATGATGATCTATGTATGATCATATAAAAAGTGCATGTAAATTTGTATCATCATCAATAATATCTTACTCTAATAATGTGATGATTGGTCTAGGTAGAATTGTAGTATGGTGTATGCCAATAATGTTGTGTAATGGATGTACCTCTATAATTGTATGATATAAAGTTGGTGGTGGATGTGTCTAATATGTGTAATGAACACCTAATGTGCCCTCTATCTCAATCATTATGTGCTTTGGAAATGGATCTGGTAATATCTTTAATGTCTTAGATTTTATTTGTTGTGTTTTTGATGCCTCTATATTTGTGCTCACATCAGTAATATTAGCCTCAATCAAATCTTGTATCTTATGCTTTAGGCTTATGCATCTATTTGTTATATGGCTTGGTGCCCTATAATACTCAGAATACATTAGAATCATAGTTATTTAGAATAGGCCATGTTAAATCAACCTCTTTAATGGGAGGGAGAGATAGGACATTTCATTCTAAGAGATATTTTAAAACCCATGTTGGTGACTTTGGAAGGCTGGTGAAGATTTGGCATTGAGTACATAAAACCAATCTAGAAGATGACTCAAAAGCTACGTTTATTGTGGCATTTTGATCACTCTTGTTCTTAGTGGACCTTACCTTATATGGAGATTTATTTTAAAATCTTAATAGTTGATTTTGATCCATTGGTATACTTGAGTTTTCCAATTGATAAGAGCTTAACCTCTCTTTCTTTGCCTATGGCAAAAATTTGTAAATGTAGGAAGCTTCTTAAATGAAATAGTTTCGTGTAATGATGGTAAGAGACCTTGTTTAAATATGTCTTGAAGCTCTTTGTCTACCATGGGGCTAGTCTTTTTGGCTAATAGAGTCTTGTCTTCATTTGACTTTTGTTTCAACCATGCCACTTTTACATATGATATCTTGTCACTGATGTTGATGGAGAAGTGTGCTAAGAACATGTTGGCCAAAATATTGAATGTTGTCATAGATTGATTTAGAAAATCATAAAATTATTGTAGGCCATAATCCTTTAAACTGCATGGAAACAATTTCATGATAAGCCAATCATTGGACACATAGTCCAAACATGTTTTATGAAAAGATCTAAGATGATGCTTTGGGTCACCCTTGCCATCATATAATTTAATTTTAAGTGCCATGAAATCAAATGGAAAAGGGTTCCTAATGTGTGTATTGGAACAATTAATGGTTAAGTGGTGTTATTTATGTATCCTTAATACATTAAATTATATTGGTTAAATGATAATATATTTTATTGTTTATCATGGGTTTATCTTTATGTAAATAAATAATAAAATATATTAAATAACCTTTGGAGAGGTTGGACCCATTAATGTGGTGGTTGGAAAAAGTCATTTATAATGGATAGATTATCTTGCCTATATAATAAAAAGTTTATATTGTAAGATGTAATGAAATAATGAGAGCAAATTTGCATGCACCATAACATAAATATATCATGGGAAAACCTCATGAAGAGATTAAAAAACCCACCAAGATTATTTATTATTTGAAAAATAAAATATATCCAATATAATCTTTCTCTTTATTTTATTCTCTCTTTTTTTGTTACATCTTACAATATAAGCTATATATTATATAGGCAAGGTAATCCTACCCATTATAAATGACATTTTCCAACCACCACATTAATGGATCCAACCTCTTTAAAGGTCATTTAATATATTTTATTATTTATTTACAAAAGGATAAACTCATGATAAATAATAAAATATATTATTATTTAACTAATGTAATTTAATGTATTAAAGGTACATAAATAACACCACTTAACCATTAATTGTTCCAACACTCTCCCTTAATGTTAAATGGGGATACATGATGATTTTTATGAGGTAACAACATAATTAACTTACACTACATGAACCATCCACATGATGAGTTTTAAGAGGTAATAATTAAAGAAAACATCTTTCATCATGCCATATTCACCTTTAAAGAAATTATGCTATGTAAACATAGTCATCCAAAGGTATTACACAATTTAAATATAGAGACCCAAATGTATTCACTATGTAATTGCAATCACATAGTCACCTTTAAAAGAATTACACTATACAACTATTTATACCCAAAGGTATTACACTATGTAACCATAATCACATAGCCACCTTTAAATAAATTACACTATACACCCATAGATACCTAAAGGTTTTGCACCATGTCCCTATAGGCACCTTTAAAGGAATTATATTGTGTTTTAGATTATGGAAAAAGTAGGTTTTAAAGGGGCCCCAAAACCCTAGTACAAGGAAAGAAAAAAATATTATCCAAAACCTCAGGCAAAGCCTAAAAAACTACAAGGAAGTAGCAAAAATAGGTTTTTAATGGACCTGAAACCACCCGAAAGACTACTGGTCAAAACCCAGATTTAACAGAGATCTGGTTACACCAAAGGCAAAGGATTACAAAAAGAAAACAAAGAACAGGTCCAGTTTCATAACCAACAAGAGGAACCAGATTATTCATCCAATTCCAATATCATTTTCATAGTTTCTTTTCCTTTCATAACAGTATCCTGGGTAGTGGTTTCCACCAGCATGGCTCCTTTTTGTGTAACCTTCTTTCTTAAACTTTGTCTCATCCTTTTGTTAGGTCCCTCCAAGGCTTTGGTCTCCTCATTGGCTCTTTTTCCAATATTGACAGCAGCAACACAAATATTGGACGTAACTTCCTCCATTTTCGTTCTGTTGTCCTTAATAAGTTCCCGAAGGTTATTCTCATAGGCTTTGAGCTTGACTAGGATCTCTCTTATCTGATTTTCCATATTGTTAGTTTTGTTCCATACAGCTTTCAGGGTATCTTCCATAGTTTCCATTTTCCTTTTGAGATCCATAATCTCCCTACACGTCCAAGAATCAAATTAGGAAGATGCCTCTGCTTTGCAATTAACCCAAGTCATTGGTGTGTGTGTTTCATCATTCTATTTTTTTCCTCTCCATTCCTCAGAATTTTTATTGGGACTGTTCCTGGCTTCTTTAAAGATATCCTCTCAACCCTTTTGTTCCCGCTCTTTAATTCCAGTTTGAATTTCCATATCCATATATTGATTATCATCCTGACTTGTAGTTTCCTTTTCGTTCTTTAAAGCTGGGTCCTCAACAGGGCCATTCTAGACAAATTCATCCTCTGACACTTTCTGATTTTCCTCTGTATCTTTAGTTCTGTTTGCAAAATCCTCTTCTGTGTTGACATCATCTTTTTCATTCTTCTCAGGACATTCTTCATCCTCATTAGAGTTTGTATCCCAGCTTTCAGTTCCTTCTTCTTCCTCCAAGTTTTTCTCCCTGGGTTTTTCAATTCTCTCCCGTTCCGTATCTTCTTCTACATTCTGCTTTTTAGCACTAGAAAGCTTGATTTTGCCTTTCCCGTTTACACTTTCACTCTTTCTATTCCCTGACTCCTTGTTTTTCCCCTGTTTGGGGTGCTTTACCATTGCATTATTCTTGCAATAGCCTTCGATTAACAAAATAAGGCCCTCATGTAGGATAGGGTGCATTTCTTTTTTCCTATGAGCATATAAACTTTGGACCAAGGAGAAGCGAAGATAAAAGGGAAAAGACAAACTTACCTTGTGCCTGAAATGGTTAAGGAAGACAAAGTGGAATTTGTGCACTCGCTTACTTCTTCCGTCCAGGATGAAGTACTCCCTTATGCAGCTTAAGACATCCCTCCATATCCCTTTAATTTGATCCAATTCATAGAAATCCCCATTCTTGACCATCTTTTGCTCTTCCTCATCCATTTTGGGAAACTTACAAAAGGCCTCATTCGAAATGCTTGTCTGCTTGGAGAATTTAAGTCCATCCGTAGGCAACCCTGTAACCTCAGCTATAAAATCCTCTGTTAAGTTCACTGTGATACCATGTAGGGTGACCCTTTCATCAGTCCAATTTTTGAAAAAAGCCGTAGTGATATGCAGTTTTGACCCATGGAGTCTTTCCATATAGCTTGCAACTTTTCCTTTCTACAGAATTCTCTAAACTTCTTGTTTCTCTTTTTGCAGAATTCTCCAGGAATTATACTATGTTATAATAAACCATTTAAAGTGATTTTAGACTAGTATGATCATGAGATTACATCCCACAGTGAGAAGACATCCCATAATTTCTCATGAATAATCAACCAAACATATTGGAGTCTTTTATAACATAAAGACCTCCATGCTACTATGTGTTAGGTACAATGTAGACTTCCATATGAAGTTTAATAAAATCACATAAAGTGATATGTTAAAATAATTTACAATGAGAAGTATATAGATATAGAAGTAAATACATGACCCACATGGATTTTAAGAAGTGACATTACCATGCACACTCCCTCTCAATGGCAACTTGGATAAGCCTAACATTGAATGAACTTCAAGAGGCTTTAGTTTTTTTGTGTTACATTGGATTTTTCACTAAAGCTATATAATTTTGACTATCACCAAGAAGTTTGGTACAATAAAGAACTTCCACATGTTATTCTTCTATCATCCATCATTGCCACAAGGCTTCTTTAGCAACTTCTACATAAAGTGTTCTAAGTGAAAGCACTTACACCAAACATAAACACATTCAGAAGTAAACTCATGAGGTTTTCCCATGGTATATCTATGTTATGGTGTGTTCAATTTTTCTTTCATTATTTCATAGTGAATGTCTTTGTTATTGGTCTCACATCTAGATCTGGCTAGTGTTGCAATCATATTTCTTGTTCTATCAATGTGATGTGTCAAATGTGTATGTAAGATAATATTATAATCCAAGGCGTATGATGGCCTAGTGGCTCCCTTTCCAAGATATAACACCCTAGACTAAAAATTATGAAACTCATGCATAAAGAATTGTATATTTAGAGTGGAGGAACTATCTACAAGAGGTTGAGCTATCACTAAAAGTTTCTAAATTACAATTTTAGGTTGTGCTAGCTGCCTCACTGTAGGTGTAATAACATTATTAATTGGGGGAGTTGAACATTGACCATTATTTTTTTGTTCTTGATTTCCAATATGGCTTATAGAATTTATGCATGATCAAAGGGCTACTCCTGAATTCTATCTCTGAAGCCCTATAATATCTCATCTTTGTTGATAATTATATCATCATTGTTAAGTGGAGGGAGAGTGTCTTAATTTTCAGTGTGTATATCATCTTGCTCTTGATTATATTATTCATCTTCAGATGCATTATCATTGAAATCCATATACTCAAGGTGTGAAGGATTCATAGATGGGGTTATGATAGGTCTCTTATCCCTATTATTGGCTCGAATAGTAGGAATCTAAATATGCTCTATAAGATTACCACCTAATCTAAAACTTCTTCTTAATGGAAGAGAGATACCTTTATTAGATGGCATATAGTAAAAATTTTTGAATAGAGTTGCTGAAATAGAATATAATAAATCTAAAAAAATTAAAATAGCTAATGAAAATAGAAAAAAAGATACAAACCCTAAGAGTATCTAAGGTTAGGATTTTTTGAATTAGGGTTACTTTGCAAAAATTTAAATTGTATTTAAATAAATTAAACCCTAATGTGAGATTTGATTTAATGAGCTATATTATGCCAAAAAAAAAAAAAAAAAGTTTGTAACCCTAATTTAGTGCACAAAAATTTAGAGAATATAAACTAGTGTTTCAAACAATATTCAAAGTAAGTCAAGTTCACCAAATGTTTTAACCTTTTAAGATTTTAAATATATAAATCTTATGTTAGATTAAAGGGTTGTGTTGTCTAAATTAGTGAAATAATATATAATAAATAACCACTAATTTATTATAAAATTTGACCTGCTTTGACTTTTTAAAGATAGTAATAAATATGTACAAATAAAGACTTGTCTATAAAACACCTATCATAAAATATCTAAGTGTTGAAAATTAGGTTAAAAATAGGTTTGAATGTCATCTACAATATCTTTAAGTCAGATCTTTCCTTGGATAGTAGCACCATGTGGCTCTAGTGTCTTGAAAAAGGTACTAGGATCCTCTATGTAGGATTGTTCCTAAATTTTAGGTGTAAATGCACTTGTGTTCATAGGTTCTATTCCCACACACATGAAATCTAGAACTACGTATTGTGCATGTAATAGTTGATTTATGTTGCAAACCCTAATCCTCCTTGTAAGTATGGCATGAGCTAAAAATATATGTTCATTAGTAAGATAGGATGGACATCTTCAACACCCTGTTGTGAAGAAAGTTATTTACATAGCAATGCTCCGAAGAGGGATCAAGCCTAATGTAGTTATCTCATCGAGTTTTTGGTGTAAGTGCAAGTGAATACTAGAATGATAATGATCTTGAATGCCTTGAGTGTGTTTGAGATTGAAAATATTTAAAATATGGGCTTAGGCTAATTATATATGATAGTATGCACAAGTAGGGAAGAATAAGGATTAATAACCTTGATTTTCCTCAACTTATTTTCTATTTGAATTTGATTTTTCCATCTATTTTCCATATAGTGGATATAGGTCTAAGAGTTTTATATTTATAATTTTTTGTAGCTTGTACAAATAATAAAATGTGCTTAGGCCAACCTTAAGAGGGTTACATATTTGAAAATGTATTCATTCAAGAGAATTAGGACAAGGGGACATAAGCACCATGTTGGGGACACTAATGCCATGTGGATCTAGTATCTTTAATGTAGCACTGGTGTCTAGTTGGTAGGTTTTTAGGAAAAAAGGGTCAAAATCTAAGAATGAAGGTCTAACACTATGCTTTTTCTTATTAGGGATGCTTGTGGTCCTCAAAAAGGCTAGAAACGTGTGATAGAAGGCTTTAAGATAGGTTTAGGGCTAAGCTAGGAATAAAGTGTCTCAAGTATCACTCTTAGCATCTAAATACCAATTTTAGGTGATTACACTTCACTTCATGCATGATCATGTTTTATTGGTCAAGGGGTCATGTAGAGGTTCAAAGTTTGTAATGTCTTTTTTCAATGTGCATGGACCATGGAATTTTTAAAAATATTTGATATTTAAAATGTTCATAAGGCATTCAAACACCTCAATTTATATTTGAAATGTCCTCTACATGTAAATATAATATGTAACACACCTTCAAATTCATTAGTTCTATTTGACTTTTTTGTGGTCCCATGGCATCATCTAATGATTGCTCCACTTCTTAGCTATCATATCCAAGTGGTACATCCTATTGAGTTTTTTTTGCTAATTTGTGACCCTTTATTGTCTATTCACATTATTGTGCTCAATGATATATGATATGTGGCATAATTAGTTCTCATTTTCCTTTAAATTAATTTCTAAATACATAAACCTATATGTACCCAAAATTTGCATAGTGTGACATTACTATTATAATGTCTAATGATGACGTAATGATATCCTAATTTATTCTCAATATGGGTTATCTTTAATAGTTTAGACCTCTTATTTCCCTATCTCTCTTCTAAATCCCTCAAAATCCCCTTTTATTGGCCTTTGTAACTCCTCTTTCTTATTTTTAAAAAGCTTCATTTGGTTACATAACAACCCTATTGGGTGACGAAACTACCTTATAGCATTACAAGATTGTCATATGCATGACGATTTCACCATGGAGGTTATGTAAAAAAATTTGATAAAATTATCACTGACATGGTGGTTGTGTATTACTATATGGTGGTTCTATCATCCCATGCAACAATTCTATCACTAAGGCCAATAGTGTGTAACAACCCCTACAAATAGGGGTGGTTCTGTCACCTTTGATCCATGCTCTAATTTATATTTCAAAACTCAATATATCACATATTTTATGTTCTTATTATTGTATTTCCTATTCTTTTTGCCTTGAGTTCACCTCCATGCTAGCCCAGTTCACTCTATTTTCTATTTTTTGTAATTTTTAAATTTTTTATAAGTTATAATCCCAATTCAACCTAATTAAACTCACCCTTAAAAATTTCATTCATCTCCTACAAGTATTCCATTTTTAGATGAATTTTAGATCCTAAAATTTGTATTAGAGGTTAATGTTTTGAAATTTTCTATAACCACATTCTTATTACCATTGCTTTTGAACTTTGATTTTTATCAATTTTGTGTCAGACCAAACAATTTCAAGCAAAGAATATCATTAAAATTGTAACTAATTTTTCACAATCAGTGCACTATCCAACCACAATAAATTATTCTTTTGCTTGTAGTTGTGTTCCTCTCATATTCTTATTTTTATACTATTAGTTTATTATTCTCCTTGGTTATATAGTTCTTAAAACTATTATTTTGAGTGGAGGAACTATCACGTTAAGGACCATATTATAAATACATCTCTTGCTTCTAACTAGTCTACATCTTGATCAGGGTGGGGGTTTTTAGTTTTAGTTTCAATTATTTGTTCAGTAGATTAGATTAAATTTATTTCATTTATTGCATTAAAATAAATCTCTATTTTTAAAAGGCAAATAAATAGGAAAAATAATTCTTCTCCATTCCCATATTTGCACTAAAAACATTACTTAGTTTCTTTATTGTTTTCAAATATACAATAGACCCTTTCAAATCATATAGATTTGCATTCAAACCATAGTTAAATATTATGGAAAAAAACATTTTCATATTCAACAACAATTAATTTTAAATTTATAATAATCTTTATTTCATTCACAAACAAGTACACTAACAAGTAGAAAACTCTACCCAAACCTAAGAGATTAAAATATGGTATTTTAATGTTAATTTTTCTTATTTAAATAAATTTAAAATATTATTTTATTTTATTAAGTCATAACTTATGTATTTACTTTCATTTGATTCAAATAATTCAAACTTAGTGTGTATTCATCTAGAAACACCAAAAACCAATGCTTCCTTGCATATGTAAAGGGATATTTAGATACTTGATAGTATTTCTGCTTAGGATCTAGATCTTCTTTTATTAATTTGCATATTATAAAATCTCATTTTTCATAAAATATTCATTCATCTATAATATAAAAACACCAAATCAATTTCATTTAGTACATACATAAGAAAGCTAGAAATCAACATTTGCATTGTTAACCTAAATTTTGCTTTCTAGTATTATTTACATTGAGAATTAAATTAAAAAATAATAAAAAGAATAATTCTTTCATTTATTTATAGATATATATTGTTATTTAATTTTAGTCATTTAATTTCATCAAGTATTTAAATCTATTTTCAATCAAAACATTACTCAAAACTAAAAACAAATCAACCAAAGCCTTGTACCAATGAGCATGAACATTTCTAAAACCTTGTTTATAATAGAACAAGAAGTGATCCGTAACCTTTAGTAAAAATACACTTACATATTTTATTTTTGATTAACAATAATAATTTATATAGTTTATTTAACATTTAACTTGCAAATAAATTTTAAACAATAATTTTGCAAGAATCATCAAGAAAATTGACACACGTAATTGATTACGAAGTTCTGCACTATGACTAATGTTTCCAAGTCCTTTATAGGATAATATTTTAAAAATGATTGAAAACACTTAAAATATATTTTTTAAATGAAATTTTATCAAATACAAATTTGATCCTCGAACAAAAATATCATTAGCCTCTTTTCAGACTTTTCTTCGATTCTACCTCTATCTCATTCTGCAAGCCTTTTAAGCCTCTTAAGCAATAGTTCTTTTGACTTTTGATTCAAAAACTTTAATTTGTTTTCAAAAATTGATGATTTGAAATGAGCCCCTCTGAGCACTTTATATAATGTTCTAGACTATGAAAATTATGGTGGACGCATTATCCATTTACCAAATTTGGAAGATTCAAATCCCATGCCATCATTTTAGGTGTTTATCCATATCCCCACATTAAAAGGGATATAAAGTTTGTTTTATCATAAAAAAATCACATAAAAGTGGGATACACTTTTTTTAAGCATTTAATAAAGGCATGGGTTCATGGTAACCAATGTCAATGCCTATGACATAGGCATTTAAAATGAACTTGGGATGTGGCAAATCCATGGCATGTTGTGGTTGCCCCAACTCAGCTGGTCACCCCAACTCAGCTCTCACCCCAACTTGGCTTGTCACCCCAACTCAGATTTCACCCCAACTCGGATGTCACCCTAACTCGACTGGTAGCCCAACTCGGTAGGTCATAACTTGCATATATGAACTCCATTTTTTCAATCATAAAATATGTCAAAAAGCTTAAGATGAGATCTACATCATGGAACTAGATTTGTAACATTCCATGATGGTCAATTTTTTTAGTTTGACTAACTTTGACCAATTGTTGACTTGCTTTGACCAAAACTTGGACTGGCTACATAAGGAGCATATGAGCCTTGTTTTTTGTGTTCCACCTACCATTAGAAAGGTATCAACAGGCCCTACATAATGTTTCTAGTTTTGATCTATTCTAAGACCTTTTCTAAATTGACCTCTGAATAAATCCTCCCCATTAAAAATGTTTTTTGTCTTCAAAAAGTTGGTACTGGACTTGGTACTCTAGTGATGATCTTTTCATGGCTTTGGCTCTTGACAACTCACTCTAACTCTGATAATTCCCTGAATGCCAATTGATTCTAAAGATACTCTGATGGGTCTTCTAAAAATGTGAAACAAAATGTTACATGACACTTGGTGTTATGACAATCACCATTTTATAATTTCCCTCTTAGGGTCTTACATAACAACATAATTTTACAAATGTTGCCCTTCTTGGGTATTTAAAAACACTATAACTATTCACAAAAATTATAAACATTGCCCATACTTGGTTCTTATGCATTTATAAATAATGCCTATATTCAAGCATGCATACATATTTACACATATTGAAACATATAGATTAAAAGATAAAACCTATCTTTTAGGATGTTCCTGATGCTTCTCATGATGGCATCTTCATGTTGCCCTATAGTTTTCCAATCTAAAACATACATGAGTATAATAACAATGAATGCACCATTCTTCTATAATAGTTATTTCTAATGTGCTTGCACAAGATATTCTATCCTATCTTTTACAATGTTATATTGATTTTCTTTCTTGTAAAAAGTTATCTTTCTTGGAGATAAATATGGTTCTCCCATGATAATGTCATTAAAATGGAGTGGTACCACATCTAATTCAACTTCATCTAAAAATTTGGAGCTAATTTCAAACCCTAGTTTACATGTTTTACTTACATCTATGTTACTACCATCATCTATCTTAGCCAATGAATATGGTTTGAGATATGGCTTAGTTTTCAAACTTAGGGTTTATACAACATCTTCAAAAATCAAATTCTTTTAATAATTTTTATCAAAGATAGTATCTATCTTAAAATTCTTAACTATTATTCTTTTAAAGAAGTGTTGTATACCTTTCTAGGGTGACAATCTCTTAATTGTCAGCTTCTCATTGACTATCATTTCCCTCATTGATGTTGTCTCTAGTTTTGATTGGCAAGACTCTATTTTTTGCTTGACTGAAGTTATAATTAAAACCTTTGTCTTAGGTTGTTTCTTACTTTTCCTATCTTCTTTAGACAACCTCGTTTTGTTAGTTTTCTTAAGCATCTTTTTAGGAATTTCTTGAGCATAATCAAAAAATACATTCAAGTATTTTGTTTTTCCATACTTTGATGAGTCATTTAAATATGCTTTATCCAATGTAGTTGTTGCATCATCAGAGAGTGCTTCTTCTAGCTCTTCAGAGTGTTCTAGCTTGTTGCTTGAATAATCATTCAACTAATCTTCTTAGGCATTTTGTCCTTCACCTCCATATCCTAATCCTAAATGGAGTGGTCTCTTTACCACTTGGATAGGCTGGATAATTCCTTTACCATTAATGCCAAGGACTTTTCTTTCAAATCCCATTTTAGATAATAGCTTAGAACCTATTGCCTTTGTGTGCTTTTCAAATTTATCAACACATGGGATTAATAAATGTTTAGTGTTAGCACATTCAGTATCCCTAACATTTTCAACATAGTCAGAAGAGTTGATTTCATTATTTTCATTCTCAAAATGTACATCAAAATATACATTAATAATCAAATAAATATTTGCTTTCAAACTTACAACATCATTTTCATTAATAAGACTATCAAGAGTATATAAATTAAAAAAATCACTGCTATAACCAAAATATACCTTAACTATCTAGCTTGTTTCAAATTGAACCTCTTAGGTATGATTGGCCATTAGTTGGATTTCTTCTCCTGATGCAATGTCCCTAGAATGTTTATATGTGATATAATAATGACCCAAAATGATCTTCTCAGCTTCTCCTAGAACTATGTCAAGAGCTACGTTATCAAAAAATATCTCTCCAATGCTAAAATGTAGGATGCCATAATGGGTCACATGTCCACATATTATGCCATTAGCTCCTCCAACTATCTTAGTATGAGGTAATGGAAGATGTTTTATCTTTACATGTTGTGCAAGACCTTTAGTAATATAACTAGCTCTATAACTCTAGTTAAAATAGATCTGCATGAACTTCCCCTCAACAATAGCAGTGTAGTTTTACCTTTGAGTTTCCTCAGAGCATAGCATAATATCTAGCACTTCAACTGGTAGTAGCTATCGCATTAGAGATTCTAGAGTTATTTTATGATTTACTACTAGTTGGTTTGATTGATTACTATTAGACACAACTAGTGCCTTGCCTCTCTCTCCTCATTTTACTTCTTGAACCACAATGGAGCCTAACTAGGGTACAATAACTAGCATTACTTAATAATATGACCTCATTGGGCACACTATCCACAAGTCTCTACATATGCATGCATCTTTTTCTTCTATCAGTGTTCTTGTTGTAGTTTTACCCACATCATATCAATGCTTTGTTGGAGATTTTTTATTTGTTTCTCCTATCTTCGCTCTATTGCTTGTCAACATTGCTCTTGAGATTTTAGATATTACATTATTGTAGTGATGATGGTATTCAATAATAATTGAATTTGTGCTAGCTTTGGGTCCATTGTATTACAATAGTTGAATTTAAATAAAATTACAAATTCACCAAAACAAGTTTATGTCTGATACCAACCTGATCTGTAAACTTTAGCAAAAATATGCTTATGTATTTTATTTTTGCTTAACAATAATAACCTATGTAATTAAATTAATATTTAACTTGAAAATAAATTTTAAACAAAAATTTTGCATGAGTCATCAAGAAAATCAACACATGCAATCGATTATGGAGTTCGACATTATGGCCTATGTCTCCAATCCTTTATAGGCCAATCTATTAAAAATGCTTGAAAACACTTTAAAAATATTTTTGAAATGGAATTTCATCAATTAAAAAGTTGATCTTTAGACAAAAATATCATAGGTCTCTTTTTTGACTTTTCTCTGATTCCACCTCTATCTCCTTATGTAAGCCTCTTAAGTAGTAGTTGCTTTGACTTTTGATTCTGAAACTTTACTTTGTTTTTGAAAACTGATGATTTAAAATGAGCCCCTCTAAGCACTTTATATAGTGTTCTGGGCTATGAAAATTATGGTGGAGGCATTATCCATTTACCAAATTTAGAAGATTCAAATCCCATGCCATCATTTTTGGTGTTTATCCATATCCCCACATTAAAAGGGATATAAATTTTGTTTTATCATAAAAAAATATTACAAAAATGGGATACACTTTGTTTAATCCTTTAATAAAGGGATGGGCTTATGGTAACCAATGCCAATGCCTATGGCATAGGCATTTAAAATGAACTTGGGATGTGACAAATCCATGGCATGTTGTGTTGGCCCTAACTAGGCTCCAACTTGGCTGGTCACCCCAACTCAACTAGTCATCCCAACATAGATGTCACCCCAACTAGACTGGTAACCCAACTCAGCAGGTCATAACTTGCACATACAGACTCCATATTTTGAATCATAAAATATGTCAAAAATATTATGAGCTCTACATCATGGAAATGGATTTGAAACATTCTATGATGGTCAATTTTTGGATTTTGACCATCTTTGACCACCTGTTGACTTGTTTTGTTCGAAACTTGGACTAGCTACATAAGGAACATATGAGTTTTGTTTTTTGTGTTATACCTACCATTGGAAAGGTCTTAACAGGACCTATGCAATGTTGTTGGTTTCAATCTAATCTAGGACATTTTTTTGAATTGACCTCTAGATAAATAAGTCCAACCACATACCACCTTCAAAACAAGCTCTTACACTTATACATTGCTATTCTTAGCCTCTTCAATGACACTCCCTGAATGTCCATACCTCCATAAAGCATGTCTTTTTTTCAAATTTTGAGCACCAGGTCTTACTATTAACACCCAATCAGACATCAGTACCAAACTTAGAATTGAGATTTTACATTCCACATATATCCCCCATCTCATTTTAAATTCTCTTAGTGCCTTCAAGGAGTAATATAAAATATTTGATCCACCAATAATCATTCTCCCCCAAAATTGAGGTCATCAATATAATGTGATTCATGCCTAGTTTATCATATCCATCCACTTTCTTCTCTTTAGATCTAGCCTCATCATATAGAATTCACATTTGTGTATGAAATTGATAGGGCATAGATATCCTGATATAATCAACCAAATTCTTTGATTCATTCAACCAAACCATTCCCACCTTGACATTCTTAGCATTGACTAGGAGCTTCACCTCCTATCATTGTTAATATCAAGGGACCTTGGAGTTTTATTTTTGCTCAATTAGACACTATTTGTGAGTGACATAAAATAAATATTTTGATTCCATTAGGATCAAACCTTGAAATTTTTCATTATGAATCCCATTCTACCAAATAATCATCCCAATCCATGGTTCCATCCATCATCCCTTCATTATGTCAGTTATCTTGGCTAGGCCATGAGTGGTCAAGTTCATAGTTTAACATGTGAGATTCACCTCAATATGAATTGAACCCTATATACATATAATATGTTTAAACTTTATAAATTATTGATGCTTTCTCTCTTGTAGAAACTTGTTGAATCTCAATCTCTCTAAGTGCACATCTTAAAGGGTGCACTGGGAAAGGGTTAACCGACTTTTGGTGCTTTATAGGATTGTTGGCCCGTATACCACCACTTAAAATCAATACAAGCTACTCTTATATGTTTGCATAGGCATTGAAACCTAGCTTATACACTTATTTAAGTAACTCATCATCCAAAATAACCCCTAGCTAAGTAAAAACCCATTTTTACCATGTCTCCTACTAGGTCAACTGGGTCGACCCCATTTTGGGAGTTACCACATGTTACAAAACTATGTCAGCTTAAGCCGACATAGTTCAACACCTAACAGATCTAGTTCCTATTATGGTGATTAATTCACCATTATTAAATAGATATAAATTAGGAATATTTTATAATTAATAGATAATTAGTTTGTTGATTAGAAACTTTGATATATTTTTCTAATCTAGTATATTGTAACTCTTGGATTATAATTGGGAGATTGGTTGTGTGTAAACCTACTTCATAGGGATAAATTGATCATGATCTCTCAAATTTATAGGGATTATATTGAGAATTAATACATGTATAAATAATCATATGTAATATATATGAGAGTGATTTGAATAAAATAATATTTTTCCATAATATCTGGTATGATAGCCAAAAAGGTTTCTCAACGTGTGAAGTGTCAAAACAAAGAAAGGGAAGAGTTTATGCACTTTCTAATTTCATTAAAGAATAATTCTAAATATTTTTGCATATAGTCTAATCACACAATCTAGTGTTCAACATGCCACCCATTTCAAGGTGAAAAAATAGTTTTAAAACAAAAAAAGAGGCTATATTTTGGCATCTAATTTTGTTATCCAAGTTTACAAATGATATTTTTTTACCTATAAACAAATTTATCCAAGGGATTTGGGGCATATAAATTTGTTCATAATACATCCTCATCATTCATAGGCTATGGAAAATAGAGATTTGATAATTTGGGCATTGGCTTTAACAAGCTTGGCATATAATCCATATAGTAAATTCTACATTTTGGGGAGTTGGGCATGCATATTTGGTGAGAACATGTGATGTAAAGTCTAAAATTAATGCTATTATATGTTAATGGAATTAGAACAAATATAGTTTTGGAGAGTATTTCCAATGTTGAATATTGAAGGTTGGTGGTTTATTTCTTTTTTATAAATAAAACCTAACAATTTATAAGTTTTTTAATTATAAAAGTCTAAATCAACCTTATTTGACCCAAAACCCCTATGTAATTAATCCTTTACTATAAAATTTATCCAAAACCACTCTATAAACTCCAAAACCACCTATCATAATATTACTTTGCTACAATATTTTTTAAAATTGCTAATTTGATAGATCCATGGTAATCAAAAGATGGTGGTTTTGTTTTACAAGCCTAAGTGATAGCATACAATTATAATTTTTGTCTCTCATAAGCTTGTATATGAGCATAAGCGAGTTAGTAGGTTATTTTTTAGTAAAGAATAGGTTGTGAGTTCAAAACACACTAGTCTAAAAACTTTAGAAACACTTTTAGTAGAACCCCTAAACATAGCCACTCCACTAAAGCTAGCCATAGCTAACTATTTTAGAGACAAAACTCATAAAACTTTAAAAATAAAGAAGAGAAATTTTACACACACACACACACACACACACACACACACACACACATACATATATATATATATATATATATATATATATATATATATATATATATATATATATATATATATATATATATATATATATATATATATATATATATAAGGGGAGAAAAAAATTTAAAAGTTACAAAAGAGGTCAAAGAGACCAAAAGCAAAAAAAATTGTAAAATTTTCAAGTAAAAGAGTGCACCTTATTTTATGTATTGCATTTGCATTCCAATTACAAAACTTTGTATATTCATTATAAAAATTATACAAATCATGAGTTTTTAAAACTCAATCACAATGTTCAGTATAAGTTATGCCTCTGAATCACATTTATGGTTAAAGTCATCACGTATGAGTTACCATATGCATAGCTTAATATAATTGTAACAATGAAATTTGGGCATCAATCCTATAAATAGTTAGGTATAAACAATGCACATGCACTCATATCCATCCCTCTATTTACCTATTTGATTCAATTGAAAGGCATAAATCTTAACAAGAGGAAATTCTAAGTATATAGGGAACTTACACCCACATATATAAAATTCTATCTAAGTAGGTGATAATGATTGGATGAACCCCTTTTAGTACTATCTAAGTACCATATACTAGACTCTTTCACATACATTAATGTCTCTTTCATATATCAACAAGTATATATAAAAGGCAAGCTTATTCCACATACCAATAGATATATAGGAAGTGTGTGTATATAGAAAGGTCTTGTATATCAATCTAATGATATATAGAAAGGGAGACCTTGATATCTAGAGTGATAAGGAACCAATCCAACACCTGTAGTTTCGATCATGGTTGCACAAGCACCAAAATTATTTTTGTTAGATTCATATTACTCAAAGGTGACATCTACTCTACTAGGAAGACAAAGATCAACACTCAACTGGAATTTAAATAAATTTGGCCATTCTAGATAGAATATACCCCAAACATGCAATAAACATTTACCAACAATGAAAATATGACAAATCCAATCAGAAATAAAAATTGATCATAATGTTCAGGGTATCAGATGAGGTGAAACCACCCATCCATGAAGAAAAAATAGTTAAGGAAGCTTGGGACAAACTCCAAACTATATATGAGGCCAAAAAAGAGAGCACCTAAAAAGTCAACTTCACTCTCTAAAATTGAGGTTAGGGGAAAAGCTTGATGCCTTTCTAAAACATGTTGTAACACTTAAGGAATCAGTATAATCCTTAGGCGAAATAGTTTTTTATTACTCTCTTGTACCTATTGTATTGAGAGTTCTGCCACCCTCATACAAGATTTTTGTGACTACCTTGATGTCAAAAAAAAACAAAGATTTGAAAAGTTGGTGAATATGTATCAACAAGAAAATTCTTTTAGTAATCAAGAAGGAGAAGAACATTTTCTTGCTTCATAGAAAGGCAATAAACCCATCAAGTCTTCAAATCCATCATCAAAATAGAGTCCTCAATAGAATTTACAAAGGGGTAAATCATAAAATCAATGTCTCATTTATGGTTGTAAGGGACATGAACTCAAATATTGTTGGTATAACACATTCTATTAGGGATGTTCTAGTGTCCAGAAACCCACTAACCAACAATCATCCCCTTCATCTCAAATTAAACCACTGGGATAGAAAAAAGCAACTTGGCATAAGAAAATAAAATAACAAGGTAACATTATTAAACATGAAGACAATGAAGAAGATGATGACTAATTGTACTATGCTAATTTCCATCAAGAATACACATCATAAAGTGACATATGGTATATTGAATTGGGTGCAACACAACATATGATAGGTGTCAAACACAACTAGATATTGAGAGGGGGTGAACTAATATATGAATTAAAATTGTTCCTTTAATCCGTCTAAATCAAATTCAAAAGTATATGCAGATTAAAAGATAAATGCAGCAATTATAAAAACATAAATACACATGACACAAGATTTATAAGTGGAAAAACCATAGTGAGAATAGCTGCTAGAAGCTACTATTATAATCTAGTCTCATAGTCAAAAGCCTCACTGGCAAACCTCACTGGTTACACTTTTAAAGGCACCAACCCTAAGGAGACACCAATCCTCAGTCTGAGTACCAACTCAACTAAACCTCACTAATTACAATATTTATGGGCACCAACCCAAAGGAGATGCCAATCCCCTTACTAAGCACCAAATCAGCTTATCTGATGGCACCAACCAATCAAAGCTATGGAGCTACAACTCTAGATTATAATATTGATTCATAAATGAATCAAACTCTATTTTATGTTATAAGTCCAATTTGTAACATGCTCATACTATGCATATTTTCTTTTTACCTTCTTCTTCTCTACTCCTCTCTATTCCTTTGTGTCTGAATATGTCTTTATTCAAACACACTACATTGACTTCACCAACCACTTTGCTCTTCTTTTCCCCCTTTGGTTTTATGTCTTTATGATTTTCTATTTGACACACTTCATTAGCTTTTGCTCTCTTCCTCTATCTATATTTGATTTGGCTCAATATCAAAAATAATGGTTCCAAAACTATTTTCTTTGTCTTAGATATCATATATATAAACAAATGATCTAGAGTTCCATATCTTCTATGTGTTCACACTCAGACTGCAACACATCATGCCAATTCTAGACTTTATTCAATATGACATGGACTGTAAGTTTCCCACATCTTTATTCCATGAATCACATCATAATTATAGGTCTCTTTACTATCTATATCATCTGTTAGACTCAATTTTTGATGCACAAACTCTTTAATGTAGATTTGATCAATTAGATCAATCAATCTCATTATTTGTGTCAAGATATAGAGCTTATACACAAGTTCCTACATGTGTCTATAACTAACATTTATCTAAACATGATTTTAAATGTTGATCATTGATCTGGCCTTTGGCACCATGATCTGATGGTCTCTGTTAAATTGGATCAACTTTAAAACACATCCATTTGATCACCTTGTAGCAAGCTCACACTATTTGTTATATCTTTGTACACTTTCAAACTTTAGCTTTGTCATCTTTAAAATGCATCTGTCAATCTTCCTAATCTAGGCTTCTACATATTGTTCGATCTTCAAAGATACACGATCTTTACCTTGGCTTGGTCATTAAACTTTGACACTTTGACCTCATCTCACTAATTCTTATATCTTTTGATCGCTTTCACTCCGTTGATCTTCCTAAACATGCTTGGTTTTTAACTCGCCACTATGTTGATAAACACTGATCACTTTATAGTATTTGAGTCCATTCATTATATTGGATCTCCTTTACACAATCACCCATGCACTATCAGATCTTCTAATAAGCTTGATCATTAATTTTGATAATATTAAGCTCATTGGGTCTTTGTCTGACAATATCTGTGAATGTGACACTTGTCACTGTGTGCTCACTCAGAGCTCCTTTTGATAATTTTACTTCATCACACTTCATTGGATCATCTTTGTACGATGAAGTGTGGGTTTTTGGTCAAACTGGGACATAATATAAAGTCTAATACTTAGGAAATATTAAATCCTTTAAACATTGCTCGAGCTAGTAATTATCAGGTCGAGGGGCTAGTTTCACAATGATGACAAAGGCATAAGTTATAACTTAAGCTTTTGGGTCTAGGCTATATCTAGTCACCATCAAAATAGAAAGTGCATGTTGATGCCATGACTTAAACCCTTAGGATTTTATTGAGAAATCCTATCCAGTTTGAGAGCAAAGATAATTCAATTTTGGGCTCATTCTTTCTTATTTGAATTTACAGACCAGATATTCAAGATGTTCATGAAAAACCCATAACATATCTACCATCTATTTATTTTGTAAATTTCCATATATGAGCTTTGTTAAAGCATGATAACTTTTCATAACCTTCTTGTAATTTTTTTCTAAGTATAGATACCATTCATTTTTCCTAGAAGGCTAACTTTGCACCTGCATAACTCTTATCGCGCTTTGTTGGATGACTTATAAATTAGTGCATATGATCCTCTTACATAGGGTATTCCATCTATATATCCAAGTTATCCTAAATCCTTCATGGGTGCAAGATATATCTTCATAAAAATGCCTTTGAGATTTTTCTTGAAACTACAAATTTGATTGTGTTGGAAAACACTGTCAAAATGCCTTGGATCCCTACTTTGCTCAAGTATATCTTTTGTCACGCTACATCGCATGACCTGAGATTTAGTGCATATAAATTAGGCACAAAAATTAATAAACCCATGTGATAATTTTATCCTAACACATCCATGTGTTCAAATGTTGACCTCATCAATATGTTTACTTGGCTTTGTTTAGCCCTTTTTGCAAATTTGGCTAAGTATAGAAACTTAGTGGATTTTATCCAAGTAACCAACTTTGCATGCCCATATCTTCAATTGTGCTTCATCACGTGTCTTTAAATATGGCACATAACTACTAGGGACTAATGTGATCAAAACCATGTGACCAAATCCCTCATACTCATTCACACATGGAAATGGTGACATCAATAAAATGTCTTCTCAGATTTTCCTCTATAGACCCAAAATGTCTAGATGAACAATATGAAGAATTGGATGAATTCCACTCATGCACATAAGCACTCCAATCATCCTTGACCTCTGATAAGATGCCTTACACATCTTCAAATAACCATACTCAGCCCTGTGCATTAATGACATCCATAATCTCCCTTTTGACATCAATGTCATTCTTATAATGTCCCTTTTGACATTATTAATAATCAAATTGCCAACAATCCCCCCTTTGTCATTGATGGCAAACTAAATACTCTGATCATCTAATTTTTTTCTTCTTTTCTAGCCTTGATTACATTGGCTTTTGATGAATATGAACTGAAGTTATTCATACCAAAATTGATCCCCCTTAGGCAATGCCACATTTGCCTAATACTCAACTTGGACACTTGCTCTACTTCTTCTTTGACATTTGCACTTTTTGCTCTAAACTTTTATAGAGAGCATTTGCATCTTTTTATATCCTTTTGACATCAATGGCAAAGGGACTCTTTCTCACTATTTGTCCAAAGTGTTCTCCCCCTTTATCAGATAAATGAGTTTGTCCAAAAACCTACAACCATCAACTTATTAGAAATTTGCAAAATATACATACCTCAATTTCCTATTCTCTTCTTCTTGGGATCAACAAGGCTTTTATGATCCTTCCTCTAGACTTATGATCCATCACTAGTATCTAGTGATGTGATATAGGAGCTTCCATATAGGCTTACTAGCCTTATCTCTTAGTCTCTTATTATCTTTTGATCCTTGGACCTGACCAACTACAAAAATCTTCTACTTTGAGCCTTCTTGATCCTAACAGACTAAACAATCCAACTCCCCCTTGTTCCATGATCTATCTTTACATCAAGGGCCTACTTATAACACACCATAACTTCATTTAACACATGTATATCATCATTTTACACATGTTCTTTGAGTTTGGTGACCCAACCTATTTGTACAACCTAAGATACACAATGTCAAGGGTTTATTGCATTATAACCATTATGTTAAATGAATTTGCATACCATATATATGAGATGTACTCCAAAAATATAATTATGTCATTTTAAAGCACTCATTGTATCCCTGTAGACACTGCATACACAACACTTGACTTGATTTGATCAAGTCATTATCACAACCTGCTTGATTTATCATTTTTAGTAGACATCACTTACTTATCTACTAAAAAGGGTTCTCATAAGAATCATATATAGAGACACCAAACTTCATAATGTTCTAGAACAATGTGAAATTAGGAGTTGCCCATAACTACTCATATTCCTTCTCTTCGGTCATCTTATGTTTTCTATTCTTCTTCTTCTTCTTAGGATTAAGAGAAGTAACATGTTCATCCACTATGATATTCTCCTTTGGATTAAAAATACATGGAGACAACATGGATTCATGACATACTTTTTCATCTGATGAATCCTATTTTTAGCTCAGAATCTCATCACTAGGCACAAAAAATTGATGTTTTATGCATGAAAGTTGCTCATAAATAGTAGGATGTTCACTTGAATATATACATACCTGAGAACTATCCTCGAACGTACCTTGGACTTATCCTTGAGCTTTATCTTCTCATTCTCAATAGGTGCAAACATTGAGAGATCTTAACATTTTCTAACCTCTATAGCTTTCTTCATCATATCTTGATCTTTCACTTTCCATACATTCTTGGGTTGCTTATATGTCCTATTTTTCTCTTTATCAAATACTTGTGAACCTTTGTTCACACTAGAGGCATAACATTCTTCTTACTCTATACTTTTGATCCTACAAAGCTTGTTCTACAATGTTTAGCTATGTGACCAAAATTATTGCAATTATAGCAAATTACATTTATATCTAACAAGGGTGAAAATAAATTTTTGCTTAAAAAATTGGTTCTTGTAGGTAAAACTCTACAATTACTAGCCTTATGACCAAAATGATTATAGATATAACAATAAATATGTGAAGATAAGGAATACCTAGTCATAGCTTTTCTTTGTGCAGGATGGGAAGTTCTTCTCAACTCTTGCTTCTTCAAGTTGCTTACCCTTGTGTAACCATCTGCATCAATTTCCTTTATCTTTTGGATATTCTTGGAGTTTGTAGAGATGGACTCATTATTATTTTTCCTTTCCTCAACCTTCTTTTCTCCTTTAGTATTCTTCACATTAGCAATGTTTGCATATGTCTCTGTTCCTTTGCAAGCTTTCTCCTTCTTTTCTTCTAATCCTCCTTCTGCTCTAAAGTTGTCATATAACTTAACATATGTACTAGTCATGGGACTTTTCCCTTTTTGATAACCAAAACCAAATTTCCCTTTTGATGGCTTTTGAGAGCTAATCAATTTATCAAGAATGTATAATCTTCCTTTTAGCTTCAGACCTTTGTCTATTTGGTCTTTAACTTTTTCATTGTTCTTTTCACAAAGCCACTATCTCTGCTTCTAGCCTCATACACTCAGAAAAATTTAATTTTAGTTCAATCTTGACTACATCTTCTATTCTTGTGGCCTCTTCAACTTGTGTCTTTAGGATTATCACCATCTGATCATATTCTTCAAGACTTTTGGATAGTTTTTCAATTTTTTTGTCAAAGCTTCTTTTTTCTTATGTTCTCTTTTCTCAACTTGTCAATCTCATCTAGAGCACATATGAGTTCACATTCAAGGTCCACTTCTCCTTCCTCTTCTTCCCTAGATTCTTCAACTTCTTCTTGATCTAGATCTATAGAAGTTGATCATAATGCCATGAGTAAGGATTCATTTCCCTTAGCCACAAAGGCACAGTCATGGTCATCATCTAAGCTATCACTATCATCTAATGAGTCATTATCTTCTCTTATATACAATATTTTTCTTTTTTTTAAAGAATTTCCTCTTTTTGGAATAGTGGGGCTTCATCCTTTTGCCATCCTCTTCTCACTCAAAGTTATCATTTTTCTCATAAGGTTATTTAGCAATAAAATATCCTACTTTACCATAGTTAAAGCATTTAAAGGGTAACTTACCTTTGTACTTTTCATATTCTCTATTTAGTCTTTTGACAAAGTTAGCTTCTTCTTCATTAGTCTCCTCATATCTAGATGTACATGCTTCTGATTTTCTTTTCCTAGATCCTTTGAATGCAGCTTCTCTCTTAGGAGTATCTACTTCTTCCATTCTCATATCATAAGTAGTAAAGGTTCCGTGCAATTCATCTACAGTGAGCTTATCTAGATCTCTTGCTTCCTCTATTGTAGATATTTTAGAATCATACCTTGATGTCAAAGATCTTAGGACCTTTTTGACAATGATTGATTTTTTCATTTCTTCTTCAAGGCCTCTAATTGCATTGACTATTTCTTCTACCCTAAGAAGGTAGTTTTCAATCTTCTCTTCAGTCATTTTAATATTTTCAAACATTCCTCTATATGTTTGTATCTTGGCATGCTTTACCTTATCATCACCTTCATAGATGCTCTTCAGTTTGTTCTAGATATCTTGAGCATTTTGACACTGCATCATTTTGACAAACTCTAAGTTTGGCAGTCCATAAAGAATATCATTCTTTACCTTGACATTTATCTCATATTCCTTTTTGGTATCTTGATTAGTAGGAGTTGTAGCATGAGCTATTTATCCATTTATTATAAACATCCATACATCAGACCCTAATGAAGATAGATATGCTTCCATTATTATGCTCTAGAATACATAATTTGATCTATCAAAGAGAGGAGCTTTGTTTGATGAAGATCATTATTAACTAGCCATTGTGTTTACTATTCCAAGATCTATCTAAGTTTATTAAGCTTCTCCTAAGGAACCCTAAGCTTTGATACCAATTGTTAGAACACAACTAAGACTAACAAGGGGGTGAATCAGTATATGAATTAAAATTGGTCCTTTAATCTTTTTAAAGCAAATTCAAAATCATATGCAGATTAAAATATAAATGCAAAGATCATACAAACACAAATAAACATGACACAAGATTTATACGTGGAAAACCCAAAGGGAAAAACCATGATGAAAATAACTACTAAAAGATATTATTCTAATCCAACCTCAGTTCAAAGCCTCATTAGCAAACCTCACTAGTTAACTTTTAAGGGCACCACCCTTAAGGAGACACCAATCCCCAATCTGAGCACCAAATCAATTAAACCTCATTAGTTACAACATTTATGGGTACCAACTCAAAGGAGACACCAATCCCTTTACTGAGCACCAACTTAGCTTTTTTGATGGCACCAACCAATCAGATCTATAGAATTACAACTCTAGATTACAACATTGACTCATAAATGAATCAAACTCTATTCTTTGTTATAAGTCCAATATATAGCATGCTCATACTATGCACATTCTCTTTGTGCCTTCTTCCTCTCTTCTCCTCTCTATTCCTCTATGTCTGAATTTGTCTTTATTCGACACACTACATTGGCTTCACCAACCACTCTGCTCTTCTCCACCCCATCTGGTTCTGTGTCTTTATGATTTTCTATTTGACACACTTCATTGGCTTTTGCTCTCTACCTCTATCTATATTTGATTTGACTCAATAGCATAAAAAATGGTTCCAACACCATTTTATTTATCTTAGATATCATATATATAAACAAATGATCTAGGGTTCCATATCTTCTATGTGTTCACACTCAAATTGCAACACATCATGCCAATTTTGGACTCTAGTTTATTATGACATGGATTGTAAATTTCTCATGTCTTGATTCCATGCATCACATCATAATTCTAGGTATCTTTAATATATATATAGCATCTATTAGACTCAAGTTTTGATGCACAGGCTCTTTAATGTAAATTTGATCAGTTATATCAATCAATCTTATTATCTATGTCAAAATATAGAGCTTATATACAAGTCCCTGCATGTTTTTGTAACTAACCATTTGTCTGGACATTACTTTAAATATCAATCATTGATCTTGCCTTTGGTGCCATGATCTGATGGTATCTATTAAATTGGCTCAGCTTTAAAATGTAACCATTTGATCACCTTTTGATAGGCTCACGCTATCTATTAGATCTTTGTATACTTCCAAAATTTAGATTTGTCATATTTAAAATACATCCATCGATATTCTTGATCTGAGATTTTGTGTGCCATTTGATCTTCAAAGATGCATGATCTTTACCTTGACTTGGTTGTTAAACTTTGACCTCATCTCACTGCTTCCGATATCTTTGGATCACTTGTGCTCTATTGATCTTCTTAAACACGCTTAGTTTTCATCTCACCACTATTTTGATAGGCATCAATCACTTTATAGTATTTGAATCCATTCACTCCATTAGATCTCTTTTGCATGATCTCCCATGTACTTTCAAATCTTCTAATAAGCTCGATCATTAATTTTGACAATCTTATGCTCATTGGGTCTCTGTTTGACAAGCTTCATGAATGTGACACTTATCACTTATGCACTCACTCAGAGCTCCTTTGAAAATTTGACTTCATCATGCTTCGTAGGATCATCTATGTATGATGAAGCATAGGTCTTTGATCAATCTAGCACATAATATAAAGTCTAAGACTTAGGAAATATTAAGTCCTTTGAGCACTACTTGAGCTGGTAATTTCTAGGTCAAGGGACTGATTTTGTATTGACAATAAAGGCTTAAGTTATAATTTAATCTATCAGTTCTAGGCTATAGCTAGTCACCATCAAAATAGAAAGTGCCTATTGGTGCCATGACTTAAACCCTTAGGGGTTTATTGAGAAACTCTATCCAGTTTGAGAGCAAAGATAATTCAATTTTGGGCTCATTCCTTCTCATTTAAACTTGTGGACCACATAGTCAAGATGTTCATGAAAAACCCATAACAGATCTACCATTTATTTCTTTTGGAAATGTCCATAATTGAGCTTTATTAAATCATGACAATTTCTCATGACCTTTGTGTAGATTTTATCTATGGAGACCATTCATTATGCTTGGAAGGCTAACTTTGCACCTACATAACTCTTGTCACACTTAGTCAGATGACTTGAAAATTAGCACATATGATCCTCTTACATAGGGGATTCCATCCACATATCCAATTAATTTTAACACCTTCATAGGTTCAAGATATGTCTTCATAAAAAGCCTTTGATGTTTTTCTTTCAAACTGCAAATTTGACTTGTGTTAGAAAACACTATCAAAATGCCTTGGAGCCCTACTTTACTTAAGTATATATTTTGTTGCATTACATCTCATGACCTAAGATTAATGCATATAAACTAGGCACCAAAATGAATAAATCCATTTGATCATTTTTTCCAAACACCTCTATGTGTGCAAACATTGACCTCATCAATATGCTTACTTGGCTCTGTTTAGCCCTTTTTTCAAATTTGGCTAAGTATAGAAACATAGTGGATTTTGTCTAAGTAGCTAAATTTGCATGCCCATATCTTTAACTATGCTTCATAGCATGTCTTAAAATATGGCATATAACTACTAGGGACTAATTTGATCATAACCATGTGACCAGCTCCCCCATACTTGTTCACATGTGGTAATGGTGACATCAGCAAAATGCCTTCCAGATTTTCCTCTATAGACCCAAAATGTCTAGATGAACAATATGAGGAACCAGATGAATTCCACTCATGAACATAAGCACTCTAATCATCCTTGACCTCTGATAGGATGCCTTACACATCCTCAAATCACCATACTCATCCTTAAGCATCAATGACATCTATAATCTCCCTTTTGACATAAATGACATGCTCATAATGTCCCTTTTGACATCAATGACAATAAAATTACCAAAAATAGGAAGAAAATATTATTTTTTTCACTTTGAAGAACACACCCAACAAAAAATCATGTTTCTTTGGGTGATGACACCTCACACAGTGTATAAGGAATTAGTAACATTGCTTTGACAATTAGCACACAAATCTATAGAATCATAGATGTGCTATATGTACTAGCCTAACCAAGAATATCTTATCAGTCAATTAACTTTTAGACCACAATTTGAAGATTGAATTTGACTATAAAGGTGGAAATAAAATGTGTTTGATTTGAGATAAATCCAAAAACTCAAAAATTGTTGCATGAGCATCAAATGTAAATCAAATGTTTTAACTTGATTTCATGTAGAAAAACAATCAAGAACTTGTAGTAAAGGACAAAGACTCAACATAATTATGGCACAAATGATTTGATCACATTAGTTTTAAATATCTTGACACACTCTATCGATATAACATGGTAATAAGATGGCCACCTCTCAAAAAAGGAATAGCCAAATGTCAAGATTGCTTAGCAAGAAAACAACATAGAGTTTCATTTTAGAAAAGTACATATCGGGCCCATAGAAAACTTGATCTAGTGTGTACCGATATGTGTAGACTGATGATACCTAGTCATGTTTGGATTAAGTACTTTATGCTCTTTTTTTATTATTTTTATTGAAAATGTGGGTTTATTGTCTAAATAGAAAGAGTCAAACCTTTAAAACTTTCAAAAAGTTCAAAGTTTCTATTGAAAACAAGATTAGTTATAAAATTAAAACCCTTTGCTTAGATCATGAGGGGAATTCACTAGTAATGAATTCAAAGCATTTTTACAATAAAATGGCATTTATAATCAAATGGCACCTCCACACACACCACAATAAATTGTTTTTGCTGAATGGAAGAATTATGATATCACAAAAATGGTGTGATGTATGCTACATGATTCAAGCTTGATAAAGAAATTTTGGGTAGAAGTAGTCAAAATTGCATTATATCTTATCAATAGAGTTCCCACAGTAGCTCTTGATGGGGTAACACCACAAGAAACATGGTTAGAGTGAAATCCATCTCTAGCACATCTTTGATTTTTTAGATGCAAAGCAAGTATGCAAATTCCCAAAAAGGAGAGGACTAAATTTAACATAAATCAATAAAGTGTGTCTAATTAGGATATAGTGAGAAAACACTTGCTTATAGACTCATGGATCCAAAAACAAAGCAAATATACACTAGTAGAGATGTTGATTTTTTGAGACAATAGAAGCAAAATCTCCTTATACAAACCCATGTGGTAAACCAATAAGTCCCATAAAAAATTCAAAATATGGTAATCCACTAGAAGAGAACATTGTTGATGGAAA
Source organism: Torreya grandis (assembly GCA_037957365.1). Taxonomy (NCBI): domain Eukaryota; kingdom Viridiplantae; phylum Streptophyta; class Pinopsida; order Cupressales; family Taxaceae; genus Torreya; species Torreya grandis. Next base: position 874,874 of record JARHVA010004490.1, read on the forward strand.
AAATGGTTCATCTCCATCACCCATAGGAACCACTCAACATATGACTAAATGGTATACAAGTACACTAAGAGAAGATTAATTGGATAGTGTTTTAAAAAAATCCACCACTAGACCAAGGACCATAGTATGGATTGAGTAGAGGTCAATTTGGCCTTAATGAGTGCCATTGTTAAATTTGTAGATCCCTCTATAGTTCACAAAGCCCTACAGTGAAACCCTTAAAAATATATCATGGATGCACAACATAATTCACTAATGAAGAATAAAATATGGTAGCTTGTATACCTTCCCCTAGGGAAGAAGCCAATTGGATATAAATGGATTTTCAAGTCAAAGTACGAAGAAGATGGTAGTCTCAGCAATCATAAGGCAAGGTTGGTTATAAATGGGTATGCTCAAAAAGAAGGCATTGACTAAGATCAAAATAGTCAGGATGAATTTTGCTCGAGTTTCATAGTTTAGTTGGAAAGTCCATCAAATGAATGTCAAAATTATATTTCTTAACAAAGACTTACTTCTAGAAGTTTATATGACAACTAGAAGGCTTTGTCATACCAAGAAAAGAAGACAAAGCCTATAGACTTCTGAAATCATTGTATGGTCTTAAACAGGCTCCCATATCATGGTATATCCAAATTGATGAGCATATCTTGAAACATGGATTCAAAAGGAGTCCATATGATATGAATCTCTACCTCAAATAGCAAGGGGAGGAGATGATAATCATTGTTATATATGTCGATGATATAGTCATCACTATAAGTTTAGTGAAGATGATTGAGTCAACAAATAAAGATATAAATTGATCATTTGACATGATAGATCTTGGGCTTCTACATTATTTTCTTGATTTGAAATTTGTCATAGAGAAAAACACATCTTTTTGTCTTAGCTAACATATGCCATGACAATACTCAAGAAGTTTCACATGATGGATTGCAATCCAATTACCAACCTATGGAGACAAAAATTTAGTTGTCTCAAGCAGATCCATCACCATAGGTAAATGTAACTCTATATTATTAGTTAATGGGAGTCTCATTTACCTGACTTATACTAGGCTAGACATCAGCTATGTTGTCAATTATATGTCATGGTTTATGTAAGAGCCTAAATTTTCCTATTGGAAAGAAATAAACCAAGTATTGATATACATCAGAGGAATCATGTATTTTGGCCTCAAATACAATAATTATAATTTCTTCTTGATAGGATATTTAGATTCAAATCATGCAAGGAACATCGATGACATGAAATCTACTTCTATATTTGATTTTTTTTTTAGATTTGGACCAATATCATGGGGAAGCAATAAACAAAATTGTGTTTTATGGTCCTCCATAGAATCAAAATACTATGAAGTAGGAGTTATTTGTGAAGTGATTTGACTCAGATGTATACTTGACGGATTTGGAATATCACAAAATCATCCAAAAATCCTTTATGTAGATAATGAAAGAGAAGTGAAACTTGTTTGCAATCATGTATTTTATGAATGCACTATTGACCAAATTTGACCCTAAGTCAAATTAGGTCAACCCCTACATAGTCAAAATTAATATAAGGTTTTTCCAAGGTCATAAATATGTTTAGTCATGTTTATTAGGGTCACTTAATGTGTTTCACTTTAGTCATATTTGCCATTTGTTTTATTTTGACTTTATGTCACCTTTTGGTCACTTTAGGGAAGTTATACATAATATTCATGAAAGAACAAATGGAAAAGTGTTTTATAACATCCAAGATGTCAGTTGAGTGTTAGGAGTCAGTTCTATAACTAATATAATGTAGGTTCAATGTCCATCTAAGGAGATCACTGCAAAATAAGTAGTTAATGGTAGTTGTATAGACAAGGAAAGTCTACTTGGCATGTGTAACTACTTAGGAGTGTCCCTCCATATTCCTACATTCCATTTCCATGCTTAATAAGTCATAAAAGGTTCAAATTTGGCAAAAATTTGTTCATATTCTCCATCATTCTCCTAGACAAGCTAAAAAGGTAACCATTTTCAACCTAGTATGAACAGTATAAGAGGAGTTGAGGTAAATGAATTTGAAAAGTGATAGTATCCTTCATTAACTTCCTTTTCATGTTGGTAGTTCCTAGTTTGGTGTATTATGCTTCATGAACCATCTTTAAGAATGGTGGTGACTTCAAACTACCTACTCATCCCCATGGCCTCTGGTTTTCCCATTTGTTTGTAGTTTTCTGATGATTCCAAGAGTGGTATGTGTTTTTGTAGAGATGTTGTGTCCTCTTCATGATGTTTCTAACATGTTTTAAATGTGTGAGGGTAAGGAGATTAGCATAAGCATTCCACTATGCTAGTAAGAGGTACTATTGAGGTTTGTAAATAGGGTTTCCATAGTTACATAATTCATATCTCTGTAAGTGGGTTAGAGTAAGGGATGAAAAGTTATTTTCCATCAATCTTCAGTACATGTGTCTTCTAAACCGTAGTTGATCACATCAGTCCCCTGGCTTAAAGTCATAATGGACCTAGTCTCTCACTGTCATTTGTGGGTAGTATGCATTCTAAATATGTATACTTCAAAGGTTGAATGTTAATGTTTAAGAGGAGTTCAAATTTTTATTATGTGATTTGTAGTAGATATAGACCATCTCTAAGGTCATAACACATTCAAAGTTTCCATCATCTCCAAGAAGATAACTAGCTTCCAAATAGTGAAACCTTTTGCTACAGTCAAGCTTAGAAGGAGATAAACAAGAATAAGGATGCCACAGAGGCCTGAGTGATGAATTTTTGAGTTTGAAGTTGTGAGGAGATTCTTAATGTTACATAGTTGGATAGATCTTTTGAAAGAGACTAGAAAGGAGTTTTCAAGTCACCAACATGGTTATGACCATTTCATTACCATCCTCAAAGGTGCAGAGTAAGAAGATTGATTAGAGGAGATTTTTCCCTTAACTTATCTAAAAGTAAATGTGTCCTGTATAGTGTCTTTCTGTGGCATGAGATTATGAAGCCTGTGTAAGCCTAAATGTCCTCCCACATGTAGTTTGGACCTTGGAAGATCACATTTTTTACATATAAATGATGGTTTGGTCAAGAGAATGCTAGTTGAATGAATTACAACTCAAACCATTTTTTTTTTAAGATGCTCAAAGAGCTAAAGTGTTTTTGAGGTTCAAATGAGCCTAGAATTGGAAAGTACAACAATGGCCTTATAATGTAATTGGTGAATAACGAATGGTGATCTATTACAAGTTATCAAATGAGCTTATCCAAGGTATGATTTGATATTGATGACCTTAGATAAATTCAATAATGTGAGTACGATGTTCAAGTATGTCTCCACCTATAGGAAACCTCCACTTCTACCCCAAAAAACACTTATAATCTGACTGAGTAGATAGACTAACTAATGTTAGTGGAGAAAGGATGTTTGAAAGTAGAAGTGAGTTAAAAAAATTATGGGATGGTATTGGTGATATTAGGAGGACCTTAGGGAATAAAACATAAGTTTAATGTTCAAATACACCTATAAGAATCTCATTTTCTTGAGTGAGTACCTATAGTCAACATAATCTGCAGACTAAGTATAACAAAAGAGAGATGTGAGTTGAGAAGGTTGGCAGAGATGTAGGATGTTGAACATGATTGAGACCACCTTCATAGTATTAACATCAAATTCATATTATCTTCATGATGCAAGGATAAATCAATGATAAATTCTAACTTATCACTCAGCCTAAGGTGCAAGACCCTATAGACAGTCACTTTTATGAGCCAATTTTGAGGGATTTTGAAGTTTGAAGGCTCTAGAAGGGTTATCTAACTATGAGTTTTTGCATAGAACATATTTAATACTTATTATATCCTCCCATAGTTACATTTTTTCCTTGTTATTATGGAAAATTCCTTCTATTTTTTCTTAGAGTGTACTCCCAGTCAAGACCAAACTACAAGATTGGTACATGAATGGAGAAAGGGATGACATAAGGAGATATGAAATATCATTTAATGTTATAGAGGATTATAATAAATGTATAATAAGTATAGAAAAGGCCTTATAACCATTGGAATCCTTCAGGAGGGTCATGACACATATAAATGACAGCTAGGCCTATAAGGCCTAGAATTAGGCCTAAACCCTACAGGTGCCTAGTTCTATTTCCATAACCATATGAAATTTGTAATCTCATTGAGGGATTTTAAGTGGAGGTATAAGGTTGATTAGAGTCATTGGTTTATATATAACATCATATAGGTGGTCAATTTCATCATAAACCATCTCAGACCTATCTAGAATGTGTGAGAGAGATTGAGAGGCCAAGTTTAAATGCTCACATCTATATGGACCTTATGCATGAGACCTCAATCACTTGGGAAGATTTGAAGGGGATCATGCACCTCAAATTTGTGAAATTGGTTCTAAGGTTAGATATCAAGATTTTATGAACAATCCTTAACAGTCTAAACCTTCTAAAACCCTCTCAAAACCTTGATTTAGACCCGATGGAGAAGATATGGAGAGTAATACATTACAAACTAATCATTAAAGTTAATTATACATGTATATAACTCTCTCAAGTCCTTTGGCATGCACTTTTTCCATACCATCATCTATACGGGCATGGCTAATTCTTTATTTCTTTCAGGATTTGAGTTGTTTGATAGGTATAAAAGAGAATGGGCAAGTAAATATTATTGTGAGAGGTCCTTAGGGACTTTTAATAAGTATTAGAATTATGTTTTGACCTTTTTTGAACATGAAAAGACTTTTAATATCTCATTCATAACAGATAGTGAGAAGGCAAGATGACTATCAAATGATGGAAGTGAGAAGTGTTTTATGAGTTTTTTAGGTATATTTGATAGACCATAGGACAAAGGAGATTCATTTTATTTTCATAGCACTTCTTCAATGCATTTTTTTGAGAAACTACAAGCTAACTGAGTGATAGATATGAAGTTTCAAGCCTAGAGGGCTAATTAATGACTGTTGGTAGTGAGTGACAAGTGACAAAGATGAATTCATCAGTTAGGGATGAGTAGATGACATGCATTGACCTCTTCTATACCTTCTCATGGTAGACCATATGTGTCAAGTCTTCCTATGGTAATGCTGGACACTCAATTTCACTCCTCACCATCATGAAGGTAGTTTCAAAGCAAAGTAATGAAGGGTCTATGCCAACTTGAGGAAGGAGCTTTGTTTGAGATTGACACATGTTCATAAAAACCTCTTGAATTACTTTCCAATTCATTACATGTAAATTTTAACTAATTTCTAGAGTTTGACACCTGATCTTGTGACCTTTCATCTTCACTTCTCTCTCTTCTCCTATGTCTATATATTCAAAGCCTTTTTCGCTTTGTAAGGGATCCATAATTGGTATGGTGAAGCCATACTAGTTTTAACACCTCATTTTCCTTTCAATAAAGTTTTATAATTTGATTTCATTCTCTAAAATCTCTTACTTGATTGTTTTAAGTGGTTTATGTGGTTGACAAGTGATGAAAATGCTCTCTTTGCTTCCATGTCTACTCTTGCATGTTTATGTGAATGAGATATCTTCTAACAAGTTTCATAAAGTGTATTGTCTGTTAATTTTATCTCAAAGTGTGAGAGGGATTAGTAGTGTCTTGTATCAGGCCTTCTTTTCACCCACCTTTAGATAGGCATAGCAATCTACCTCTATGAGAAATACTTATGCTAGAAGGACATAGGGTTGAATTCAGTTTGAGTAGTCTTCTTTCTATGTGTAGATACAAGTGTGTTTGTGTGGAGTTGTCTTGGTGTATCACCTCATTAACATAGGTTTATTTTATGTCTCCTTCTCTTTTCACCCTCAATAGTGATTAGCATAGTGTATTGTGAGCCTAAGATACAAAGCAAGGGAGCTGACCCTTTCAAACCTAGATATTTATCTCTTGTAGTGACTTGTCTATGAAGGGAGATAGTTCCATGTTGTCCTAAAATTGAGAAGGTCTACTTGAATTATTTAGGGTAAAATTTTAGGCTACAATAGTTTTGGCATGCCTAGTAGGACATGAAGTCTATGAAATTTGTTGAAGGTAGTTGGCTTTGACAACAGGGAACTATAATAGTTCACTTCTTGCAATATTTGGAAACTCCAAAGTTTTAATATTAGTTATAGACTAGTGCACCCTTTAATGCCTAATGTAAACACAAGGTCTCTCATCAAAGGCATACATTTTGAATTTCAAGATCTTCCTCCTTATTCCTAAAAATCAAGTATATTTGATCACACTCATCCTTATCCAAAGAGGTCTTATCTTCCTCACAAGCCCATAATAAAGTTTTTGATTCATCCATTCTTGAAAATTACTAAGGCTACCATCATAAGGAACCATCTTTTTTTTGCCTTCAATGTCTATAGCCCTCTAAATCTTGATCAATATGATGATATCCCCATATATACCCTCAAAAGTATTCCGTCATATACACCTATGAGTCTTCCATCACACCCATTGAGCATATAACAAATATTGTTAACTTCTACAATATCCATCACATCATAGAGGACAACATTGTAATCAGGTTGGTGGTTGTCTCCTTCAAAATAAAATCTCTTAACTGGTATGGAACATTAGCACCTAGATCAATCACAACTTGGGATGAGCTGGGAGATGCATTGAGAAGAATATTTGAGGACAAGAGTGATAACTTATCACTAACAAAGTAGTTGGCCACCATTAAAAGAGCATCTCAAGAATTCATTCAAGACTTCAATACAATATTCCAAACGATATGGGATAGAATCCCAATCTTGGTAAGACCAATAATTCACCATGTTTTCTTTTATTACCTTAAAGTATTTGATAATTACATTTCAATGATGATACAATCTATGGGAGGTGACACTCTACCTAATGCCTACGAGATGGCCATTAAGGTAGAGAATTATATGATTCAAGATGGGAATATTGCCCCAAGACCTTTGATTCCTCTTTTTCCTAACTTGAAAACTCCTACACCTAATTTTGCTCCCATTCCTGCACCTAAAAACAAGTCTATTGCCCCTAGTCAACCAAACAAACCTAATGAGTCATAAAGGATGAGATCTATGAAATAAGAGATGCTAGGTCTAAAGAGGACCATTCAACAACAACAAGTTAATCCCTTCTAAATTCACTATCAACCTAATCAATCCTATCCCAACTATCAATGTAATAGACCTCCTTTCTAAGGTCATACTCAAGGTCAAGGATAGCTAGTCCCATCTAAGCCATATGGTGGTTACAATCCTAATTCTCTTTCTACCTCAAGGACACTAGTGCCTACTCAAAACAATCTTACCCAAGACTATAATAGTCAACCTTCATTATATCAACCTTATGGTCCATCTCCCTATGCCAATGAGGCCTTTAACCAAGCCTTCATGGCAAATTTGGGAACTATACCAACTATGACACAAGATAAAGTAACAAATGGATGAGTGAATGATGGGAAGGGTGTTCAAGTGGGATATACATTGGTCAATTGGTATCTAGATGATTCATGTGTAGTCAATCATCAAGGGCAAACAAGTTTGGATACAAGTTATATAGTTGTAAACACAAGGAGTAAGAGGAAGTTTGTTGAAGAAGTTTAAGGGGATATTAATGGTTATCCAATGAATGTTCAAATAAGTACAAGACTGGGTATGTCTAATGTTATTCCAAGTACACAAGTAAGTCAAAGAGATCAAAATGTTAGGAGTGCTTTCATACCTCCAAATTTTTAAGGTGTAGGTATCATGATTGCTTCTAGCGTGTAAGTAAGAGTTAGTTGTCCTTTCACTAACATTGTGGAGAAAATGAATAGGTCTCAAGTTAATGTGTTAATGTGGGATACATTGGCTATACTTGGAAAAGTAGACCTACTTCAATAAGAGTTGTCCAAGCTCAATTTGACATCTAAACAGCCTAGCCAAAGAGATCCAAACTTGAAAAATACCATGAATCCAAGTGAAGGTCAATCAAGTAAAGTTGAAAAGGTAGAAAAACCTTCTCCATTCTATCTATCCATCATTATTGGAGATTCCTTGGTGCATAATTATCTCATTGATAATGAAGCTAGTACTTATGTCATGTCAAAGATGTTAGATGAAAAGATGAACTTGAAGTATGAACCCCATGCCAAAGGAGTGATCCAATTGGATGGATTAGCTATTAAGACCATTGGTATAATCAAAGGTTTGAAAATCATTCTCCATGTTTGTCCTACCTTCACCATTTCTCATGATGTTTTAGTTGTTGATGTACCTCCTCATTTTACACTTTATTTTTATAGAGATTTCACTACTAAAATTGGAGGTTATTTGACTTTAGACTGATCTTACATGGGTTTTAGGACTAGATATGGTGTAAAAGTGACAATTAAATTAGAGCCTTTTTCTAGTTTTTATGTTGAACCCTATGTGCCTTACACTTTTGACATGAATTGCAATGTGATTGAATAAGATGATCACCCTAATGATCAAGAAACTCTAACTCTCCTTGATGGCATATCTGATTTGTATCTTGATGAGTGGGGAACTGAGCAAGGTGGATTTGAATGAATTAGTCTTGGAACCTAAATACTTCATGAGGATTATGATGGATTCTTTGAAGCAAATCATGATAGCATCTTAGAACAAGTTGCATTGGGAAACTATCTTGTACATGTGGATGGTGAGGTGTGTATCCCAGCTATGTCAAAACATCACAACCTTAGTGAAAAGCCTATACTACCTACAAAATAAGAAAACATTATTGAACCTAAACATCATGAGGATTTGGATGATATGCAGTAGCAATTCAATGCCATTGTTTAGTAATTTGAAGAAGTTAGTAGACCTTTAGTCCTTAAAAGTGAGTGTAGACTTGATGATGGAGATAATCATGTTCTAAATGAGCACAAGGAAGTGCTTGAGATCTATATCAAGCAAAAATCAACCTTGATAGTCCACCATATGTTTGATGATCATAAAGAAAAGTTTAAAACCTCTGGCAAACAAAGAGCAACTTTGATAGACCAAGTAGTGTTTGGTGAACAACAAGACAACCTTGAGGTTTCAAAACAATAGACATGTCTTGTCTCAAGTGCATCTAAAGTTGTAAAATCCTTGATGATCTCTAATAACTAGATTGAGGATTGCCAAATGAGTATGTCAAACTTTAGGCAAGCTATCAACTAAAACAAGCCTCCAAATGAGTTGGATGGAGTTTTCTTAACAACCCAAAGTGACATACTTGCAGTCAACAAAATCTACAAACACTGTAAGTCTCTTGATTAACTCCACAAACAAGTGTTCATAAACAATCATGCCTCCTATGATGGATTGTTTTCTTGGAGCATTAGGGATGAAAAGAGCATTATCTTTGACCCTGATTGAAGTAATGAATAAGGTTATTTACCTCAAGTGCCATGAGGTAGTGTATATACTAGGATAGGTGTGTTTCCCTTCAAGTAGTTGTGTTTTCCCTAAGTGTTCATGAAAACACAAGTGTGAGTTTATTTCTTGTCTTTTTGCTTGTTTCTTTTTTGTATGTGGTGTGTTTGGTGTCCTTGCAAAGTGTATATGTGACCCCATAGCCTAATGGATAGGAAAAGGCTACTAGTCTTTGGCATAACAAGCTTACCACCCCTAGGAAATCACCAAAATGTTGACCAAATTTGACCTTAGTTCAAATTAGGTCAACCCTTATATAGTCAAACTTATTATAAGGTCTTTCCAAGGTCATAAGTATGTTTAGTCATGGTTAGTAGGATCACTTTAGTCATATGTGTCATTTGTTCTATTTTGCCTTTATGTTACCTTTTGGTCACTTTAGGTAAGTTGTATGTAATAATCATGATAGAATAAATGTCAAAGTGTTTTATAACATCTAAGATGTCAGTTGAGTGTCAGGAGTTAGTTTTATAACTGACATAATGCAGGTTCAATGTCCATCTAAGGAGATCATTATAAAATAGGTAGTTAAGGGCAGTTGTATGGATAAGGACAGTCTATTTAACATGTGTGACTACTCAGGAGTGCCCCTTTAGATCCCTAAATTTTGTTTCCATGCTTAATAAGTCATAATAAGTTCAAATTTGGCAAAAAAGAGATCATATTCTCCATCACTCTCTTAGAAAAGCTAAAAAGGTCAACTGATTTTAACCTAGTATGGACATTACAAGAAGAGTTGAGATGAATGAATTTGCCAAGTGATAGTATCATTTATTAAATTCCTTTTCATTTTGATAGTTCTTGGTTTTGTTTAATATGCTTCATAAACCATCATTAAGAATAGTGGTGACTTCAAATTGCCTACTCATCCACATGGCCTCTAGTTTTTTTATCTATTTGTAGTTTTATGATGATTTCAAGAGTGGTATCTATTTTTGTAGAGATGGTTTATCCTCTTCATGATGATTATAACATGTTTTTCACATGTGATGGAAAGGATATTATCATAATCATCTCACTATGCTAGTAAGAGGTAATATTAAGGTTTGAAAATAGGGTTTCCATAGTTATAGAACTCATATCTTTGTAAGTGGATTAGATTACGAGATAACAAGTTGTTTTCCATAAATATTTAGTACAAGTGTCTTCTCAACCTTAATTTATCACATCAGTCACTTAGATTGAAGTCACAATAGACCTATTCTCTCACTATCATCTATGGGTAATATGCATTCTGATTATGTATACTTTGGAGGTTGAATGTCAATATTTGAGAGGAGTTCAAAGTTGTATTGTGTGCTCTAAAGTAGACATCCACCATCTCTAAGGTCATAACACATTCAAAGTTTCCATCATCTCCAAGAAGATAACTAGGTTCCAAATAATGAAACCTTTTTCTACAATCAAGCTTAGATGGATACCAACAAGGATAAGAATGCCATAGAGGTCTGAGTGTGATTAATTTCAAAGTTTCAAGTTTTGAGGATATTCTTATTATAACACAATTAGATGGAGCTTTTGAAAGAGACTTGAAAGGATCTATCAAGCCACAAACATGGTTATGACCATTTCATTGCCATTCTCAAGGTACAGAGTAGGAGGATTGATTAGAAGAGATTGTTACCTTAACTTCTCCAAAAGGAATTGTGTCTTGTATAGTGTCTTTTTATGGCATGAGATTATGAAGCCTATGTAATCCTAAATGGCCTCCTACTTGTAGTCTAGGCCTTGGAAAATCACATTTTTGACATATGAATGATGGTTTGGTCAAGAGAATGCAGATCGAATGACTTACAACTCAAACCATTTTTTGTTGAAGATGTTCAAAGAGATACAATGCTTTTGAGGCTCAAATGAGCCTAGAATTGGAAAGTACAACAATGGCCTTATACTGCAATTGGTGAATAGAGAATGGTGCTCAGTTTCAAGGTGTTAAATGAGATTATGCAAGGTATGAATTGATATTTATGATCTCAAAGGAAGTCAAGAATGTGAGTACAATGTTCAAGTGTGTCTTCACCTATAAGAAACCTCCACTCCTACCCTAAAAACCACTTACAATCTGATTGAGTAGATAGACTAACTAATGCTAGTGGAGAAAGGGAGTTTGAATGTCAAAGTGAGTTCAAACAATTATGGGATTGTCATGGTGATATCAAGACCTTAGGGTATAAAACATAAGGTTAATGTGATATAACAAGCAGTGTGATTACATATGAATACCGAATCTAGATGTGAGACCAATAGCAAAGACATTCACCATGGAATAATGATAGTAAAATTGAACACACCATAACACAAATATACCATAGAAAAACCTCATGAAGAAGTAAAAAACCTACAAAGATTATTCATTATTTTAGAAATAAAATGTACCCAATACACTTTTTCTCTTCTTTCTCTTCTCTCTTTTTTCTTGCATTTTACAATATAAACTCTTTATTATATAGGCAAGATAATCTTCCCATTATAAATGACCTTTTCCAACCACCACATTAATGGGTCCAACCTCTTCAAAGATAATTTAATATATTTTTTTATTCATTTACATGAAGATAAATTGATGATAAATAATTATTATTATTTAATCAATGTAATTTAAAGTATTAAGGGTACATAAATAACACCACTCAACTATTTATTGTTCCAATACTCCCTCTTAATGTTAAGTGGGAATACATGGTGATTTTTAGGAGGTAAAAATATTATGAACTTACACTCTGTGAGCCATCCACATGATAAGTTTTAGGAGGTAATAATTGAAAGAAATATCCTTCATCATGCCATAGTCACATTTAAAATAATTATGCTATGTAAACATAGTCACCTAAAGGTATTAAACTATTTAACTAGAGACACCCAAAAGTATTAGACTATGTAATCGCAATCAAAAAGTCACCTTTAAAAGAATTACACTATACAACTATATATACTCAAGGTATTACACTATGTAACCACAATAATATAGTCACATTTAAAAGAATTACAATATACACCCATGGATACCTAAGATTTTGCACTATGTCCCCATAGGCATTTTTAAAAGAATTACACTATGTTACCCTAAACCACTTAGAGTGAATTTAAGATAGCATGATCATGAGACTATATTCTATAGTGAGAATAAATTATAGAATTTTTCATGAATAATCAACCAAACATATTGAAGTCTGTTATAACATAAAGACCTACATGTTATTATGAGTTGGGTATAAAGTAGACTTCCATATGAAGTTTACAAAAATCACATAAAGTGATATATTACAATGCTTTACAATGAGAAGTATAGAGATATAAAAAAAAACATGACCCACATGGCTTTTAAGAAGTGATATTGTCATGCACACTCCCCCTCAAGGAAAATTTCGATAGGCCCATGATTGAATGAACTTGAATAGGCTTTAGTTTATTGATGTTGCATTGGATTTTCACCAAAGCTATACAAATTTGAATATCACCAAGAAAATTGGTACAATGAATAAATTCCACACGATGTTATTTTATCATCCTTCATATCCATAAGGCTTCTTTATGCACATACAATAAATTCATTAATAATTTGATACTAATTTAATCAAACATTACATATATTATTATGAATAATTCATATTATAATTTGAGTCATGAATATTTTTTCTTCCTTTTAAAGTCAACACTACAAGTTTGCATTTTATAAAAAAAGTTTATAAATCAAATTTTTTAACATATTTTATACTTGATTTTGTAATAAAAACAAATATTATAGTAAATAAATAATAGTAGACACTTAGTTGACTATAAAATAATTCAAAAAACACAAATAAATGTAATAAAGTTACAAGTGTCATAAAAGTAGTTGTAAGTGTCATAAATAACGTCGCAAGAACACTATTTTATTAAATTGTTGTAAAAATAATAGTAAGAGGTTTCAATTCAAATCAAATACCTTTCTAATGTGTTCAAAATATGCCAAAACCTACAAATCCATTGATTGGATGACTATGGTTGACAAGCAATTGATAGGGTCAAAAATTGAACAAAATGTCAAACATGACACATGTTCTCACGTGAATGATCACGCACATTAAAAAATAGTTTTTAATAATAAACTAATTTTGACCAAAAGGAAGGATTGAGAGGATTTGAACATAAAACCTATCTCATACAAGTGTACTTAGCAAAATTAAGCTAGCCAACTCACCCACTAAGCATGTTAACATAATAAATACACTAACTTGTATTTAACCCTTTTTTGATCTATTTTTTATTTTTTATTTTGAAAATAAAAAATATAAAAATAGAATTAAATACTGACATTAAAATAATAAAATGTAATAATATATTTAAAATTTAAAAAAAAAAGATTTTGAAATGCATAGGTGGGGTCCACAGACTTAGGTGAAATAAAAACAAATAAATAAAAAAATTATTTATTAAATACTTGCATTAAAACTTTAACATATCCGTTGAAATTATTGTAACATGCTCATAATAGATAAATGGTATTGGAGGAGAAGATGGATGCATAGTAGGAGCTATAGGTAAGTTTTTTCTGTAAATTAAAGTTTGAAATCACCTAAAAATTGCCCTTTGATACATTTTGGAGTCTTATATCAGGGTTTTACTAACTGTAAAATGATCTTTGATGCCATATACTAGTTATGGCATCCAATGAAAACTCTTCTTTGTTCCTTCAAATAACCTTTTTAATAGCTTTAAAATGTCTCAAAATTGATCACACATATTTTACAGATCTGAAAAAGAGTAAGAAATGTAAAATTTGAATTTTTTTCATCCAAGGGCCATACAAGGCTGAGTAGATATGCCAACAGAAGTTGAGGAAGAATAAAAAAACTTTGACAACATATTGTAGGGTTTAGAATAGGTTTTACAAGCTTAAAAACTAACAATTACTCTTCAAAGATCAAAATCAGAGAGGTGAGGATCTAAAATGAATTTTTCAATAAAAAATTTTTACCAAAGAAGGCTATACAAGTTTGTACTATGGTGATCTTAGAGGTTGATTTGATCAAAAAACCAAAGTGAGGCTTCAAGGAAGTTCTAGAGAGAAGATTTGTAGGTTAAAGGGGAAGATTTTATTTTTCAAAAATTGAATAAGATAAATTCAAAATCTACATTTTTCTTCAAATATTCCTCTTGCCAAGCCCATACATAGGCCATATAACAACACCTATGGGCTGATTTTCTCACTTGTTGGCTCTTCTTATGTTTGCAATTCCCTGTAAGTGTTAGATATGTAACTTAGAGAGATTCAACCACCTTCATGCAGATTGTTAGTCTAAAAAACAAGACAATCTTAAGATTTGTAATGCTTAAAGAAGTATTTTTAGTCCATTTTAAGATTCTTAGTTAGATTTATGACATGAAAATAGGCTTAAAATATTAAAAAATGCACAGATCTGAGATTTTTAGGCTTCTAAGAGAGGAAAAAGTAGAATAGCTTACTTTTTACAAAAAAAAAAATTGAAAAATCTTATGAACATACTATGACTTGTAAATGGATGAAATTAAATTTGAACACAAGCCAAAACTCTGATCTACGATCTTGCCTCTTGATTACGCATCAACCAACTTTGATACCATGACTGAATTAGCAATGCAATTACATACAAATACTAAATCTAGATGTGAGACCAATAGCAAATACATTCACTTTAAAACAATGACATCAAATTTGAACACACCATAACATAGATATACCATGGAAAAATCTCATGAAGAGGTAAAAAATTCACCAAGAATATTCATTATTTAGAAATAAAATGTACCCAATAAAAGCTTTCTCTTCTCTTTTTTTTCTTACATCTTACAATATAAACTCTTTATTATATACACAAGGTAATCTACCCATTATAAATGACCTTTTCTAACCACCACATTAATGAATCCAACCTCTCCAAAGGTCATTTAATATATTTTATTATTTATTTACATGAGAATAAACTCATGATAAATAATAAAATATATTATTATTTAATAAATATAATTTAATATATTAAGGGTACATAAATAACACTACTTAACCAATAATTGTTCTAATATAATGTTCAAAGACACCTACAAGAATCTCATTTTCCCGAGTGAGTTCCTAAAGTCAACATAGTCTACAAACTAAGTATAACAAAAAAGAGATGTGAGTTGAGAAGGTTGGTAGATATGTAGGATTTGAACATGATTGAGACCACCTTCATAGTATTAAAATCAACTTCATATGATCTTCATGATGCAAGGATAGAGCAATGATGAATTCTGACTTGTCACTCATCCTGAGGTGCAAGACCCTGTAGACAGTCAACTCTATGAGCCAATCTTGAGGGATTGGAAGTTTGATGGATCTAGAAGGGTAATCTAACTATGAGTTTTTGTAAAAAAACATATTCAAGACTTATTCTAGCCTCCCATAGTTCCATTTTGGTCTTGTGAATAGGGGATATTCCCTTCATTTTGTCTCAAATAGAGAGCACTCCTAATCAAGACCAAACTATAGGATTGGTACATGAATGGAGAAAGGAATGACATAAGGAGCTCTGAAACACCATAGAATGTTGTAAAGGCTTAGACTAAATTCATACTAAGTATAGTAAAGGCCTTACAACCATTGGAATCCTTAAGGAGAGTCATGACACATAGAAAAGATAGTCAAGCCTATTAGGTCTAGAACTATGCCTAAACCCTATAAGTGCTTAGCTCCATTTTCATGACCATATGAAATTTTAAATCTCATTGAGGGATTTTATGGGGAGGTATAAGGTTGATCAGATCTATTGGTTTGCATAGAAAATCATATAGGTGTTCAATTTGACCTTAAACCATCTCAGACCTATCTAGAATGTGTGAGAGAGCTTGAGAGGTCAAGTTTAAATGCTCACGTCTATATATACCTTGTGCATGAGACCTCAAGCACTTGGGAAGAGTTGAAGGGGGACCTACACCTCAAATTTGTGAAATTTGTTCTAAGGTTGGATGTCAAGATTTTATAAAAAAATCTTTAACAGTCCAAACCTTCTAAAACCCTGGTTTGGACCAAATGGAGAAGATATGGAGAGTAATGCATTCAAAAGTGGTTAAATAATCATGAAATTGCCTTAGACATGTCTATAAATCTTCCAGGTCCTTTGGCATCCACTTTTTCTATACTATCATTTGTATGGGTAGGGCTAAATATTTATTTCTTACAAGATTTGAGTTGTTTGATAGGTACAAAAGAGAATGTGCAAGTAAATATTATTTTGGGAGGTTCTTAGGGACTTGTCCTAACTCTTATAATTCATTTATCATATTTTTTTAATGTGAAAATACTTATGTTATTTCATTCATAAGAGGTAGTCAAAAAAAACAATGAAAAGGCAAGATGACTATCAAGTGATGGAAGTGAGAAGTGTTCTATGAGTTTCATTGAGTTCTATTTGATAGACTAGAGGATAAAGGAGATTCGTTTCAAGTGCCTAGAACCTTTTCAATGCATTTATTTGAGAAAATACAAGATATTTGAGTGACAGATGTGAAGTTTCAAGCCTAGAGGGCTAATAAATGATTGTTAGCAGTGAATGACAAGTGACAAAAATGAATTCATTAGTTAAAGATGAGGATATGACATGCATTAACCTCTTATCTACCTTCTCATGATATAAATTATGTGTCAAGGATTCCTATGGTAGTTTTGGACACTCAAATACACTCCTCACCATCATGAAGGCAATTTTAAAGCAAAGCAATGAAGGGTTTATGCCAACATGATGAAGGAGCTCTGTTTGAGATTGACACATGTTCAAAACAACCTTATAACTTATTTTCCACTTTATTCCATGACAATTGTAACTATTTTATAGATTTTGACACCTGGTCTTGTGACCTTTCATCTTCACTTCTCTCTTTTCTCATATGTCTATATATTCAAGCCTTTTTGGCTTTGTAAGGGATCCACAAATAGTATGGCAAAGCTCTATTACTTTTGACAAATCATTTTCCTTTGAATAAAGTTTTATAAGTTGATTTCATTCTATGAAATATCTTACTTGAATGTGTTAAGTGGTTTTTATGGTTGAAAAGTGATGAAAATTCTCTCCTTGCTTCCATGTCTACTCTTGCATGTTTTTGTGAATGAGATCTCTTCTAATAGGTTTCATAAAGTGTATTATTTTTTAAGTTTGTCTCAAAGTGTGAGAGTGACTAGTAATGTCTTATATCAGACCTTATTTTCACCCATCTCTAGATAGGCATGGAATGCCACCTCTATGAGAAATACATATGTTATAAGGACATAGGGTTGAATTCAATTTGAGTAGTCTTCTTTCTTATGTATAGATTCAAGTGTGTTGTGTGGAGTTGTCTTGGTGTATCACCTCATTAGCATAGGTTTCTTTTATGTCTCCTTCTTCCCTTTTCACCCCCAATAGTTATTATATTAGTGTAGTGTGAGCCTAAGAGATAAATCAAGGAAGCTAGCCCTTTCAAACCTAGAGATTTATCTCTTGTAGTGGCTTATCTACGAAGGGAGATAGTTATATGTTGTCCTAAAACTGAAAAGGTCTACTTTACTTCTCTAGGTGTAATTTTAGGCTACAACAGTTTTGGCACACCTAGTGTGACATGAAGTCCATAAAGGTTGTTAAAGGTAGATGTTATCTTTGACTATAAAGAGTTGTAATAGTTCACTTTTTATAGTATTTTTGGTTACTCCAAAGTTTCAATCTTGGCTGCAGACTACTGCACCCTTTCATGCCTAAGGTAAACATATGGTCTCTCACCAAAGTCATACCTTTTGAATTTCAAGAGCTTCCTCCTTATTCCTACAAAATAAGTATATATGAGCACACCCATCAGTATCCAAAGAGTTCCTATCTTGCTCACAATCCCATAATAAAGTTCTTGATTCATCCATTCTTGTAAAGTCTTAAGGCCACCATGGAAAGGAACCATACTTTTGTTGCCTTTAATAGCTATAACCCTCTAAATGTTTCTCACTATAATAATATCCCCATATCTACCCTCAAAAGTGTTCCATCATACACCAGTGAGTCTTCCATCACACCCATTGAGCATATAAGGAATATTGCTAACTTCTACAATATCCATCACATCATAGAGGATAATATTGTAATTAGATTGTTGGTTGCCTCCTTCAAAGGAAAAGATCTTGACTAGTATGGAACCTTGTCTAGGCTGACTTCATAGCTAAAATCCCAAGAGGGTTTAAGGTCAATATATGGATATATATACCCCCTTTCATTTAATTTCTAAGAGAGGACCAATCAATTTTGCATCATTATTGCTCACAAGGCTGCTTATACAATCAATAAGAGGTTTTATTGCTTAGGTTTTTCCCCTTGGAAAAGTAGTATTAGTCTTGTGGAAGTTTTTGATGAATAGGAGAGGTATTGTAGCTTAGAGTTGATTTATCCTTGTGATCCTTACAAGTCCACAACAACCTTTTGCAAAGAACCATTGGCCAAGGGAGAGATTGAGGTATGATAGGTTCACTTCAACAAAGGTAAATATATTCCTAGCCCTCCATATTTTGATAAGTAGATGTTGTAGAGTTAATATATGTTAGATTGTATCTCTCTTTGTTTATATTATTTGTCTTATAGATAGATTTATGTTTGCATGTTTATTATCATCCTCATTTGTGCCACAAGCTTTGGAGAGCATTAGATTATCCTACATATCCATTTACTAGATTAGCTTGCATAGTTGTTTAGTATATTAGCTTCCTTAATATTATTTATAATCATAAGACCTACCTAGGATTATCACAATATGGAATTTGACTAGAGGCCTTGGAAACCTCTCTTCTATCATAGTGTGATAAGAAATACTTTAATGTAGGTTTAAAAGATCCATTATTTATCATGATCCTGATTTAAATGTATCTCTAAGCATAATTATTAGTTAATTACCTTCTTTGAGTTTGAATATTATTGAGTAGGATAAGTTATAGAACTATCTAGTTTTGTTTTCATACATTTAGTGAACTCGATGTGAATATAAACCTTGTATATTTTTTATTTTTCTCTACAGCCAACCAGATTGATCATGTCGACATAGTTAAATATTATGTGCACAATTTTTTTTACTTAGTCGACTTAATCAATTTTGTTTGGCTCCATGTGTAGGTTTTTTATAACTTCATTGACCTGGTTGACTTGATTAGGCATATTTTATAGGTTTCCAACTGAAGCAAGCCTATTGATTTCATTATTTTTTTTTGTATGGAATTTTTAGTTTTGGAAAAACTAGATTGATCCGATCGATACAATTTATTATCTTGTTTTTTCACATTTAACTAAATTGATCTACTCGATTCTTCTTATTTTCTATTTTTTCCTTCAGACATACTAGGTTGATCTCATCGACATAGATTTATTTTATTTTATCATTTTTTATTTATACTTAATCGACCAGGTCAACTTCATTTAAATATTCTATTTTCACCTCTGCTGATTCAAAAATCTATTTGGATAACACAATTTAAAATAGATTAATAGCTTCAAAAAAAATATTACGTCATGATTGACTCTGTGTAATTTTCTAGGCTCATTCTAACCAGCTTAATAATTACTTTCTATCAAATTTTAAGTATTGCATTTTCTCACTATTTTTCAAAATTTAAATTTTAGTATTATTTTTCCCAAATTTTTAATTCCATAAAACCATACCTTTACGTTAAATTAAGTTGATCGACTTGACTTAGTTTTTTAGCCACTTTCTATCCATAAAACAAAGTTGACTAGCTCAATTGTGTTCCTTTTGGACTATCTTTCAATAATTGAGTCGATCAGCTCGACTTTGTTTTGTTTTATTTATACAAATAAGTTGACCATCTTAAATTCATTATATTTATGTTTCTCTTAGTTCAATTAAATAGAATTAACTTATACTGATAATAATTAAACTCATTATACCTTTTAGTTGGCTACCTATTTATTTACTTTTCAAAAACTATAAAATAGCTCTTGAAACTTTAATTTTTGCTCTTAGTTTTTGCTTTGTTTGATTTTTTCTATAGATTATATACTGATAGTTTTCAAACTACTTAGCTATTGTCATGAAGGGTTACTCAATACTTTGTTTACGATCTTTATTTATCATTTACAGATATCATGGTGTGAAGGTCTTGCCCCAATACTCATAGCTATAGTACAAAGCTTAACACAATCTTTAATTTTCACCTACCTTATGATATTTTAAAAATGCTTAGGATCTCCCTCATTATTGAACCTTAGAAATCCATCTATCCATTTGTGTGTGTGGTGAATCAATTAGCAGTTTGCACCGAGAAGTTACTTCCATTTTACCCTTGAAACCGAGCTTAACAGGCTATAGGAATGCTACTTCATCCATAATCAGTGCTCTAAAATATTAGGATGACATTATCTAATGGACAAGTATATTTGAGATCCTATACTTTTAATCAAAACCTTTAGTACTTCTTAATTTTTTTTAAGAATTAGTTAGCATCTAAAATTCACTATTGTTGCTTTTTGTTTTCCATTATCTGATGTATTGCAAACTTATATTAGCTAGTGTTAATCTAAGGTTTGTGATGTGTGATGAAACTAGATCAACCAGCTCGACCTGATTTATCATGTGTCTAGTTCTATTTTTCTATAGCTAAAAATTAAATCATCCACACTCAGAGCATTTTAAATTTGTATTCCCTACAGAATTAAGTCGACATGTTCAACCTAGTCTTTTACAGACTATTCTATTTGTTTTCTTAAATAATTAAGTCAACCTATTTGACCTAATCTTTTATAGACTTTTATGTTTCTCTTATTACGTAGCTAAGTTGACCTATTCAATCCAATCTTTTCCACTATTTTGTTTATCTTCCTACAAAACTAATTCAACTTACTCAACCCAAGGTTTCATAAATCCTTTATATATTATTATTTCCAAACTATTATGTTGACCTAGTCAACTGCATACCTATTGGTTGATTTAGTTCTCACTTATAATAATTAAGCTACTATTGTGTCAACCTATTTGACTCTGTACTACCTAGATGATTTAGTTCTCTAGTTTCCATGTATGATTACGTTGTACTAGAATGACACAATTCTATGCAATCTTTAAACACAACTGGTCAATCCCATAAATAATCTAGCCAAATTCAATTTATTCTCTAATTTCCATCCTTAAAAACAATTTTCACTTTCTTAGCTTTCCTCTTACCTTGTTTATAAATCATAAAATCACCTATCCAAATATTTTGACAATCTTAACCATTTAGATGATACATGGGTTGTTCATTCTTACCTGCTTTTTCTACCCAAGAGGATAACAACTCTTTGTATATTTTTTCCTATCTTTCATATATTGATTGAAACATGGTGCAAATTACCCAAATAGGTCATGTGAATGGTTTTGATCTATTTCACACTTTTCAGGATACTACCTTATCTAAACTACCTTACTATACCATTGGGGAAATTGAGACAAACTTAACAAATAACCCTATAATTAATCTTTTAATAAGCAACATCCTTACCCCTAGTAATGTGAGTGTTCTTCCTACCACCACTAATATTCCTCTTAATACTCGGCCTTTAAATACTAATAATCAAGTTGACACTACTCAAATCCTTGCACAAATAGTCTAACAAATGAATGTTATGAAAACAAAAAACACCTCTCAAATGATGCAAATGCAACATCATTTACTAAAAATGACTAACAAACATCTTATATTACATCAAAATAATCAAAATTTTATTCCTCCTCTTAGAGATACAAATGGGAATCTCATTCTACAACCTCTCATGCATAATAAGATGCTTCAAAATATCCAAAATGAACTTTTATCTCATTTCATTGTCTCTATTGATATTGGAAACTTTTTTCTAACTATTAAATATGATGGAACTAAAGACATTGAAACTTTTCTTAAGGCATTTGGTAATATCTATAAAGGATGGATTCAAACAAATACCTTTGCTACAATTAAACTATTAGTTAAAACATTTACAAGTGATGTTTTAGAAGGGTATAATCAATTGCCTCAACATTTCATTATAGAGTTAGAAGATTTGGTTAATGCTCTAGTAAATTAATTTCAACAAGATGATCTTTTAGAAAATTAGCTTAGTCATTTTATCAATGCTAAGCAATCAACCTCAAAATCAACTCATGATTGCATCAAACAATGAAAATCATTAGCTCACAAAGTTGACCATAGCATGAATGATGATAATCTCTTTAAATTATTTATCACTCCTTTAATGCATTCACTTACAAATAAGGTTTGAACTTTTTCTCCATATAATTTAAATAAAGCATTTGATCAATCCAAAAGGAAATATTTCCTTATGAAACAGTTTGATCCAAGTCATAGATCAACTAAATAATCTTTCCAAGCCTCAAATAATTATATTACAAGTGTTACTCCTCAAACAAAAGCAAAAATAGTAAAAATAGATAATCAACTTGATTCTCACTCACCATTAATAGTCCCACAAATGAATAAGTTATGATCTCCATCTAAACCCTTCACCTATAATAATGTCATACCTCCATGGTATGACCCTAGTAAATTTTATCAGTTTCATGTTGATGTGGGTCATTCACATGAAACACGTCGTGGACTTGTCAAATTTGTTATTTTTTTATGTTCGGAAACACATTCGACCATAATTTTATGATCCAATTACATCATCATGACTATGTCAACGTTTTCCAAAATAAACAAGGTATCAAGACCACATCTTCTAAACCTAAAAAATCTTCTTTTATGCCTACATTCGAATGAAAATATTTGAGAAAATGATGTTGATTATGATTAGTATTATACAAATTCATAATATGTGAACTTATCAAAAGTTAATTGTAGATGAAAACTTGTTTACAAATACCATGTCACTAAACCTAAGAAACCTTCCACCAATGAACAATTACTTAAATATACTACAACTACGACACCCACATCCAAATTAGGGGACACTTCCATAACCATAACCCCAACCTAATTCTCATATTCTTACAAAAAACATTGTATCTCATAAACCTCGTGTTGGTTCTTCATACTCTAAATCACATTGCAATTTTTTGGAAGGACATAATTCAATGCCTTGTAGAATTCCTCTCATGGAGTTAGTTTGTACTTTTCCATATCATAGAAAATTTCTTATATAACAAAAACAAGATATTGAAGAACCAAAAGCACTTGATTCAAAAATACCTTCTAAAGATCCTTCACTTATAGAAGTACATACAATTGAAACTATTTCTACATCCTCTAAACCATCCATAGAATTTATTGAAGAATATATGATTAATGATGAAATTCTTTTTAGTGCTGATCATCCACCCTTCTTTATTAAAATTAAAATTAATAATACCCTTATTCAAAAAGTCTTAGTAGATGAAGGATCAGGGATTAATGTTACTTTTCTTTAGTTAATACAATAAAGTGTCTTTCTTAATTGAGACTTATAGGAAGAAATTTACATGACTCAACTTAAAGGCTTTGTCATACCAAGAAAATAAGATAAAGATTGTAGACTTGTCAAATCATTGTATGGTCTTAAACAGGCTCCTATGGCTCAATATATCCAAATTGATGAGAATCTCTTGAAACATAGATTCGATATCATGGTGTGAGGATCTTACCCCAATACTCATAGCCATAATAGAGAACTAAACAAGGTCTTTAATTTTTACATACCTCATGATACTTTGGAAATGCCTAGGATCTTCTTCATTATTAAACCTTAGAAATCCAACCGTCTATTCATTTATGTGGTGTATCAATTAACAGTTAATACTGAGAAGTTACTTCCATCTTATCCTTTACATCGAGTTTAATGGGCTATAGCAATAGTAATTCCTCCATAGTGTTAAGCATGAAATATACTAAGAGGGGGGTGAATCAGTATATTATATATCTTAATTTTTAGTCAATTTTTTTTTCTTTAACCACTTAACCACACATTCAAAATATGCAATAAAACTAAAACAATAATATGCACCACACAAGAGAAAGAGAGAAAGACTAGATTTTTATGTGAAAACCCAAAGTGGGAAAAACCATGGAGAACAATCTCAAGTATATGAATGAACACCAACTCAAATTATAAAGTTCGTAAGCACCAACTTGCAGGAGCACCAACCCCTTGCAAATATTTGTGAGCACCAACCCATAGGAGCGCCAACCCCTCTTGTGTATAAAACACAATTATCTCTCAATGTTGCTTACTCAACAAATGATAGAAATCTACAATATCTCTTGATTTTATCTCTTTAAAAACAAATACAAACCATGCACTCTCTTACATATTAAAAATAACTTCTCAAACCTTTATTTATAGCTTTCCAAATGACTTTTGGCATTCACCCTTTGTGACCCTTCAATCCTCATGCAAAATGGCACCAAAATTACATGACCCTTCATATATTTGCATTTGAAAAGTCATATGGTGACCCTTTATAAGTAAAAACATCCTTTCCTCTTTTATCTTTATTTTGGTGAATTTTTGTATTCCTCAAAGTGTCCCTTCATGAAAAAATGTGTCATACCCTCTTTTGTCTTCACATGGTGACTCTTGAAATTCCTCAAGATGACTCTTCATGAGAAAATACGTCTCATTCATCTTTCATCTTTTACCTCGTGACTCTTTGACTTCTCCATGGGCCCTTTTTTGACTTATATGCAACCAAAAATATATTCATTAATATTAAATAAATATTAACACACATTAGCCAAGATATGAATATTAAAAACACCATTAAATGTAATGAATCTTTTATCACCAATAATGCTAGACCTTTGACATCAATGATAATATTTCCAACAATCTCTCTTTTTATCATTGATGGCAACCTCAAACTAAAACTACCACACTTTGAAACCCGCACATACTACCATCTAAAAAACATATAGTAACTCCCCCTTACTATAGCAACATGTACCTATTCTTTGTACCTATTTCTACACATGTACCTATACTTGTACCTATTATTCTCCCCCTTTAACATCAATGGCAAAGGGCCTACCTAGAGCTAACACTTAGCTCCCCCTCAACTGATACTGAACTTCAATGGCAAGAAGTAAAATAAATTACTCCCAACTTCTCTCGTAGATACTCAAATGTGTCTTTTAGTATTTATTTTGTGAAAATATATGTAACCTACTCTAAAGTATTGATATACTCGATCTTAACCTATTGATTTACAACTTTCTCTCTCAAGAAGTGATATATAATAGGAATATGTTTTGTTCTTGAATGCATCACTAAATTCTTCAAAATATCAATGGCACTTGTGTTTTCACAAAAAATAGAAATAAGTTCATCATATTTTACATTGATATCTTCCAAATTTTGTTTCATCCAAAGTAATTAAGTACAACACAATACCACTGTAATATATTCTATTTTAACTATATAAAGTGATACTGAATTCTACTTCTTGCTTAGCCATGATACTAAGCTATCACAAAAGAAGAAAGCTCATCCACTTGTACTCTTTATATCATCCAAGCACCCTTATTAATATAAATTTGTATAAGCAACAAAAGTAAAATCTTTGCCTATGGAATACCACAATCCATCATCCAATGTCTCCTTAATATATCTAAATATTCTCTTCACCAACTGAACATGACTATCTTTTAAAGATGATTGATATATTGCAACCATACCTATTGCATGCATGATGTCTGGCCTCGATGCTGTCAAATATAATAGACTACCAATCATGGATCTATACAAAGATTAATCTATAATAAGCAAATATTCATCCTTTCTCATCTTATTTCCTATACACATTGGTGTGCTAACTAGTGCACAATCTTCAAAACCAAATTTTTTCAATATTTTCTTGGCATATTTACTTTGAGATATAAAAATTCCTTTATCTAACTAAAATACTTGCAATCCTAAGAAAAATGACAATTCTCCAAGCATACACATCTCAATTTTTTTTTGCATATTATTAGAAAATTCTTTTGTCATCTTTTCAATGTTCCTCTAAAAATGATGTCATCAACATCTTCCACAATAATCAATTGATGCTCACCTTCTATTTTGATGTAAAAATTATTGTCAACAAATCCTCTTAAAACTTTGATCCTGTAGGTACTTATCAAGTCTTGCATACCAAGCTTTGGGAGCTTGTTTCAATCCATATAATGATTTATTCAATCTACATACATGGCTACTGATATTTGAGAGAATAAATCCCTCAGGCTTCTCAATGTAGACCTCTTCTTTTAGATTCTTATGTAGGAAGGTATATTTGACATCCATCTAAAACACTTTAAAAAATTTAAACACTACATATGCAATAAATATTCTAATAGCCTCTAACCTGACCAATGGTGCAAAAGTTTCTTCAAAATATATTCCCTCAATTTGAGCATATCTTTTACATACTAATCTTTTTTTATTCCTGGTCACCTCTCCATTTTCATTCAACTTATTTCTATAGACCTATTTTATTCCTATCACATTGTAATCTTATGGTCTAGGCACTAATTTCCAAGTATTATTCTTTTCTATCTGATTTAATTCTTCATCCATAGCCTTAACCCAATGCTTATCATGTTTAGCTTCTCTAGACTAAATTTTGGATAAAAAAGAGAAATTAACTTGCTCAGATTCACTTACCATCATTCTTTTAGTGCAAATTTTTTATTTATGTCCCTGATGATGTCACTTTTATTATGATTTCTATGAACATATTTGGATGGATTTTTGGTGTCCTTTTCCTCCTTATCTTCATTTGATTCTTCAAAATCTTTCTCTTTAATGATTTCAGGAATGTCTATTAGATCACTAATTCTTTGTGTTACATCTTCTATCCTGACACTTGCACTTTCAACAATTTTTTTATTCTTTTGTTATAACATTTTATAAGCTTTAATTTTTTAAGAATAACTAAGAAATATACCTTCATCTACTCTAGATTCAAACTTTCCAAGTTTTTCATCAATTCTCTTTATGAAGCATATGTTGTTAAAAACTCTGAAATAATCAATTGTTGCTAGTAAGTCTTTTCATAGCTCATAAGGAGTCTTGTCACTATTAAATTTTAATAATGCTCTATTCTGAATATGCACTACTATAACAACTACCTCTCTCCAATATTTATCTAGTATCTTAGATTCATTTAGCATTGTCCTCGTCATCTCTTGAATTGTTTTATTTTTCCACTCAACTACTCCATTTTGGTGTAGAGTTTTAACTGCTGAATAATGTCTCTTTATTCCATGGTCTTCACAAAAATCAATAAATTGATCAGACATGAATTCTCCTCCTCGATTTGATCTTAGACACTTAATCTTCAAATTGGTTTCATTCTCAACTAATGTTTTGAATGCTTTGAAATATCTGAAAGCTTTTAATTTTTTTTTTTAAATATTATCCAAGTCATACGTGAAAAATCATCAATAAGAAACATAAAATATTTCTTACTTTGAGTATTTTGAGCTCTCATAGGTCCACACATATCAATGTGAACAAGCTCTAACATCTGAGTGGTTGAGTACTTTTTTATTTTGAACCACCTCCTGGCCTACTTCCCATGCTGACAAGGTTCATAAAGTGTGTCAGATGGCTTTGTAATTTTTAGAAGATTTATGAATACTTGATTTTTTTTATGTTGACAAGATTGTTAAAATTTATGTGACTCATTCTCCTATGCCATAGCCAACTTTATTTAATCTGACTCAAACAACATCTTTGACCTTTGATGTCTGATAACAGATATAAATTATTATCTATTCTCTGAGCATCTACAATCAACACATCTGAATCATCTCTCCTACTTTCACAACCTTTTACATAAATATTTAGTGTGTGCCCCTGATCACAAATTTGACTTACACTCAAAAGATTATGCGTAAGACCTTTTACATACAAAATATTTTTAGTTTTAGTTTTACCATTATCTAAACTTAGTGTACCTTTTTCAACAATTTTGGCAATAGTATTATCTTTGAATTTCACTGTGCCACCATTGATCTTCTTCAAGGTTATGAACTTGTTTTTGTCTCCTATCATGTGCCTCAAACATCCATTGTCAATGAAACATGGTTTTTCTTCATTTTTTGCATGCAAAGATGCCTTTATCAACATAGGTTTCTTAGGTTGTTTTTTTTCCATGAACCTGTCTGAACTTTTTTATTGATGAATAGAGCCTTGAAACTTTGGTCCTTCTTGACTGACTTGAATACACTTCTACAATACCAGGCCATGTGTCCAAAGTTGTTACACTTTTAACATATTATGGCCTCTTTATTAAGGCTTGATAGAGGAACAAAAGAGTTGTGGCTTCTACTTGACTTTGCATGACTTTCTTTCTCCTTATTTCTAAAATTATTAGCCATTTTTTGATATTCTATTTTATTATGACCATATCCATTACAATAAAAATAATAACCATAAAAATATGTTATGTTTATGTATTTTCGACCTGATTTTTTTTGTAGATTTATTCCCTCCAGCATTCTTTATTTGACATGTCCTTTGTATTCTTAAATTTTTCCCTTTTTATTTCTTTTTTAATAAGAGCTTCAACATAGCTCTTTCCTTTTTTCTTGTTTGTGAAAGTAGTGGCATCTCCTTTCTCTTTTTCAAATCTAATACAAGTCTTATCTGACATTGATTTTTGATTTGCTAATATATTATTCAACATATTAGTGTTATTTTCAAATTTTGAATCATTGATTGCTTTATTTTTTTTCTCAAGATTTGCTTTTAAAAAAATAATTTCAATAACATACCTTTCACATTCTTTACTTACTATTTTTAACTATGTCGTTAGATCTTCTTCATTCTTATTTACTTCTTCAAAGTGTGCTTGTATTTCTCAATTATTTTCCTCGACTCCTTTTCATTTTTTTCGATTTAAAGCTTTAATCTTTGATTCTTCTTTTTAAGAGATTTTAACTCTTTTAAGGCACAAACAAGTTCTCTTTCTAGATTCACTTCGGCTTCATCATATTCTTCTTTTTAATCATCTGTACTTTTGCTTATGGAGGCATCTTTATGTATGGCTATGAATAGAATCTCTTCTTTTTTTGAATTACTGACTCCACTATTTTTAGTTGAACTAAGATCTTTAGAATACAAACTCTTATTCTTGAATCCATTCTTGAATTTTTTTTTCAAATTCTTCTTGTATGTAGACTTTCCTTCTTCATTGTCACCATTACTCTTATCTGGGCACTTAGCTACAAAATATCCAATCTTTTCATAATTAAAATATTTGAAAGGTAATTTACATTGATATTTACCTATGCCTTTTTTCAACTTGTGAATGAATAGAGCTCCGTTGTCATCTTCATCATCGCTAGAACTGTCACTTGATTTTTGAATCTTAGCCTTCTCCTTCTTTGATGACTTAAAAATAGCTTCTCTCTTTGAGGGTTTCTCTTATTTTATCCACATCTCATATGCCATAAAAATACCATGTAGCTCATCCATCTTTAGCTTGGCTAAATTCTTCATCTCTTCAATTGCCAAAACTTTTGCATCATATCTCAATGGTAGAGATCTCAAATTTTTTGAACCACAATTGATTCTTCTAAATTTTCTCCAAGACTTTGAATATGATTAACTATTTGATCAATCCATAAAAGATAACTTGTTATATTTTATTCCTCTTCCATCTTCAAACTCTCAATATGTCTTATGAAAGTCTGAAGCTTGGCTTGTTGAACCTTTCCATCACCTTTGTAAATATTCTCAAATTTTACCCAAGTTTTATGAGTAGATTTACATTGCATAACTTTAACAAATTTTGATTCACAAAAACCATATAAAATAGAATTTAAATCTTCAGCATTATTTTTACTTTCCTTTTTTTCTATCAAAGTAGTTACAAGTGTCTATGGATCTTCATATTCCTCTACCACTGCTTGCCATATGTCAAATCTAAGGGCCATCAAATATGTCTTTATCCTTATACTCCAAAAAACATAATTTGTCACATCAAACAAAGGTTCCTTATTTGTGAAAAAACCTTCATGTGATCCAACCATTGTGCTTTTCCAATATACCTTCAAGCTGTAAAGCTTTTTCAAATGAACCTACTCTGATATAAATTGTTAAGCATGAAATATAATGAGAGGGGGGGTAAATCAGTATATTATATATCTTATTTATTAATCAAATTCTTTTTATTTAACCACTTAACCACACATTTAAGATATGCAATAAAATTGAAACAATAATATGCACTACACAAGAGAGAGAGAGATATATATAGAGAGAGAGAGACCAAATTTTTACGTGAAAACCCAAAGTGGGAAAAACCATGGAGAATAATCTCAATTAAATGAATGAACACCAACTCAAATTATAAAGTTTTCAAGCACCAACATGCAAGAGCACCAACCTCTTTGTTGAGTACCAACACAACAATTATTTGTGAGCACCAACCCCTTGCAAAGATTTGTGAGCACCAACCCATCTTGTGTATAAAACACAACTATATCTCAATGTTTCTTACTCAATATATGATAGAACTCTACAATATCTCTTTCTTTTCTCTCTTTGAAAATAAATACAAACCATGCACTCTCTTCCATATTACAAATGGTTTTTTAAGCCTTTATTTATAGTTTTTTAAAGGACCTTTGGCATTCACCCTTTATGACCCTTCAATCCTCATGAAAAATGGTGTCAAACTTACATAACTCTTTGTATCCTTTCATTTGAAAAGTCATATGGTGGCCCTTCATAAGCAAAATCATCTTTTTCTCTTTTGTCTTTATCTTGGTGACTTTTTATATTCCTCAAAGTGTCCCTTCATAGAAAAAAGTGCCATACCCTTTTTTATCTTCACATGGTGACTCTTGAAATTCCTCAAGATAACTCTTTATAAGAAAATACATCCCATTCCTCTTTCATCTTTTACCTTGTGACTCTTTGACTTCTCCATGGGCCCTCTTTTGACTTATATGCAACCAAAAATATATTCATTAATATTAAATAAATATTAATACACATTAGACAAGATATGAATATTAAAAATACCATTAAATGTAATGGGGCATTTATCACCAATAATGCTAGACCTTTGACATCAATGACAATATTTTTAACACATAGTCAGTATTCTAAAATATTTGGCTGACATTATTCAATGGACAAGCAAATATCTTTGGAAGCCTACAATTTCAATCAAAATATTTAGTATAACTTTCTGATATTTTTTTAAAAGAATTAATTAGCTTATAAAATTCACTATTGTTGCTTGTTTCCATTATCTGTTGTATTGTAAACTTGTATTATCCAATGTTAATACAAGGTTTATGATGTGTGTTGAAACTAGATCAACTAGCTCGACCTAATTTCTTATGTGTTTAGTTCTATTTTTTGTAACTAAAAACTAAATCATCCAAACTTAGATATTTTAAAATTTTCTTGCCTACAAAACTAATTCAATCTGTTTAACCTAGTATTTTATAGACTATTATGTTTGTCTTCTTAAATAACTATGTCGACCTATTCCACCCAGTCTTTTATAGACCATTATGTTTATGTTCTTATAGAACTAAGTTGACCTCTTCAACCTAGTATTTTACAAACTATTTTATTTGTCTTCATACAAAACTAAGTTTACCTAATTGACCCAGGGTTTCATAAATACTTTATATATTCTTATTTCCACATTACTATGTTTCCCTCATAACTACATACCTATTGGCTGATTTAGTTCTCACTCAGACTAATTAATCTACTATTATGTTGACAAGTTTGACTATGTACTACCTAGCTTATTTAGTTCTCTAATTGTCATGTATGACTGCATTGTACTTGAATGACACAATTTTGTGCAATATTTAAACACAACTGGCCGATCCCATAAATAATCGGGTTGAATTCATTTTATTCTCATAATTTTCATCCTTAAAAACAATTTGCACTTTCTTAACTTTCCTCTTACCTTGCTTAAAAATTATAAAATCGTCTATCCAAATATTTTGACAATCTTAACCCATTTAGATGATACATGGGTTGTTCCTTCTTACCTACTTTTTCTACCCAAGAGGATAAAAAATCTTGGTATGCTTTTTAATATCCTTCATCTATTGATTGAAACATGGTACAAATTATCCAAACTAGTGATGTGGATGGTTTGATCCATTCCAAATTTCTTAGGATACTACCTTATCTAAACTACCCTAATATATCATTGATAAAATTGATACAAGCTTAACAAATAACCCTACAATGAATCCTTTAATAGGCAACATCCCTGCCCTTAGTAATGGGAATGTTCCTCCTACCAACACTAACATTCCTTCTAATATTCCACCTTTAAATACTAATAATCAAGTTGATACTACTCAAATTCTTGCACAAATAGTCTAACAAATGAATGTTATGAAAACAAACAAAACTCTCAAATGATGCAAATGCAACATCATTTATTACAAATGACTAATCAACCTCCTCTTATATTACCTCAAAATAATCAAAATTTTATTCCTCCTCCTCTTAGAGATACAAATGAGAATCTCATTCTACAATTCCTTATGCATAATAAGATGCTTCAAAATATCTAAAATGAATTTTTATCTCCTTTCATTGTCTCCATTGATATTGGAAATATTTCTTCAACAATTAAATATGATGGAACTAAAGACCCTGCATCTTTTCTTAATACATTTAGTAATATCTATAAAAAATGGATCCAAACAAATACCTTTGCTACAACTAAACTATTAGTTAAAATATTTACAAGTGATATTTTAGAATGGTATAATCAACAGTCTCAACATTCCATTATACAATTAGAATATTTTGTTAATTCTCTAATATATGTATTTCAACAAGATGATCTTCTAAAAAATTAGCTTAGTCATTTTATCAATGCTAAGCACTCAAAATCAACTCATGATTTCATAAAATGATGGAAATCATTAGCTCACAAAGTTGACCATAACATGAATGATGATAATCTATTTAAATTATTTATCACTCCTTTAACACCTTCACTTCAGTATAAGGTTTGAACTTTTTGTCCATAGAATTTAACCAAATCATTTAATCAAAAGGAAAGATTTCCTTATGAAACATTTTGAGCCAAGTCATAGATCAAATAAAGAATCTTTTTAAACCTTAACTAATGAAATTACAAGTGCTACTCCTAAAAAAAGAAGAAAGAGTCAAAATAGATAATCAACTTGCTTCTCACCTAACATTAATAGTCCCACAAATGAAGTAGTTTTTATCTCCATATAAACCCTTCACCTATAATAATGTCATACCTTCATGGTATGTCCCTAGTAAATTTTGTTGGTTTCATGTTGATGTGGGTCATTCACATGAAACATGTCAAGGCCTTGTCAAATATTTTATTTCTTTTATGTTAGGAGACACATTTGACCATGATGTTATGATCCAATTACGTCATCATGATTATGTCAAAGCTTCCCAAAAGAAATAAGTTACCAAGACCACATCTTCTAAACCTCAAAAATCTTCTTTTATGCCTAATGTATAAAATTAAAATGGCAATATTTGAGAAAATGATGTTGATTACAATCAGTATTATACAAATTCATAATATGTGAATGTAGCAAAATTTAATTATAGATGAAAACCTGATTACAAATATCATGTCACTAAACCTAAGAAACCTTCCATCGATGAACAATTACTTAAAGATACTACAACTATGGCACCCACATCTTTCGAATCAAATGAGGAGACACTTCCACAACCATAACCCCAAACTAATTATCATATTCTTATGAAAAATATTATATCTCATAAACCTCATGTTGGTTCTTCATACTCTTTATCACATTGGAATTTTTTGGAAGAACTTAATTTAATGCCTTGTAAAATTCCTCTCATGGAGTTAGTTTGTACTTCTCCATATCATTGCAAATTTATTATGCAACAATTACAAGATATCAAAGAACCAAAATCACTTGATTCAAAAATACCTTCTAAAGATCCTTCAGTTACAAAAGTACATACAATTGAAACCATTTCTACATCCTATAAACCATCCATAGAATTTTTTGAAAAAGATATGATTAATGATGAATTTTTTTCAATCTAATGATCCACCCTTCTTTATTAAAATTGAAATTAGTAATACACTTATTTAAAAAGTCTTAGTAGATGAAATATCGGATATTAATATTACTTCTCTTTGGTTAATACAATAAATTGAATCCACCAAATAAAACTTTAAACAAACACATCTCACATGTAGAAGATTTGATAAAACAAATAAAAAACCACTTGGTTGTATTTTGCTCCCACTTACTATTCAACCTAAGACAATTCACACTAAGCTTATGGTTCTTGATTCACCATTGTCTTACAACATACTCCTTAGTTGTCCATGAACACATCATATGTGAGCCATTACCTCCTTAGGTAGTCAATGTATTAAATTCATTCATAATGACAAATGTTATAAACATAAGGCTGACCTTAATCCATGGAGTATAAAACTACTAAATCCTAAATATTAATATCACATTTCAACCACTCCCCACATTAATAGTGCACCTCTCCCTCAATTTGTTAACATGAATCTTGATTTACATGTTAACATCATTGATTTAGATGATGATGAACCAAATGAATTATAAAACACTTATAATACAACTAGGCTACCTATTTATATATAAGAATGGATTCCTCCTTTATTTCCACTATATTGCATCATTCCTCTAATTGATGATATTACTAAAACGCCTCCTCCATACAATGCATATGAAGCTTCTTACATAAAATATGACTTTACATGTGACAAATATGGAATGGCCAAATTGTTTCAAGATACTATAACAATGTTTTCTTGAATGTTTAGTAATCCAGGTGTTTCAACTACCGATTCTCCCATGGAAACAAAAACATGCACTATTTCTCACACTTATGATGATAATTATATCATGGCCCAAGCCCAATCACAAGATTCAAATATACAACATTACCAAAATATATTGCAAAAATACATGCCTTCCACCATGACGTACATGTCATTCATATATCATCTGATATTGAATTAGAATCTAAAGGTTATGTATCTCCTATTAATCCCCTATTATTAAATACTCCATGGGCAATTTAAGAACTCTTGACTCAAGAATCTTTTGAACTTTATACACAACCTATTTCTCCTTATTTTGATCACATCAATACCACTGAAGTTATACAACTCAATACTAATGAAATTTTATACATTGAACAAAATAAAATAGACAATAACAACCTGGTTGACTCTACTCAACCAAATATTTCCAATATAGAATCTATAAACACTATTAAACCATAAATTACCATATATGCTAAATCCACTAAAGTTAAATAAATACATTCTAAATATAATCACAATAGTAATTAAATCATTGATTTGGAATTAGATGTCAAATATTATGGACCACTACCTACTCTTCCTACTAATGAAGCTATATTTGAACTACTCCATGCTAGAGAACCTCATCTTCCATGCCAACATCATAAACTTGGTAACTTTAAGTACTAAGTTTGTTGTTTTAATAATTTCATTGCTAGTTTCAACCCTAAAACACATCCTATTTCCTCTCTTCCTCCTATGACATACTATTTTCAATATGGAAATGTTATGCTCATTGACGAAACATGATAAATTTAATATAATATAGTACATCGACATGTACTCAACCTATTACTATTTCCAAAGAGCTCAATCATAAGGAAGATGATAAATTTAGTTTGTTCTTTGATAAATATTGTGAATCATTCACTTGGTCATATGAAGATATGTTAGGAATTGATCGTAGCATCGTTATTCATAACATCATCACTTATCTAGATGTTAAACCTATTAGACAAAAGCAATGAAAAATCCCACCTGAAATGTATACTTTATGTCATAAAGAAATCATTAAACTTTTGGATGTTTAATTCATTAAACACATGGATTAATTGGAATGGGTATCAAACATAATTCTTGTCTATAAAAATTCACAATAGTTACCTGTATATGCATTAATTTTCGTAATCCAAACTTAGCATGTCTAAAAGATAACTATCACTTACCTTCTATAGATGATATCATCGATTCTACCACTAAGTATGAAATGTTATCACTTATGGACATCTTTTTAAGGCTATAACAAAATTCACATAGCTCTTGAATACCAACATAAAACAACATTTACTATAGAGTGGGGCATCTATTACTACGTTAAAATGTCCTTCAGTCTTAAAAATGTTTGGGCCACTTATCAACATGTAATGACCCATATTTTTCCTGATCTTATTCACAAGATCATTGAAACTTATGTGGATATTCTCATTACCAAATCTAAAATTCATAAAACTCACCTCATTGATCTACCTATCATTTTCAATTGACTCATTAAATATAAAATCAAGCTTAATCCATATAAATTATATTCAAAGTTACATTTGGTAAACTTGTAGGTTTTGTAGTTTCCCTTCAAGGCATTGATGTCGATCCCATTAAAATCAAGGCTATCATCAACATGTTTATTATTCATTCCATTCATGACATATGAACATACCTTGGAAAAATTGAGGGAAATCATCGATTTGCCCCAAAAATGGTTTTCCATATTTACTCTATCAATTATCTTCTTAAAAAAGGTAATGCTCTAGAATGCACATATTCATGCCAAAAAGTCCTTTAATAATATGAAATATTTTTTTCTTCGTCCTCCCACTCTTCATCCACCTTTAAATTATTACCCATTGATCTTATATACATCTTCTACCCCCATATCAGTTGGTGAAACGCCTTCCCAACAAGATGATATTGGTAGATAATATGTTATTTATTATATCAATCGACATTTAATAGATTATAAGAAATTTTATACCAAAATAGAGTTTAACGATCTTGTCATATATTTCATAGTTGAAAATTTGTCATTATATACTCTATCAAACCACTTATGTTATTGTCCATTATGATCTGCTTCATCATTTCTTCTCCAAAGTTTTCTTACCTAGAGATAAAATCAGTAAATGGATGGTCCTACTAATAAAATTTGACCTTTAAATTGTTACAAAAATATATAGCAAAGGACAAGTCATCACAAACAAACTTGCAAAAAATTCCTTACCAGTTACAAATCACCTTCAATATACATGTCTGGATGAAGATATTCTTTAAATTGAAGGTCATAATCAAGAAATTTCACTTAAATATTATTTTCAGAATTTCACTACTAGTCTAGAAGCAAATAATCTAGAAGAAACGGTTTACGCTCCTATCACTAAATCTAAAGTAGTCATTGAAGAATTACTAGAAATTATAGTCGATTTACATGAAGATACTTGGACACTTCACTTTGATG
Source organism: Torreya grandis (assembly GCA_037957365.1). NCBI lineage: Eukaryota > Viridiplantae > Streptophyta > Pinopsida > Cupressales > Taxaceae > Torreya > Torreya grandis. The sequence goes on from JARHVA010004490.1 coordinate 912,559, forward strand.
GTGCAAAATGCCTCCAAGGAGATGGGACAAGATGCATTCTAACCAACATAAGTTAAAATTATACCTTTAGCATTTCAATTAACTTATGATGTCACCAATAACATGGCTAAATATAAATCTCTAATACTAGGCATGCAATCCACAATCGATTTAGACATCCCAAATTTACATGTTTTGGGTGATTCACAACTTATATTGTTTGAGGTACAATCACTGAGAGGGTGTGAATCAATGATGCAAGATATTTCAAACTTAAATTATAACCCTTTCAAAATCTTAATCAATAACCACAAGCATTCATAAAGCATACATGATGTTCATAATAATGAATAAGCAACATAATGCAAGATCACACACATAACACAAGATCTACGTGGGAAACCCTCTTAGGAAATAAACCCCACTCTCAAGCTTGAAAACACATGGATTACTTGTCTTATAAGATGATCACAAACATGATACCTTTTATTGAAGCACCCACTTCACAATGAACACTCACCCCTAAGTATGAACAAGTACCCACTTATTCTAGATGTTGATCACTCACACAACACCTATGAAATCAATAGCTCTAGAACTCTGATTACAGATCAATCTAATTGGATAAAAAATGTTTAACACCTCTCTTTCAAATCATCACACACATTCAAACTTGTTAATATAATCAATGCATCCAAACACCTCTATTGGATCTCTCTAGTATTCTTCACTCATCCTTAATCTGCTCTGTACATAAGTCCATCCACTGAGCACACTCCCTCTGGTCTATTTCCTTTATCTTTATATTTTGCTCTCTTAATTCTTCCACATTCAAGTCTAGAAACCATTGCCTTAGTCTCCACTATTTATAGAGTCTTCATGAATATTAACATCTAGGTCAGCCATAATACTTGCCTTAACGATTAAGACATCTAACATGCCAAGACATAACTCAAATACAATGTCATAGGTCAGCCATAGCATCTATGGGTCACACTTAAGTAGCTACACCTTTCAATTAGGTCTTAGTAGCTCTTATAGGTCTCATGGAGACCTATCCACATGTTTAACACTTTATCAAGCACAACAAGAACACAAGATCATTTTCAAATACATGGGTCCACTCTATATGACCTCTAATACATCTTCAAGTGATTTCTCCCATCAAAACACTCTTCTATTAAAGCACAAATTACTTGAACAATATTCTATACACAATAGCACCATGAATTTAAAAAATCAATTTTGAAGCTCCATAACTTCACTTTTACAAACATTCAAACCTTCTAACTAGATTATCTAGATATGCCTTGAAGTCATTTACAACTTTGCTTTTTATTGCATCAAAAAATTCATCCTGTATCAAAAGTTATAGTTCAAAAACTAAGCACTAGTTTTCCCTCAAATTTTTGAATATTTAAATTCCAACAATCACTGTGCAAATGTTAAACATCCAACACATTGACCTCATCTCATGCTCCTTGGTAATTTTTTAAAACTACGCACTATCAATCTCCTATGAGTCACCTAGACTTTATCTTGCAATGCTCATCATTGATCTTAGATCAGAACTCCCATGATTGTGCCACTTGGAAGCTCTGCATGCCTTCTACAAATTTGACTCGACCCGCACCATCGATCTCTATTTGCACAAACCCTAGCAAACCATTGATCTTATGTCAGATTGATGAGATAGTGAAACTTGTCACAAGTGTGTGCAATATGTTGGTTGATTATTTTGTCTATCAGCATACTGGTAAACAAAATAGGTCTTATCAGCCAAAGCAAGAAGATTAGTCGTCCTAATGTGTAAGTTTATCACATCAAAAGGAGACTTCTCTCTCCTCTCATCAAGGGGAGGTTCCCTGTGGATATGCTATGTATATATATGAACAAAAAATAGTACTCAAGGGTAGGACCAGACATCCATCAATATTTCTTCAGAGATGATGTATACAAAACAAAGGAAGAACTCAAGAGAATGACAGACAACACTCCTCTTCTTTTAGAAGAACTGTTCAACCAGTCATGAGAATACTCCTAGAAATAAAAGCAGAATATGACTGAAGTATGGTAACTAGCAAATCAAGACACAGCACAAAGTCTGTGTAAGAAATACTCAAGAGTGATATACGAAGAACAATGAAAGCTCAAAGTCTTTCCAAAGTTCTTTACAGCACAATGAAAATACAAACACACTGAAGGCAGCTATGGGGGTGCAAAGTCTCTCCACAGTTGATTCTCCAGGACACCTTCTTGACAAATTTACTAATTTTGCTTATTAAATCAATGAAACAAACAAGATATCACAACACAAAGTCTGAAAAAGTCCCTTGTTTTCATTAACAAAATATGATAAACAGACTGAGCACAAAGTCTCAATGATGCCTCTCAATTTTGGTAGAGTTTCGTTCCCTTTATCCAAAAGAAGATCCCTATTACAATAGAAAAAAGTCCCTTATATACCCTCTTCAAAAAGGACTTGGGAACAATCAATACATCAATTTGCATTGGAATCTGTTAAGGAGACACGCTGGAACTTAGGGGCCCTTTTCCCATTTTATTTTATCAATGCAAGGAAATAAGTCGCGCTTATTAAAAGTTTGTAACTTCCAATGTTCCACCTGGCAATCTGATCTTATCTTCATCATTCCTCCTTGTCCAACTAATTGAATCAGGTCTTGGATTTAAATTTCTATTATGTTTCTTCCCCACTTTTTTCTAGTCTTGACCTTGAAAATTGTGAATGTATTCTGTTTTGTATGTTCAAAGGATCAACGGCTATTTTACTGCCTTTGAAATTGATGTTTACATGCCCATCACTGTGTTTCCAATGACTAGTTGACCGTGTTGAATTTGACATGTTCAAGCACGTCATCCCTTGGTCTTCTTTTATCTTTCATGCTTGGCACTTTTCCCTTTTATCTTTCCTTCTTGGCGCTTTTCCAGATTGGACTTTGCCCTTTCGGGCCCTAAAAAATGATCCTTCGGAGTCTTTTGTCCCTTCACAAATTTTCCCCGGGCTTAAATGATCCTTCAAATTCATTTGTCAGCCCTTCAAAAAATTTCCTCGGGCTTTTCCTCAGGCCATTCACTGTGAACATTCCTGTGGACATTTTCCCCAGAGAAAATTCCCGCGGGCAAAAAGTCTGGGTGAAATTCCCCGGGCAAAATGCCCGGGTGAAATTCAATCCGCCAAGTCTTATTTGAACAAGTCTAAGTGTCCTCCGCAAAGACACTTATCCTTTAGAAAATTCCTCTTAGCATTAAACCATCCCTTTGAACCTAGTCGATGACCTTTGTTGAACCGGTTCAAAGGTTCAATGAAGCGTGCCAAGCCTTTGAAGCAAAGCCGATGAAAGTGTTGAACCACTTGATTGAACCCACCTTTGAACTGTTTGAAGTTGAATTAAACATTGAACCTGTTGTTGATTGTTTGCTAATGAAAATCCCTATAGAAGTCATGAAGCTCGTTGAACTTGGACGTTGAACCATTTGGTTCAAAAGTTCAATGAAGTGTGCCAAGCACCTTTGAACCAAAAAGCTATGAACTTGTTGTTGATCCATTGAACCAAAAAGCCTTGAACCAACTGACAAACCAAATGATTGAACCAAAAGATGTTGAAACAAAGGAAATGAACCATCTGAGTGAAATAAAACATTGAACTGCTTGGTTGAACTTGGACGTTGAACTGTTCCTTTGGTTGAACCGACTATTGAACCTTTGAACCCGTTGAACCTGTTGAAGCGACTGAACTTTGAACCTTTCCCAAAAAATGAACAAATGTTGAAAATCAATTATTTTGACTGAAAACCACCTGCAAGAGTCTGTAGATTTTCCTTTTCCTACATAGTCCATAGATTCTTCTTCTTGCTAAGTCCGTAGATTCAAGCCTGCAAAGTCCGTAGATTCAAACCTGCAGAGTCCGTAGATTTTTCTGAGAAGCTCTAAAAATGAGAAATCTGAATACCTGAGACAAATTTTGAAAATGGAAGATATTATTTTTTTTTGTAGAACTAAAATAATTCAAATGTTGTTCCAAAAATGACTGTTATTTTTAGGAGACAACAGCTGGCTCCAGTTGGGGAACTTCTGTCAATTGCAAAATGAATTGGAAGGAGTAGAATTCAGAAACTCCAGTGTCTTCAAGTGTACCATTAGGCTTCAGAGTCATGCTTTCTAGAAATGAAAGGCAACAAGAACGAAAACAAATTAAACAAAATAGAAATTAAAATTGTACAAGTATACATATATACAGAGGTAATGATCTGACACTTCAAGAATTGAAGTGTTTCAAATGCTGCCCATTATGGGGCAGAGAAAAGAGTGTGTCATCTTGGTATTTCAACAAAAATCTATTTTCACCCATGTGCTGATGAATTGTGGATGGGCCTCTCCAAAGGGAGTCAAACTTTCCATGCATCCCATTTGGCTCTCTTCTTTTGTCCCACAGTAGGACTTTATCCCCAATCTAAAAATCACGATTTTTGGCTTTCTAATAAAAAAGTTTCTTTATCAAATTTTGATGAACAACAATTCTATCCACGACCATGGTTCTTTGTTCTTCTAGCTAAGTCAGGTACATTATTCTTTTGTCAAGAGAAGTCTCATATGTCTGATCTTCAATAGCCTTCACCAATTTCAAGGCTGGTAACTCTAAAGTGATTGGTATCTCAGCATTAATACCATAGAGAAGTTGAAAAAGAGACATACCAATTGCCCTTTTTGGCATGATCCTATCAGCCCACAGAGCGTCTACCAATGCTTTGTGCCACATCTTTTGATTATCATCTTCAATTTTCTTGATAATAGTTACCAAATTTTTATTGCTAGACTCAGCGTGTTCATTCCCTTGCAGAAAATAATTAGAAGAATGAGAAACGTAATTCCATAATAAAAATAGAATTGCGTGATTTCTTGAGAGGTGAAACAAGCTGCATTATCAGTAACAATTTTAAGTGGGACTCCAAATCTGGAAATGATGTTCTCTTTCAAGAAATTGCATACAACTTCTGAGGTAGCATGCTTTGTTGGGATTGCTTCTACCCACTTAGTGAAATAATCAATCGTTGTAAGGACATAATCATGTCTAGCACTTGATGATAGATTTATTGTCCTAATAAAATCAAGTCCCCACTGCTAGAAAGGTTCCTCTATGATCACTGGCTTAAGATGCAGAGCAGCCAACTTGGGTTTTCTAACAAATTGTTGGCAAAGTTCACATTTCCTTACCCATTTATGTGCATCTTGGAAAAGAGTCGGCCAATAATATCTGGCTCTCAAAATTTTGTGAGCAGTCATAGAAGCAGAAAAATGTCCTCCACAAGCTAGATTATGAAAATATTTCAAGAGCTGAGTCTGCTATTCTTTATCTACACAGCGAAGAAAAACTCCATCTATGTTTCTTTTGTACAGGCCGTTGTCCTTAAGGACAAAATTTGCAGCTTTCAATCTGATGATTTTCCACTCTTTGTAAGACAAATGAGCAGGACATTCTCCATAAGTCAAAAAATAGGCAATATCTAAATGCCATTCATTGGTAGTAGAAACAAAAAGGACTGTTGGCATATTGTCTACTTCAGCGTTTTCAAGTTGTGTATCTTCTGGCTTATTATCAGCTATTAATTGACAAAGACGTTTACCTCTGACCAGCTTTGTTGGCTTGATATCCAGATCAAATTCTTGGATCTTTGAAATCTAATTACCTCTCTTTGTGCCAAACTCTTATTGAGTTAAAATAGACTTGACTGTACTGTCAGGAACTAAGGCAGTAGTACGTGAATTCAGAATATAGAAGCAAAAGTGTTTGACTACTTTTACCAAGGCATAGGTGTGCTTCTCTATATTTGAATACTTCAATTCACGAGTTTTCATAGGGAAACTCATGAAAGAGATGGGAGATTCCATACCTTCTTTGTCTTGTTAGACAAGAATAGCTAAAAGAGTATGCTCAGATGCATAGCTGTATATAGTGAAATCTCTGTGGTAATCTGGAAAGACCAAGGTGGGGGCGTGAGCAATAGCAACTTTGATATCTTGAAATGTTGTTTTGCCTTCTTTGGTCCAACTAAAGGTAATCTTTCCTTTCATCATATTTACAATGTGTCTTGTCTTCTCAACAAATTTGGGGATGAATCTCTGTAAGAAATTCACTTTTCTGAAGAAAGAGTGGACAGCTTTCTTACTTGTAGGCAAATTCAGCTCTTGAATAGACTTGACTCTGTCTGAGTCAATCTTTATGCCTTCTTTAGACACAATGTGTCCAAGGAGTTTTCCTTTTGTCACTCTAAAAATAGACTTTTTAGGATTCAAAGAAATACCATTTTCCTGGCAGTGTTCCAACACTTGTTGCAAGTGGCGCATATGAGCAGATCAACATTTTGAAAAGACAGTTAAATCATCAAGATATACAACTATATATTTGCCAATTTCATCTTTAAAAGCCATATCCATAGCTCTCTAAAATGTAGCGCCAGCATTTATTAATCCAAAAAGCACTCTTTTATATGTAAAAGTACCCCAAGGCGTGGTGAATGCAGTCTTGTATTGATCAGGTCCAGCAACTTCAACTTGGTTATAGCCTGAGAATTCATCCAACATTGATAACATTTCTGATCTTGTTACTATTTGGAACACTTGGTCCATGACTGGCAAAGGGTAATTGTCTTTCAAAGAAGACTGATTTAGATTCTGAAAATCAACACAAATGTGGATTTTGCCATTTTTCTTCCTTACAGGAACTATATTTGCAATCCATATAGAATGATGGATTAGAAAAATAATTCTGGCATTTAACTTTTTTTGAATCTCAGACATAATTGTACCTAAAATCTTTGGATTGTATTGTCTGTATTTTTGCTTGTAAGGCGTTGAATCAACCTTGAGAGGAATATGATGACGGATTTCATCAGGACTGAGAGACTTCAGATCTTTGTATGAATATGCCAAGACATCAATGTATTGACGAAGCAAAGAAGTAAATTTGAATTTTTCTTCAAGTGTACAGCACTTACCAATGTTAACCATTTTTAGATTTTTTTCATTGGTTAGATTCACTTGATCAAATCCCTGAGAGAAATTTGAATCTGTCTATTGTTGATTGACGAATCTATCATGCTTGTCAAACAAATTTTCAAGAGAAACCAGGCCTTTAAGAATTTTATTTCCTTTCAGCTGTATAAACTCTTCATTTACATCTGAACCAGATTCAAAAATTAATTCAGACTTCTGAGATTCACTGCCTTCAAAATACAGTTGTTCAAAATTGTCTTTTCTTTCCAAAAAGGCAATGATCTGATTATCATCATTGAAAATTTGCCAATGATCAGCATTATCAGGAACACTTGGCCTATAGATCAACTCAATGGTATATTTGGCTTCTTTAAAATCAGAATGTGGAACTAAAAGAGTTCCTAAAACAGCAAGTGCATTAGCTCTATCATTGTATTCTTTTGGAATGGAAGAAATGTTGAAATCATCAAAGCTTTCAATTTGATCCCAAACAAGATTATGGTAATGGCTTAGCCTTTCATTCTTAGTCTGATATGAATTGTTCACTTGGCAGACCACTAATCCGGCATCCCCTTTAGCATGAAGACACTTAATATTTCTTTCTTGAGCAGCTTTTATGCCCAGCAATAGAGATTCATATTTAGTTGCATTATTTGTGTTGTTGAACTGTAACTTATATGATGAAGGGAACATATCTCCTTGAGGAGATATCAAAACAATTCCAGCTCCAGAACTAGAAGAAGAACAACTATCGTCAAATTTTAGAGTCCAAATCTCATCAAACACTGGCTTTACTTTAGACTTTCCTTCATCAGAGATGGAGGGTCTTTCTTCATGATTTGTATATACAAAGTAATTACCCATACCTACAAATTCAAAAAGGATTTGAGCTTTAAGAGCTGACATCGTGGTGACTATATACTTTGCTTCCTTTTCAGGAAGTAATCTTTTCATCACGCCTTGTACAGGGATCCTTGCCTCAGATAGATCCATGTTCAGCTCTCCTCCCACGTCCTTACAAAAAATTTGTCCAAGTAAAATACCATAAGATGCTGGAACTTCAACCACTAATACAGTCATTTTAATCGTCTTGTCCAAAAAGGCTACAAATGCAAATTAAGCATCTTTGATCTACCCCAACAATGGCACTTGTTTGTTCTCCATGGAGAAACATCTGCCAAATGTCTTGGTTAATGTGAGACTAAGAGATTCAGCAATTTTGGCAGGCATGACATTGTTAGATGTGCCTAAATCTATTATACAATTACTCAGCTTGTGGCCATTGATTAACAGGGAAACATATAAGGGTTCTATTTTTTTAGAAGTAGCTAGAGGAGTAATAATCAGATTATTTGGACTAGGTGTATTTATTGAGGAATCAAAAGTCACTTTTTTGGCCTTTTACACTGCAGGGACGGTCTGATTTTTAACATATTGGACCGACTTATTCAGTTGATCCGAATTGGACTGCAAGTACTCAAATTTAGACATTTGTATTTTTGTCTTTTTGACATGATCAATTATGTCAAATGTCTGAATCAAACTAGGTACAGAGAAAGGTACTTTAGCTTTCTGAGTTTTAGAAGAGACGGGAAGTATACTGGTTTGTGAATTAGAAGTAAAAGGGGAAGGAGCAATAGATGTATTTACCTTTTGAGTGATTACTGGATCTTTTGGTTGAAAGGGTAGAAATGTTCCACACTTGGCAATTGTGACTACTGGCTGTTATTGCTCTTCTGTTTTTCCTTTATCAGCTTGCTAGACTGATTGATTCTTAGATCTAGTAAACATTACATATGATCCATCTGAAGCTTCTCCTTTACTTCTAGGTTCATCCTGATAATTCAAGAAATCAATGTGCGAGTCGCCAGCTAATTCTTCTTGACTGTCTTCAATGATATTAGCATCATTTTCTTGATATAATCCAGGCTGATAAGAAAAATCTTATTCTGTCTCAAGATATCCCATTGTTAAATTAGTTGGAGGAGCTTCCAAGGTAAGTATTCCTTGTGGAGGAGGAAGAGGATTTTGTTGTCCTTGGTTTTCAGCAACATTGCCCTGATATGACTAATTTTAGAATGTTCTTCTGTATGTGGGAGCAGAAGACATTCCTTGAGCCATTTGCTTTTTGAGGGAAAGGAGCTCATTCGCTAATTTTTGCACCATTGGATCTGTGGTGCTTGTAAATGCAAATTCAGATGATGATGAAGCTCTATTTCTATTGAGATCTCTTCTTATTTTCCCTACTAATATGTGATCATCTTCTACTTCAGTGGCCAAAAGTTGAGCTATCTCAAGATCTATTTGGCCAGCACGTCTCAAGAGAAAACTGACTTCAGGTAGCTGAGAATTAATGAAAAAGCATTTAAGATTCTCAGTTGTAGGTCTAGCAATCATAGAAATTATATTTCTCAACTTTTCAAATTTAGCTATGAAGTCTCTCATAGGCTCATGTGGCTCTTTTTTCATTTGTGTACGTTGAGCCAAAAGTGTATGTGCATCTTCTGCAGGTTTGAATCTGGCTTCAAACTTATCTTTCAAATTATTTTAATCGATCACAAATCGAGCCTATAAATGGTAAAACCAATCTGCAGTAGGACCTTGTAGTGTTTCAACAAAAAGCCTGACTGCTACATCTTCAAATTCTACCCCAATTACTCCACAAGCTATACTGAAGGCTGCAATATGTTCATCAAGATGAACTTTCCCATCACCGTGGAATTTTAGGAAATTCTTCCTAAAACTGCATGGAAGTTCATGTAGAGGTGTAAGATCGAGAGGGCCAAAAGCATTACCCCAGGGACCTTGAACTGCCATTATAAGGTGTTGAAAAGGAGGGATAACAAATCTCAATGGGGTAATTATAGGTGAAGCTTTATCAACAGAAGAAGTTGATATTTCACCTGGTAATGGAGATTTGGTTTTAGTAGGAGAGAAGCTCTTGGTTTGTTGCAAACGAGATGGTGAAGAAAATAGATCAAAATCACTTTGTTGTACTTGCTCAAACACAGGATCAACGACACCTTTAGCCCTTTGACTTCGTGTATATCTTGAATCTGCCAGATTTGTAAAACAAAATTTGAAAAGAATTGACTTTGCTTCAGTTAAAGCTTGAGGCTTTAAACTGTGCATTCTTTTCCTATGGTGTGGAGGTGAATGGAATGGATAGACTATAAATGGATAATGGGTAATTCCCCAATGGAGTCGCCAAAAACTGTTGGTTGATTGTTTTGCCTATCAATGTACTGGTAAACAAAATAAGTCTTATCAGCCAAAGCAAGAAGATTAGTCATCCTAATGTGTAAGTTTATCACATCAGAAGGAGACTTCTCTCTCCTCTCATCAAGGGGAGGTTCAATGTGGATATGCTATGTATATATATATGAAAAAAAAATAGTACTCAAGGGTAGGACCAAACATCCATCTCTCTTTCTTCAAAGATGATGTATACAAAACAAAGGAAGAACTCAAGAGAATGACAGACAACACTCCTCTTCTTTTATAAGAACTGTTTAACCAGTCATGAGAATACTCTTGGAATAAAAGCAAAATATGACTAAAGTATGGTAACCAACAAATCAAGACACAGCACAAAGTCTGTGTAAGAAATACGCAAGAGTGATATACGAAGAACAATGAAAGCTCAAAGTCTTTCCATAGTTTTTTACATAGCAATGAAAATACAAACACACTAAAGGTAGCTATGGGGGCGCAAAGTCTCTCCACAGTTGATTCTCTAGGACACCTTCTTGACAAATTTACTAATTCTGCTTATTAAATCAATGAAACAAACAAGATATCACAGCACAAAGTCTGAAAAAGTCCCTTGTTTTCATTAACAAAATATGATAAATAGACTGAGCACAAAGTCTCAATGATGCCTCTCAATTTTGACAGAGTTTCATTCCCTTTATCCAAAAGAAAATCCCTATTACAATAGAAGAAATTCCCTTATATAGCCTCTTCAAAAAGGACTTGGGAACAATCAATACATCAATTTGCATTAAAATCTGTTAAGGAGACACGCTGAAACTTAGGGGCCTTTTTCCCATTTGATTTTATCAATGCAAGGAAATAAGTCACGCTTATTGAAAGTTTGTAACTTCTAATGTTCCACCTAGCAATTTGATCTTATCTTCATCGTTCCTCCTTGTCTAACTAATTGAATCGGGTCTTGGATTTAAATTGTTGTTCTGTTTCTTCCCCACTTTTTGCTGGTCTTGACCTTGAAAATTGTGAATGTATTCTATTATGTATGTTCAAAGGATCAACGGCTATTTTACTACCTTTGAAATTGACATTTACATGCCTGTCACTGTGTTTTCAACGGCTAGTTGACTGTGTTGAATTTGATGTGTTCGAGCGCGTCATCCCTTGGTCTTCTTTTATCTTTCTCGCTTGGCACTTTTCCCTTTTATCTTTCCCGCTTGGCGCTTTTCTAGATTGGACTTTGCCCTTTCAGGCCCTAAAAAATGATCCTTCGAAGTCTTTTGGCCCTTCGCAAATTTTCCCTGGGCTTTTCCTTAGGCCATTCCCGCGGACATTTTCCTTGAGGAAAATTCCCGTGGGCAAAAAGTCTGAGTGAAATTCCCTGGGAAAAATGTTCGGGTGAAATTCATTCCACCAAGTCTTTTTTGAACAAGTCTAAGTGTCCTCTACAAGGACACTTGTCCTTCATAAAAGTCCTCTTAGCATTGAACCATCCCTTTGAACCTAGTCGATGAACCTTTGTTGAACCGGTTCAAAGGTTCAATGAAGCGCGCCAAGCCTTTGAAGCAAAGCCAATGAAAGTGTTGAATCACTTGATTGAACCCACCTTTGAAATCTTTGAAGTTAAACCAAAAGATGAACCAAATGTTGAACCTGCTGCTAATTGTTTGCTAATGAAAATCCCTACAGAAGTCATGAAGCTTGTTGAACTTGGACGTTGAACCATTTGGTTCAAAGGTTCAATGAAGCGTGCCAAGCACCTTTGAACCAAAAAGCTATGAACTTGTTGTTGATTTGTTGAACCAGAAAACCTTCAACCAACTGACAAACCAAATGATTGAACCAAAAGATGCTGAAACAAAGAAAATGAACCATCTGAGTGAAATAAAGCATTGAACTGCTTGGTTGAACTTGGACATTGAACTGTTCCTTTGGTTGAACCGACTGTTGAACCTTTGAACCCGTTGAACCTGTTGAAGCGACTGAACTTTGAACCTTTCTCAAAAAATGAACAAATGTTGAAAATCAATTATTTTGACTTAAAAACTGCCTGCAAGAGTCTATAAATTTTTCTTTTCCTACATAGTCTGTAGATTCTTCTTCCTATTGAGTCCGTAGATTCAAGCTTGCAGAGTCCATAGATTCAAACTTGCAAAGTCCGTAGATTTTTTTGAGAAGCTCTGAAAATGAGAAATCTGAATACCTAAGACAAATTTTGAAAATGGAAGATATTATATTGGTTTGTAGAACCAAAATAATTCAAATGTTGTTCCAAAAATGACTGTTATTTTTAGGAGACAACACAATCTTAGACTATTTCATATTTTGACTAAATACACACTATTGGATCAAGATCTAGATGATGAACGCTCACCGTTAGATCAACTAACTAGTGATATCATACTTCAACGTAGTTAAACTTTATGATCTCTAGCCCATCACAATTTACAAGAACAAATTTGAAGGTTTATGACTTGAGATAGAAAATAATTCAAGGGTCTAAATGTTTAGGGTACCTTCTTGGCACTATAGACAACATCTCCATGAAAACCTTTGACTGCAATTGACTTTTTGAGTACCAAAAATAAATGCATAAACTTGTTGGTTCATTCATATATACATGATGTGTAATGATGGTTTGGCTTCACTTAAGCTATAAGATGCATGTTTCTCTTTCCAAATAAACAAGTGGCATACCAAAACTTCACCAAGACATCTATGGATGCCTCACAACTTTTTTATTATCCTTAAAGACCTAAAAATGTGTCATATCTCTCCAAGCTATCAATATGATCACTTTGTCATTAATGCATTAGTACCACATGCTCTCTTTGACATCAATGACAACCAAACATCAATTATTATGCGCAAAAATATCACCCTTGTCATTGAAAGCAAAACACTCTCAGAATGACTTCTTATTTGAATTTAACTCTTTCATTATGTTATTTCTCCCCCTTTAACATTAATGACAAAGGGTCTCTTCCTCAACATGCCAAAAATCATTCCTCAACATTATGTATGCATTCAAATACTATTAAGATAATCAGGATACTTACATACTTTTAAGCATATGAATCAATTTCTCCCCCTTTGATAAGCACCAATCTGAACTTAGACTTCTTTGATCTTTGGACCTGACAAACTACTCATAGAGATTTGAAAACTCCTCCTAACATCAAGATCATCTTCTTCAAGCTATTCAAGATAATTAAGTTATATAAACACATCTTCAAATGATATTTTTGTCTTGTAATTACTTGTCCTTGTCTTGAGTGATCAATCTCTTGAACCAGCATCCAAACTGATTTAACCTTCTCAAAGACTTTCAGCTACAAGCTTATCTTTCACAATCTCTTGCTTTCCCTTTGACATCATGTTTTATACTGATGGGCACTTTGATCATTACCTATAGCACACATACTTACTTCTACACAAAAAATATGTCTTCTAAGAAGCATAGGTAGAGACACCCACTTGTCATAGAGGGACTAAAGATTCCAAAACTTAGGAGACTCATATCTCCATACTCTTACTTGACTTGCAGTCCTTCTTCATTTGATCAATCAATTTAAGCAATTGATAAATTCTTATATTTAGGAGCAAAAACCCTAAACACACCTTGAGTATATTTGAACAAGATAAACATACCTTTCTATGTAATAAAATATCTTGATAACTCACCATCCTTGATTAGACACTTGGAAACCTCCATTCTTTGCTTATAGACCTTCAAAACCAACAACTTCATATGACCTTTCTTGTCCTAAAACATCAACCAAAGCTCAACTGACATCCACCATTATTTCTCTTATTTTCAAGTGTCTCTTTGAAGCCTAGATAGAGACACCCTAACCCACAATGTCTTAGAATAATGTGAAACCAAGAGTTGACCACAACTCCTCACATTCCTTCTCCTCCTTGGTCATCTGATATTGATAGTTTTTCTTCTTCTTAGGACTAAGAGAAGAAACTTGATCATCCACTAAAATATTCTCCTTTTCTTTTAAGAAAGAATTGATAATGCATGGAGATAACAAATATTCATGACATACCTTTTCATCTAAAGAAAGAACCTCATCACTAGTCATTAACAACTAATGTTCTTTGCATGAAACTTGTTTAACTATAGCAGGATGTTCACTATGATCCATACACACCTTAATATTATCCCTAACTAGCATCTTGGTCTTCTGCTTGACCTTGTTCTATTCATTCACAACATGAGTAGACAATGAGAGATCTTGGCATTCTTCAACCTTTGTAGCATTCTCCACCATATCAAGTAGACCACTTGGACCTGTAGACTCATCATGACTCACACTTTTCATTTTTGGTTTCCATAAGTTAACATGTCTTTTTCATTACATACTAAGAGTCTAATTTAACTTATTTTGACTTGATGCTCTTTATTTGTAGAACCTAGAAATGTGACCAATCTTTTCACAGTTGTAGCAAACCATTCTTCTTGAAGTGAACTCAACTTGCCTTACCTAATTTGGACAAAATCTTGCAATGTGTCTTATTTCATAATAACTAAAGCATTCAACTTTGTTCATGCTATTTGACTGATGATTCCACTCATTCTTAGCAGGTCTTCTACACTCTCTAGCCCTATGATCAAATTTATTACAAGTATAGATGTAACCATTGAAATTTTCATATCTCATGGCATTTGGTTGTCTAATCTGATTTATCCATATTTTGCCAACACCTTCATTTCTTGACTGATGATTGATCTTCAAATTCTAATTGTCTTTGTTCACATTGGTCTTTATCTTGTCTTGAGTTACATTCTTTTGTTCCTCTTTGTAACCAAGTCTAGTTCTATCATTAGCATGCTATTGATTATTCAAAATGTTTTCTAGATCAATTGACCTCTTTTCAAACATCACATATGACTTAATCTTACTAGATGTCTTTTCTAACTCAACTTTCAATAACTCATTTTCAATCACATACGTAGAACACTCATCTTCTTTAGCTTTCAGACTTGTAGATAGGATTTCCAATTGACAACTGAGATGCTTGACTATATCTTCATGTTCCTTAGTGTCTTCATTCATTCTTTCCTCAAACACACTGAATTGCTCTTCATAGTTGTTGATTTTAGACTTCATCTTCTTGTTAATATTATTCTCAATCTTCAATTCTTCACGAGCATTCTTCAATTCCATCTCATAGTCTTCATTATCTTTTTCATTAGTTGTATCACTCCAAGTAGACTCCTTTTGATATGATCAACTTCCTTCCTCAACCATGTTTAGTACTTCATCTTCAATACCAAACTCAAAATCACTATTTTCACTCTCATATAATGAGTTCTAGTCTTTATTGGTGTAGAGACTCTTCTTGTTCTGAAAGGACTTCTTGTTATCATACTTTATGAATTCTTTCATATCAGACCTAAAAGTCTTCTTGCCTTCATCGTGTCTTTCACCAAGCTCTTCATTATCATTCTTCTTGTGCTTATGAGGGCACTTGTTAGCAAAGTTTCCTACTTATCCATAATTAAACCATTTAAAGGGTAGTTTGCCCTTATACTTTCTTTAGCCTATTTTCAATTTACTTGTAAATAAATCTATTAGTTCGCCATCAGATATCTCATCATATTGACTTCCTTACCTTGAGTTTTTTTCTTATTTGGCTTCATTTATGTCTTGATTATTGCTTCCAATTTTGGTAGTTTGTCATTATTGACTCTCATCTCATAGGCAGTAAGAATGCCATGCAATTCATCCATCTTTATATGAGTAAGATCATGAATTTATTCTATAGTAAGCACTTTATAATCAAACTTGAGGAAGAGTGACCTTAATACCTTTTGTGCTATAGTATCTTCTTCAAGATTCTCTCCAAGACCTCTGATAATGTTCACAATCTCATCAACTCTCTGTAAAAAAGATGCCACAAAATCTTCTTCCTTCATCTTGAGACTCTCAAATTATCTCAGTGAGTTTGTCACTTGACCAACTTGACCTTTGAATCCCCTTCATAAATGATTTATAATTTGTCTTATATCTCTTTGGAAAATTTACAATGGATTACCTTGGTGAACTTAGTTTTTGAAAGACCACAAGTGATGGCATTCATTGCCTTAGAATTTCTCTCACACAACTTCTTATCAACTTCATTAGTTGGAGGGGTTGTGGGGGATGAATATCCATCCACAACAGATTGCCAAATTTCAAACCCTATTGACATGATGTAGGTATTCATTGTCACACTCCAAAGAATATAATTAGACCCATTGAACATCAGTGATTGCTCTGTAGAGAAACCCTATATCTTTTGACTTGTCATATTATACCTTGGATCACATCCAGGTGGTTAAACTTACAAATAAAGGTCCTATTCTAATACCAATTATTGGAGGTACAATCACTAAGAGAGGGGGTGAATCAGTGATGCAAGATATTTTAAACTTCAATTTTAATCTTTTAAAACTCTTAATCAATGATCACAATCATTCATAAAGCATACAAGATGTTTATAACAATGAATAAACAAGATGATGCAACATCACACACATAACACAAGATCTATGTGGAAAACCCTTTTGGAGAATAAAATCCACTCTCAAGCCTGCAAACACATGGAGTACTTATCCTATAAGATGATCACAAACATGAGACCTTTTAGTGAAGCACCCACTTCATAAGGAGCACCTACCCCTAACTATGAACAAGCACCTACTTGTTCCAGATGTTGAACACCCACACAACACCTATGAAATCAACAGCTCTAGAACTTTGATTATAGATCAATCTAATTGGAGAAATAATGTTTTACATCTCTCTTTCAACTCATCACACATGCTCAAACTTTTTCATACAATAAATGAATCCAAACACCTCTTTTAGATCTCTCTAGTCTTCTTCACTCATCCTTAATCTACTCTGTACTTCAATCCATCCACTGAGCACACTCCCTCTAATCTCTTTCTTTCATCTCTATATTTTTCTCTCTTAATTCTTCACATTCAAGTCTAGAAACCATTACCTTAGTCTCCACTATTTATAGAGTCTTCATGAATATTAACATCTAGGTCAACCATAATACTTGCCTTAACCATTAAGACATATAACATGTTGAGACATATCTCAAATACATTGTCATAGGTCAGCCATAACATCTATGGGTCACACTTAAGCAACAACGCCTTTCAATTAGGCCTTAAAAGCTCTTATAGGTCTCATGGAGACCTATCCACCCATTTAGCACTTCATTGAGCACAAAAAGAATACAATATCAATTTCAAATATATGGGTCCACTCTATATGACCTCTAATACATCTTCAAGTGATTACTCCCATCAAAACACTCTTTTGCTAAAGCACAAATTGCTTGAACAATATTTTTTACACAATAGCACCATAAATAAATAAATAAATAGTCAAATTTGAATCTCTATAAATTCATGTGTACAAATATTTAGACCTTCTAACTAGATTTTCTAGATGCACCTTGAAGTCCTTTACAACTTTGTTTTTTACTACATTAATAAATTCATCTTGGATCAAAAGTTATAGCTCAAAAACTAATCACTAATTTTTTCTCAAATTTTTGAATATTTAAATTTCAAAGATTATTGTGCAAATGTTAAACATCAAAAACTTTGACCTCATCTCATGCTTCTTGGTGATTTTGAATGAATACGCATTGTCGATCTCCTCTGAGTAGCTTGAACTTTATCTTTTAATGCTTATCATTGATCTTAGATCATATCTTTCGTGATTGTGCCACTTGGTAGCTCTGCATGCCTTCTACACATTTGACTCTTTGACTCGACCCATACCATCGATCACTATCTGTACAAACCCCTGTGAATACTTGATCTTCTAATATATTAACAAGAAAGTGACACTTGTCACCAACACATGCAATCTTAAACTCTTTGACATTTTCACTAAATACGCACAGTTGGATCAAGATCTAGATGATGAAGATCTAGTTGGATCAAGATCTAGATCAACTAACTAGTGACCTCAGACTTCAACGTAGTTAAACTTGATTGTCTCTAGCCCATCACAATCTACAAGAGCAACTTTCAAGGTTTATAACTTGAGCTATAAAACACTTCAAGAGTCTAAATTTTTAGGGTACCTTCTTGGCACTATAAACAACATCTCCATGACAACCTTTGATCTTGGTTGACTTTCTAAATACCAGAAATAAATACATAAACTTGCTAGTTCATTTATATTTGCATGATGTGCAATGATGGTTTGGATTATCTTAAGCTATAAGATGCATGTTTCTCTTTACAAATGAACAAGTGACATACCAAAACTTCATCAAGACATTTATGGATGCCTCACAACTTCTTTTTTGTCCTTATAGACCTGCAAATGTTCCATATCTCTCCAAGCTATCAATCTGATCATTTTATCATTAATGCATTAACACATGCTCTCTTTGACATCAATGACAACCAAACATCAATGATTATTCTCAACATACATACCATAAATTAGTGGTTATTATCATTGCAAAAATGAAAACTTAATCACATATAATCAAATAACTACTACACTTGCAAAAGAATTTACCTCTTTTACCATCGAACCAATTCCAAGAGATAAAAATGCTATAGTAGATTCTATTGCTTCATCAACATCTTTGTTTCACCCTCACCAAGTACTTCATGATTCTCAATTTCTTATTCAAATAATAAAAGCACCTTCCTCTTTAAAAAACAAAAACAATTATCTAATTCGTCACATTGAGGCCATTACTATTCTACAAAGCCCATGGTATAAAAACATAATTTAGTTTATTGAACATCAAACCTACCTTCCAAACACATATTATCATAAAAAGACTCAAATACATAAACAAGATTTCAAATTTGTATTTTCATACAACACCCTTTACTATCATAATGTAGAAATAACTTTACTATGTTGTGTAATGCAAGAAGTTTTTACTCTCCTAGAACAAGCACATGGGGGCATTTATAGTGGTCATGTTATAGCCTAAAAATGCTTATGTATGGGTTAATTTTGGCCTACTCTAGAAAAAGATGTAATTAATTTTGTTAAAAAGTGTAATCCTTATTAACTCCATGATGGTTTTATTCACTCTCCTCCAGTCCAAATCCAAGTAATGGAGTCTCCTTGGCCATTATCTATGTGAGGATTAGATCTCATTGTAAAATTACATCAATCACAAGATGGGCATGTCTTTATTATAATACTACTAAATATTTTATCAAATGGATAGAAACCATGCCTCTGGTTAATGTCACTAGTATTACCATTTCCAAATTTATTCTCAATCAAATCATCAATCTTTTTTAAATCTTTATACCATCATTTTTTATAATGATGGTAACTTCAAAAATAAAGACACGAAGCAATTATGTGCAAAGTTCAAAATTTCTCACAAATTCTCAACACCTTACCCTCCCTAATGTAATGGCCACACAGAAGCCATTAACAAAAATTTGAATAAAATCTTACAAAAAACTATTTGAGAAACTTTTACTAATTGGCACCTCTATTCCTATGCTGAACTTTGGGCTTACCATACTAGCATACACATTGCTACTAGGGCAACACCATTTTCACTGGTATATGGGTTTGAATCAGTATTACCATTAGAAGTTGAACTCCCATCCTTACATATATACCTTTATGTTATAATTCTTGATGAAGAATTATGTGAAGCCCATCTGCATGCTTTAGATTTTTTTGATGAACATTGTATGGCTTCTTTACAACATAATCACCAATACAAGGATCACATTGCTAAACAACACACTAACAAGTTCAAAGTATGAATTTTCAATGTTGGTGATTTAGTTCTCAAATTAGATTATACACATGACAAAGAAAGAAAATATGCTCAAAAATGGTGGGGTCCTTACTTAGTAAAAGAGATACTCTGTCCTAGTACCTATAGATTACAAAGTAATGAAGGACATGTCTTCAAGGAACATACTAAGGCTCAGTTTTTAAATAAATATTTTGATTAAATTTTTAAATTCTTTTCATACTTCCATATACTATAAATAATAACACTTTTTGTAGGTCTCTTCTAAATTTATGCAATTTTCAACAAGTACATTATATTCAATAGCCTTAGCCTCTATCATTCATCCTTGGGTCTATCTTTATTACTTCCATTTAATTCAGGTGTTGCATTGTAAGACCACAGATAAGACCCAACTATCCTCATAAATATCTTTTATAGTTCACTCTTAACATATTATCTTTGATCATAAGTTTGTCATTTTACAAGTTTATTTTCATTCTTTGTTTCTATTTTCTTTAGTGAATTGTAGTGTAAGACCTTGGATAGGACCATGCCTTCCTCAAAATAATATTTATTTTTACCCTCTTTGATTTATCTTTCATGAGTTGTAGTATAAGACCTTGGATAGGACCATGCATTATTCACAACAACATTTTTATCGAATTTGATTTATTTTTTATGAGTTGTAGTGTAAGACCTTGGATAGGACTAGGGTTTCCTCATAAAATCTATTTATTTTTTAAAACTATCCTAAACCATAGTGCTTTTCCTAGTAATTAAGACAATGGCTAAGGATTTTGATCTTATACTATCGAAAGCAACTTTGTTTCTTTTAAGGTAACATCTTCAGAAAAAAAAAATTCTATATGTTTCCCTATACATCCATTACTTCTTATGATATATAATCATGCTTACATGTCATTGTATCCTACTCACATTCTCACATTTTTTGTTATTTGAGGTAACACAATGATTTCATGTTCATTCTCCTTGATTCCCTTATTTTCATTCCACTTTGGGCACAATAAGGTCGATTTATATATAACATTCTTATTTAACATGTAAGTATAAGACTCATGAATACCATGCTCTTCAATTTCTTTTCCTTAGCCATCAGGTCTAAATTTTCTAGTGATAGTCATTTTTAACACCCATGTTGGTTTTCCAAATCCATATGGAGGAGGAATCAAAACAGCAATAGAAAAATTAAAAGCTAAATCACTTAAAATAAAAGTCAATGATAAAAGGACAATTATAAATCCAAAAGTCAAAATCACATCAAAAGCCATGATTATAAATCACACCTTCTATTCTAGTCAAAGCTCAACTCTATAGTTGGCTTCATAATAGAGCCAAGGTCCATTGGGTTGTGGTAGGCCAATAGATTGGAATAGAAGATTCAAAATTATATATAGTGATACCATTTTTTTCACATAAGTACCTAATCTTCATAGTAGATATACAACCCGATAAGGGGTCCTAAGGAATGGGAACATGTTACGGGAAGGTAGGTCCTCTTTTTTTGCATATAACTTTCATGGGATGATATTTATACTTCATTAGTTAACCCAAATTTGTGTGGCTAAGGTAAATTCTCTATAGTCCTTAATACCAAAAGTCTTCTTGTTTTTACAAATTAATTTGAGTGTCTTACTCCGATAAAAAAAATTTACCTTGGTACTACCTACATTTTTCCCACTACCCATTTCATTATCCCCCTTGACATGCAAGTTTGTTTCTAAATATATTGTCTCAATTTCTTTATTCCCTCTTCTTCACATCTTAAAACATGTTACTATTAATTTTTTTTACTCTATTTATCTTTAAAAATAAAACTTTACTTTTGAGTGACTATACATTATTTCCTTATACCATCACTTCATCCTTCTTGGATTTGCTCGATTTTTTTTCAAAATTATAAACTTTGTTTATCAAACTTTTTCCAGATCATCTTTTTCCATTTTTTATTTTATTTTTTCTATTATTGAATGAATTTGAATTGATATTTTTCACTCATCAATGTTGGTTTACTTTATGCTTAGTTTCCATCTTTGTTCAAGTTTGGTTTGTTACTTCTTTTACATTGATGTTAGATATATCATATTACTATCACATGTATTTAGTTTGATATCATTTTTTAATTTTTTTACTAAAGGTACATTTTGTTTGAGTTTTTTAGTCATTTATTAGCCTTGGATTTTTTGGTTACCTAGTTTACTCTTAGTTTTCCTTGGTCTTTTTGGTTCTAACTTAGCACTTATCACCCTAGCTTACCAATTGACCAAGTGATTTATTTTAGTTTTGCAAAGTTCAGTTACTTTGAGTTCTCTACATTTGTTTGTTTTTTATCTTTAGTTTTGTATCCCTAGGGTTTATCCAAAGAAATTAATGTTCACTCCACAATCAAAATTATAGATAAAGCAGGAAACCATTCAGTGATAAAGTTAAGTCAAGGCACATATATGTCACTTTCAATTTTTTCAATTATTTTCTTACTATCATTTCAATTTATGTCTTTTCTACTGTAATATATTAGCTCAATGTTGTGGGTAGCTATGTTATTTTTTCAAAGCACCATCCCATGTTACAACTGTGTGACATGTGATGAGCTTTGAGTGAGGCATATGTATACACATAATATGTTTAAAAATTATCAGTTATTGATATTTTTTCTCTTGCAAAACCCATCGAATATCAATCTCTCTAAGTGCACGCCTTAAAAGGTACACCACAAAAGGGGTTGGAAAACATTTGGTGCTTCACAGTATTGTTGGCACCTATACCACCACTTAAAACTAATACAAGCTACTCCTATCCATTTTTATAGGCATTGAAACTCTGCTTATACACTTCCCTAAGTAGCTCACCACCCAAAATAGCCCCTAACTAAGTAAAAAATCTATTTTACCATGTCTTCTACTAGGTCAATCAGGTTAACCTTGTTTTGGGAGTTACCACACATTACGGAACTATGTTTGCTTAAGCTAACATAGTTCGAAACTTAAAAACTCTCCTTCCTGCCTAATGAGGTTGGTCAGGCCAACTACACTAACTAAAATCTTGGGAGG
The DNA here is from genome assembly GCA_037957365.1 of Torreya grandis. NCBI lineage: Eukaryota > Viridiplantae > Streptophyta > Pinopsida > Cupressales > Taxaceae > Torreya > Torreya grandis. The sequence continues at coordinate 935,587 of JARHVA010004490.1, forward strand.
GTTTAAAGTTAATCTATTGCTATATATATCCCCTTTCATTTCATTTTGAAGAGAGTATCAATCAATTGTACATCATTACTACTCACAAATATACTTATATAATCAATAGGTGATTTCATTGCTTAAGTTTTTACCCTTGGAGAAGTAGCATTAGTCTTGTGGAAGTATTGGATTTATAAGAGAGGTCTTATATCCTAGAGTTGATTTATCCTTGTGATCCTTTCAATTCCACAACTTATTGCAAAGAAACATTGCCCAAGGGAGAGATTGAGGTATGATGGGTTCATTTCATAAAAGATAAGTATATTCCTAGCCCTTCATATTTTGATAAATAGATGTTATAGAGTTAGTAAATGTTAGATTGTTTCTCTGCTTATTTATATCATTTTTGTGTTATAGATAGATTTATCTATGCATGTTTATTATCATCCTTATTTGTGTCACAAGCTTTGGTGAGCACTATATTAGCTTGTAAATGCATTTACTATATTAACTTGCATAGTTGTTTAGTAGATTAGTTTGCTTAATATTATTTATAATCATAAGACCTAGCTAGGGTTATCAAACTATGGCATTTTACTAAAGGCCTTGGAAACCTCTCCTCTACTTAGTGTCATAAGAGATACCTTAGTGTAGGTTTAGCAGATACATTATTGGTCATGAACCCAATTTAAACATATCCCCAAGAGTACTTATTAGTTGATTACCTTCTCTGATCTTGAATATTATTGAGTACGATAAGTTATAGAATTGTCTAATTTCACTTGCATACAAACTTGATGTGAAAGACTTTCATATTTTGTGTTTTCAATTTTCTTCTCCTTATTTCTCCTTTCTTCATTCCCCCCTCCTTCCATTTATTATACAAGTATCCATATACCCCTAGAATATTTCTAGATAGGACATAAACCAAACTCTTGGCCTAGAGGGCTATAAAAGGAGACAACTTAACTCTGGTGAGGCTTAGTTGGTAAGTTGGAATAACCCTAATTTTGACACCAATATAGATTATAAATCCTATAATTATTCTCATCGCAATACTCAAGCCATGAGTGGATTCCCTATTCACAAGGTGTAGGACGTATCCAAAATTGTTAGAAATCATCCCAAGTCTAATGTTATGTTTCTCACTAGAGGGAGTCCAACCACTGCTCATATGGATACTAAACCATTGATTAGCCTATAGAATCTAGATACAAAAAGCTTTGCTAGAGATGACAAACATCTAGGTAGGATCTGTTATTGGAGGAAGAGGTTTAACCAAATTCAAGCAACCACAAATCCCTCTAGAATGAATTAAATGCCTCTAACCTGTTAGTGTAGACGTTAACCATTGACCCTAAGGTTCCCACTCTGAATCAATGTCTTCACACTAACAAATCTCTCACTTATGCACCTTCTACGTAGGAGGCTCCCAAACATAACACCACAACTATCCTAAATGAACCTATCAATACATTAGTGGGTCACATTCATGATTTAAAGAACAACCAACAATCTTCAAATCAAGGATTGAACCCCAATCCTCATGCCTAGGTTCATTCCTCTTCTATTTCTTTGATTATAGTTCATCAAATATTTCAACAAAAAACTTACATGCTCCCATTGCAACAAGAGCATAAGTCTTCACCAAGCTATGCCTATAACCAATCCCTCATGGACATCCTTACTCATGGATTCCCTAACCTAGACACCTCCAAAATTATTCCACCCTACCAAGCTCCTACCCAAACCCTAATTAGAGGTGTATTCACTTACACTCCACCCTTGAAAACCAATGTGGTGACCAATGATCCACCACTCTCTACCCTTCTAAGTAGTGTGCCTCCCATGTACACTTCTCTATAAACTAGCCATGTGCCACCCTACATTCCTTTGAGCTATGTGCAAACCACGTATGCCCCCTCAAAAAATCACCAACCCTTTTGTGCCTAATAATATTCATCCCTAATTCCATATGTTCTCCAAGTCTACTCAGTCAAATAACTATTTTTGGCGTATTCCACTTCATAATGTCAAGCTTGTCCCATTCCTCCTAGTGGTTATCCAAGCAACCCCTATGTGATCCCACCCTTCCAATCTAGTTTGGCCACATCAACAACTTAATTTAACAACATGGGACCTATTTTGAGTATCTTAAGAAACCCTTCGATCTAAACATATGAGGAGTCATTCCTCCATATACCCTACTAGACCTTCTCAAGTTCAAAGGGGAGGGACATCTCAATGCACATGTTAAAGCTTATCGCATGGTTTTCAAGGAATGCTTACCTTGGATGGGGTTGTTTCCAAGATTTTCCCTAAACCCATAGAATAAATCACTCTTGATTAGTATTACCACCATCTTGAGGGGTCCATTCATTCCTTCAGACAATTGATAGTTAAATTCATTAAGGCTTTTGATATGAACAAACTTCTCAAGACTAGAATTCGATAATTTCTTCATAACAAACAAGAACACAATGAATCAACTACCCATTTTATCATGAGATGGAAGCAAGTTCTATATTTATTTGCCAATGTACCTCACATTGACTAAAGGGAATTATGTGATCTTTTCCTTCACTCCCTCAACAAGGAGACAAGGCAAGATGTCCAAAAATTACCCTTATCAGTCTTATGAATAAAATCTTGAAATGGCCATTGATAGTGGTCCTCGAATCTATAGGGATAATAGGTACATTATCACCTTAAATCAAAATAATAAGGTATTTAAAAATGTAAGCTAGAATGACATCAATAATCAAGGCTACAAAATTCTTAATTGAAATAGGAATGCCACCACTTATGGTGTAGCCGATCATGGTAAAAAGCTAAATCTAATGAATAATAATTAGTCTCTACCCATGAACAACACCACTACAAATAAAAATACATGTGTTAGGAACAAAACCCCTATACCTATAGTTCATGTGGTTGAATTCAACTAACCTCCACCTGCAACATGCAATATCAAAACCAAAGTCAAAACTAGTTTCAGCATGTTGAACACTTTCCAAAATTCTAAAACTAACCCTATTATCAAATGAATGATCAAGGAGGGTTTGGTCAATAGGGACAAAATCATAGGCCTAGGGAATATTATCCCAATGTCTATTATCTTCTCCATTGAGTAATTGTTCATGATACTCGAAACTGCAAGGAGTATAACCCTATTAGCAAAGGAATAACCAAGGAGGGTTTGGTCAATAGGGACAAAATAATAGGCCTAGGTAATATTATCCCAATGTCTATTATCTCTTCCATCGATTAATTGGTCATGATACTCAAAATTACAATGAGTATAATGATTTCATCCAAAGGATCCCTTAGGATCACAGGTAGATTTTCATAGGCATGTTCCTATGGAATGCAAGTGTAAACCCTCATGCCCTTTAGAATAGTTTTTTCACACCTTAAAACCAAAATCTCCATATTTACTAAAACCTTTTTCCAAACCATCAATCATTAACTATCTTGAATAAAACTTAGGGTAACATGCAAAATCAATCAATTCAACATAATCAATGTATGCAAGCATATACCAATGATGTTGAGACTTCCACTTTTGTAACTATCAATGTCGATGCTACTGCCTGATTGGGATTCCAATGTAAAACTAGAATGATATGGGTTGTAGAGTTGGAATTTGAAGGGAAGTGAATATAATTACTTATACTAGGAATTATCAACACATGACTCCTCACCCTTTGAACAACCTAGATACTGAGACCATTCCTAAGCCTATAGAAAATTACAATTTGATCTCATATCTTAAAAAAACTTTCTCCCACATTTCCTCATGACTTACTCAAGAACTCTCATTCCCATCATTAGGTGTTTCTTGATGCTTTAGCATTGGGGAATTTATCCAGTGTAACTCCCATGACAGACTTAGATCAATCACATTGATCTATATATGTTTCCACTTGGGCAAGATTCTTGAGACACTAGCTATTTTTTTGACATTAGCAACCTCCCTTCTAACTACGAATTGGTAAGGAGTGGAAATATAACCTTTTTTTTGAATGTATAGATCTATAATAACTACGTGAAGAAATCCATGGTTGATGATAGGGAAGCCATGAACATTGCCCCCTTCTATTTCTTACAGAAACTTGGATAAATGCAAACCAACTATTCCACAACTCATAATACCTTGTGAGGATAAGATAGCCTCAAGTCCACCTCTATAGGAACCATTGTACTAAATGTCACCATGGGTCCCAAGACTATGTTAATAGAATGTTACATAATTGAAAAAAACATTAATTACAACATAATCTTGAGAAGACCCTAGATTCACAAGATGGAGGTCATCCCTTCAACCTTATTCCAAAAAATTAGGTTCCTCCATCTAGGTAAGGTTTTTGTGGCCCAAGGGGATCCCAAGTCTTTTGAAATGCTTCAAATGACCATGCACAAGCAACCAAGCTTTCACATTGACTACCACTTGCCTACCAATGGGGTCATAAAACCCCCATAATTGGTTGATGTTATAGACCCTATGAATCCCAAAGTGGTTATCTTGAAGAAAGTGGAAAAATCATTCAAATTTTATTAAAATAAAAACAAGAGGAAAAATAGTTTCCAACTACGTAAAATGTTCGTAGTTCAAATCCAATAGTTGTGTTGGTAGTTTCGAATATGTCAACGATTGAGATTCTAATATCTTGGAAAATGATGCACCACTCATTCTCCCATTTGACCCAAGAGGTGTAGGGACTTATAATTTCTCTGAATCTGAGAACCAAGAACCCCATAGGGGTTTATCCAATATAATTGAAATTCACATGGTCGAGATATCAAAATAGCAAAAAACCCTCCCTAGTGACAATTCCTCCTTTATACATGGCTTATGGGCCCTTCACTATGATGGGTCCAAATATCATTTTGGCACATGAGTAAGAGTGATATTTCTCTCCCTAGAAATAAGGGTCCTTTTGGCTTTAAACTTGAATTTGAGTGTACCAAAAATGTGGTCAAGTATGAAGCTTTATTGCGTGGGAGGCTCATTGTTAAATGGTTGGAACTTTAAAACCTAAAAAGCCAAGGTGATTCATAGCTAGTAACCAATCAAGTCTAAAAAATATATCAAACTAAAGTTGAACACCTTGAGCTTTATAAGTTCATTGTGCAAGATTTCACCAAGGGTTTTAACTTCACTTCTACAGAAATAGTGTCGAGAGAAAGTAACCAACTTGCTAACTTTATGGTTGTTTCCTCCTCTCATTTTGGTCCCCACGTAGCTCTACCTGAGTCAAACTTCATAGTGTCTATTAGGAACAAAGCCTCTCATGCATAAAATGCCTAATGACCAAACCCTTGCATGTATAGGGAAGGATGTTAGCCTATTAGTTATTGACTTGGTTGAAAATGATGAAGTTTTCTTAGTATTCCTTCACATTTATGATGACATCCTATCTTTTCACCATAAGAAAGGTTTTACGCTCATGTGTTATCTTGCATTTGATCTTGGGAGTGATTATTATGATTCTTATTTCAAGTTTGAATATTATTTATCTTCTGATGAAGAACTTGATGTTTTTAACATAGAAGGTGAGGACATTGACCTCCCACCAACTCATGATCAATTTAAGGAAGGGAATGCTTCCCTCGTCAAAGATACTATTGATATAAACATAGGAACTAAGGAGAATCCCATAATCCTTAATGCTCAGGTCTTTGCTTTCATCATAAGATGTATAAGACCACAAAAAACTACTCACTGAGTTGTATAATGCCTTCACCTTCTCCTATGTGAATATGGTAGGAATCAATCCTGAAGTAGTTATCCATAATCTAGTCATGATACCTGTTGCAAAACTAGTAAAACAGAAGCTCGAGCCAATCAAGCTGAAAGTAGTGTTAATGGTGAAAGAGGAAGTCAATAAACTCCTTAAAGTAGGGTTTAAAAAGTGTATAGATTATTCTAAATGGATATCCAATGTCATCCTCGTCTTAAAAAAGAATAGTAAAATTAGGATATGTACTCACTTTCATGATATTAACAAAGCATGCACTAAGAATGATTTTCATCTTCCATCAATTTTTTAGTTAATGCTATAGATGGTTAGAAGCAGTTATTCCTTATGGATGGTTTCTCTAGCTATAATCAAATTTGCATCTCTGGTGAAGATCAAATCAAAACCTCAATCACCAAACCATGGGGGACCTTGTGTTATGCACTCATGTCTTTTTACCTTAAAAATGTTGCAAAAACATATTAAAGGGCCATGACCCATATTTCACATGATCTTATTCATAAGATAGTGTAGGTATACATAGATGATCTTCTAGGAAAGTCAAAGCAAAGAATTGACTATCTAGGAGTGTTATACATTATCCTCACATGTTTAATCAAACACAACACTACTTGCAACCCTGAGAAGTGTGTGTTTGGAGTCACAAGTGGAAAACTCCTCGACTACATTATCTCCCAATGTGGAATTGATATTGATCCCACTAAAACTAGTGCAATTATAGACATGCTCCCCCAATTGATGATCCATGGATTATATCATTCCTAGGGAAGTTAGGGGTCATGTGACGATTCATACTAGACCTCACTTATGTAGTTCATCCAATCAATAATTTATTTAATAAAACAAGTGGTTTGACCTAGATGGGTGATTGCCAAGGCACATTCAAGGCAGTAAAATGCTTTCTTATTTCTCCACTAATGTTCATGGCACCCAAATTTGACAAGTGCCTCATAGTTTATATGACAAAAACAAAGGTCTCTCTTTCGTACATATTAGACAATGAGGATGATGATGGTAAGGAGCATGCCATCTACATCAAATACATGTATTTAAAATATTTTAACTTGATTTTTCACTTTTGGTTAAATCACAAGTTTTCAATATGGGGCCAAGGTTGTAGTTATTTTACAAAGAACTTGTAAAACTGAGGTCTAGAGTTCAAAGCCCTCAAACTCTAATTTTTTTTTTATCAATAGTGGTGGCTGGTCAAAACTAATTTATTTTTCAAAATAATTAGTAAAAAATATTTATTTATTTGCATACAATAGTTCATATTCAAAACCCTTATCTCTTTATGATTTTTTTTGACACATATTATAGATAATTCTTTATCGAAAGTGGTTGTGTGATCAATCGATTTATATATTTTTGCATGTTCTAGACACATTGGAATGGTATATTTTTTGATGTAAAGATTCTTTGTATATCTTTTTGCAATAAATTTGAGTAAAAGTGTTTATATAGTTTTTTTTTGTGATAATTTAGTTTCATTTTTTTACATTTGTCCCAAAAAAATCACATATAATTGAACAATTATTGTATGTATACATTATAAATTTACTTTATTATCAAATAGACTATAAAAACACATTAAAAAGTATTTTTTTAAAGATTTTATAGTGTTGTAGTATCAATTTTTTAAGGGAAATAATGGCTTCTCCTAATTTTGTGTTAGACAAATCTCAAATGTTAAATGGGTCTAACTATAATATCTTAAAAATCTACATTAAAGTCTAATTTATAACTTGTAGATTATGAAATATTGTACTTGGGATTGAAAACTCCTCATTAGAAAGAAATGTTACCCCTGAGCTTATTAATGTGTTTCAATATAAATCATAAGAAACTATGTCAATAATTTTATAGTGTTAAATATGAATTCCTACTTCATATTGGCAATCAAGAGTCTCCCTACAATGCCTAGAAATTCATTAAACCTATGCACAATGGCATTTGTGTTTCTAAAATAATTAAGTTTATTCTTAAATTGTTAACTACACATGAAAGGTAATAAAAAAATTATTAATTTTCTTTCCAAAGTTAGAAATATTAAATCTCAGTTAGATGGTTGTAATTAATATCTTATTCAAGATCAATTGTTGTATTTCATTATTTAATTATATCTTCATTAAAAAATTCACAATTTTATTTTAATTCTTAATACAAAATAACAAACAGTGCAAAATATCTATGATGTCACTACCCTTTTGACTCTTCTTATTCAATAAAAAAAATGATGTTAAATTTTGATTATAAAGAGAATGTCATTCATGCACTTCTTTTACTTGATCATGTTTTTTAAAATAATATAGACCATAAATCTAACTCTAAATTTGTTAATGGCAAAAATGGGAATAAAAGATCTGGTAATAAGAATCATAAAGTTAAATTTGAAATTGTATTGTGTGGTAAATTTGGTCATAGAAAATAATATTTTTATAAAAATAAAGTTAATAATAAAAACTCTAGAAAAAAATTCTAACCAAAATCATTGAAAAAATCAAAACAATCAAGAACAACATTCTAACATTATTTCTTTATATGTTGTCTTGTTTGCTTCTAATAAAAATGAATTGATTTTAGAGTGTGGTGCATCTCATCATATGATTTGTTTATCGAATGATTTATCTAACACTAAATATATTTGAAAGGAACCATTTAAGTGATAATCCATTTTTAGAAATGATTAAGCAAGGGAAAAAATTTACAGATATTATAAAAGATATTTTTTATGTTCATAAACTTAAGAAAAATATGTTATCCTATTGTTAGTTTATGAATGATAATTTCATAATTTTGTTTAAGAATAAATGGTTTATTAAAAAACAATTTAGTTCTTTGATTGCTTAAAGAGTTCAACATGATGGTTTATACAAATTTTTTTATTTTTCTGTATGTTATCTTTCAACACAAAATATGAATGAATCTCAATTATGACATGAAAGATTAGGGCACGTTAATTTTATAAGTTTATATTATATATATTCTTAGAATCTTGTTGCTGGTATTCTTTCTATTTATTCTCATTATGAAACTTATGAGCGTTGCTTACATGGTAAGCAACCCACTAAACCCTTTTACAAAAATCATGATGTGAATTTTTCACATCCATTAGAACTAATTCATAATGATGTTATAGGACCATTTGAAGTTGCATATCTTAATGGTTATTTATATGCTGTTACTTTCATTTATGGTCATACTAGAATGATTTGGTTGTATTTTATAAAGAATACAAAGCATTGTCAAAATTCATATAATTTAAAATTATTTTTTAAAATACTTTTATTTTTTAAATTAAGAGATTATGATTTGATAATGATGGTGAATATATTAGTAAATTTTTTTGATATTGTTTGCATTAGTTGTGGTATTCAAAAAGAGTTAACAAGTCTCTATTCTCCATAGTAAAATTGTATTGCTGAAAGAAAAAACTGCATCATTATTGAAATGGTTAGAACAATGTTACATTTTACAAATGTTATCAAATTTATATGCGTTAAAACCATGAATATTTTTGTGCATATTCTAAATAGTCCCTACTAAAACTTTGTATATTTCTACTTCTTTACAAATTTGGTCTAATAAGAAACCTAGTGTTTCTCATCTTGGGATATTTGGTAGTCTTGCTTCTTTATTCCTAAAACAAAAAGAAATAAACTTAATCAAATCTCTTATTCGTGCATCTTTTTACATATGGAGGTAACAATAAAGGATTAAGAGTGTATTATCCGTCTAAAAGATAAATCAATGACAATATGAATTCAAATTCTTGAAAATTATTTTTTTGGGCCCTTTGTGGAACCCTCTTAATGTTCTTCATTTGATGAACATGACAGTCCTATTAATCCTTATGAAGAAACAAATGCCCTTGAGGAAGTTGATCTAATTTTGTATAACTTAAGAGTCTAAGTAACCTTTTAAATTTTTTGTTTAATGTAAAAGACCTCGATGGTTTGAATCTATAATTCAGACATCTAATCTTGACAGTCTTAATAAATTGACTAAGAGTCAACATTCTTATAATACGTTAATGCTGATGTATGAATATGAACCTCAATATTTTGAGGAAGTTATTCAAGATGATAGATGAAAAATTGTTATGTAAGCTAAGTATAACGCTCTAATTAAAATTAGACTTAGGATCTTATCTCGTCACCACCTAAGAGGCTCATTGTTGGTTGTAGATGGCTTTATAAAATTACATATAATTCAATATGTAAAATTGACAGATTTAAAGTAAGATTAGTTGCTTGTGATTTTACTCAAAAACTTGGGATTGAATATATTAAACTTTTATTTATGTAATAAAAATTAATATTTTTATATTTCATATTGCTCTTACAGCTCAAAATGGTTGGATTATACATCAAATATATGTCAAAAATACCTTCCTAAATGGTGATTTAGAAGAAGAAACTTATATCTAAAGATTTTACTGAATTTAAAAAAGAACATTATGTTTGTAAGTTAGAAATCATTTTATAGTTTAAACAAGCTCCTTGAACTTGGTATTCTAAAATCACTAGTTAATTCAAAGAATTATGTTTTTCTAACTATTAATTTGATAATAATCTTTTATTTAATATTAAAAATAGATATTTGATCATAATTGTATTATATATTGATGATCTTCTGATTGATAGCGATCAAATTAGTTTGATTTTAGAATATAAAGATAAATTAAGTCAAATTTTTGAAATGACTGATCTAAGCATTCTTCATCATTTTTAAAAAATGATTATATTTCAAGATAAAAATTTAATTGTTATATCAAAATCTCAGTATGTTCATAATCTACTTGTTAAATTTAATATGTTTGACTGTAAACCTACATCTAATTCTATTGAAGATGGTGTTAATATTAATCTAAAACTTGCATGTGATAAAACTAACACTACACTTTACAGATAATCTATTGATAGTTTGATTTATCTAACTATTATTGAGCCAAATATTTCATATGTTGTAGGTGTTGTTTTTAGATTCATGCAGAGTCCATACTTGGATCATTATAAATTATCAAAATGAATACTTTAGTATATCAAAACAACTATAACTTTTAGTTTATTTTATTCTTCTATTTATAACATTAATTTATAGCGTTATTGTGATGTTAACCATGTTAGTGATATTATAGATCAAAAATATACTTTTAAATATGTATTTAAATTTAGAGCAAATGTTATCATTTGGAGCATCAAAAAACAACATATTGTTTCTATCTCATTTATATAAGTTGAGTATAGAAGTGCTATAGAAGTTGTAAAATAAGCCATGTGATTGTGAATGTTGTTAGAAAAGCTCCATTTAGATGTTTCTCATAGTACAACCTTTCTTTGTGATAATCAAAATTTTATAGCTCTAATGATAAATCTATTGCAACACTAATGAACTAAACATTGAAGTTCATGTACAATTTACCAAAGAGAAAGTTTTCAATTGTGATATTGATCTACAATTTTGTCTTATAGATGAACAAGTGACAAATATTTTCATAAAACCACTTGGTGTTACCAAATTTTATTAGTTTCATATAATGTTCGATTTCTAAGAGTTTTCATTTAAGGAGAGTCAATGAAAATGTCACTTCATAATTGTCATGTATTTCTTTATTCTTCTTTATATACTCTTGTCATTGTAAAATATTGTAGTAAATCATTTTATGTGATTTTGATAAACTTCACTATATACAAATTTACAGTGTACCTAATACTTAAAATTATATATTGTAATACATGTCCTTATGTTATAAAATGTTTCAAAAATATTTGGTTGATTATTCATAAGAGACTATGAAATGTACTCTCATGATCATGCTAACCAAAATTTACTTTAAGTAGTTTATTGATTATAATTTTTTTTGTTTCAAAATGTGATATTGATATGTTAAATATTTTTAAATCCTTTAAATATTAAATGTCTCATAAACTTATTATAGATGGTTTACATAGTATAATTACTTCATTATAAAGGTGGCTATAACATGTATCACCACTTAACATTAATGAAAAGTGTTAGAAAAATTATTGTTGAGTGGTACAATTATTAGGCTTTTAACATATTATATCAATGAAATAAATAAATAATAATTTATTATTATTATTTAACATAGGTTAAATCCTTATATAAATAAAATAATAAAATATATTAAATTTCAATAATGTATTCATTAGGGAGAGGTTGGACCCGTTGATTATAACAGTTCACTTCACACCTCAATCTAAAAATAGTTTTACCCCTTGGTGAAAACATAAAGAACACAATATTATTTTGTGAACCATGTGAGATATATTATTACATATGAGCTTTGTGAAGCTTTTCTAAATTACTCTAAGAGAAGAAGTGAGAGGTTGAAGGAATGTATTGGGTACTTGAGTTTCTTGATAACTAAATAATCACCATAGTTTTTACAAAAGTTGAGGTTTTCCATGTTATATAATGTGTCAATTATTTGTGTGCCTTTTGTCATTAATCTTACATCCATATCCATTAGCATTTGTATTCTATATGACATATTTTAACAAATCTAATATGCCCATCATACTTTATATTAGGGCAACAAAGGTGTCCCATCCCTGTATATTGGCCCAAGAGGATGATGATAGTAAGGAGCGTGTCATCTACTTCATTATTTTCACTCTCATGGATTATGAAAGATTCTACACACAGGTAGAGAAAGAGTGATTGGCAATTGTGTTCGCAACGAAGCGATTTTGGCACTATATGCTTAATCAGGAAACAAGAGTTATAGTAAGATCCGAGCCTTAAGGACATTCTTGACCCAACCAGTACTCTTAAAAGAGTCAGAATGTATGTTCAGGGTGTCAAATGGATAAGCAATTTTCACATTCATTTGACATCAGTAAGCAAATAAGATCCATAGGTGCATTGGATTTGGGACATGTGGGTTTTCATGGTGGAATGCATACACCTTAAATATTTGGAGTTTTACATTACTTGTTTCTTATAGATGACTTTTATAAGAAAAATATGGGTTTGTTTTCTACATAGAAAGTCAAAATGTTTCTCTAACTTTATTGTTTGAAAAGTTATGCTAGAGAAATAGGGAGAGAAACATGTAAAAGCTATTAGATCAGTTACTAAGGATGATTTTATCTCTAATAAATTCAAAGAATTATGAAATAAATAAGTTATACACATGCAATATTATACACAACAGAATAAAGCAATGCAAACACAGAACATGACATTTATGGAGATAACACATTGTATAGTGGATAGTCAAAATGTACTATATCAGTACTGGGTAGAAGTTGTGAATACAGTTGTGTCCACTCTCAACTAAAGTCCCACACAAATCTTGTAGAATGTAACATTAGAATAAGCACGGTCTAGAAAGCACCTAATGTAAGTGGTTTTTGTCTTTTTGGACCCAATGCTTCTATATTGGGCAAAATATACATGTTTTTAGGTTATTGTGAGCATAGAAATGCATATAGATTGCTATATGTCTCTACATACATAATTGTGGTTAGTAAAGATGATGTTGATGAGAAAGTACCATTATTTTATCCTAATGGTCAATCTACTAATAGTAATGTATTGCTACTTGCAAATAACATTTCTAGAACAAGTTCTAAAATGGAAAAATCATAAAAGTCAAGTTCTAATGGTAAAGAGAGCATTTCTCGCTCTTCACTATCAAATTAAGAAGACCAACACAACAGGCCTAAGTGGTACCATACTAGGATGAAAATGTAAGGAAAGATGAATTGCCTTACTTGTTGGAAGGGTGATCTACAAGACCCGAAAAACATGAAGATGCAAGGTAAAGAGATGGAATTTTTTTCCTTTACTATTGTTTCATAAGTATTGAAACCAAGCACAAGTTCCAAAACCAAAGTCAAACTTAAATGGAAGTTTTCCCTAAAGGTTGGTGAAATAGGAAGGGGCATGTAGAAAAAGCACAAGAGTGTCATGAACAATAAATGCCCCAAAATTATTCAATAATTGAAAGTAGTAAGCATTGGGTTTTCAATAGGTCGACATAGAAATATTCCTTAGGTGATATGTTATGTTTTTGAGTCTTGATTATATTATAAACTTTTTGTTGGAATTGGTCATTCTAAAGAACATGGAAAGCATGTCACATTCAAAACTTGACAACAATTCAAGGTACAATAGAATCCAATGAACCTAGTATTCAACACCATTTCCTACTCTACTTGGTAGTTGCAACAACTCATTGTACATGTACTGTGATAAAATGGATTAGTGACAATAGGGGAATTTGGTTACATTGTTGCAATAACAAAGCAACTACACTTTGGTTAAGTTCTTGTATGGACTAAATCATTTTATCGTAATAATGACTAAAGCTTTTGGTTGAGTGATTAAGAGAGGGTATTAGAATAAGTGTGCTAATATAAATCATATATTATATTAAGATGGTTAATTAGTTTGTTTAAAACATCACCTATTCCCATAAATATTCATGTTTAACCTAAAATTTTAATTAAGCATATGAGTTGTTAAGTAGTTTACTAAGTTAAACTACTTATCTTTTGTAGCTAATTCTAAGATATTTATAGGGTTCACTTTTGTAATACATTTCATGGCTTGTAGCTTTTATAATGTGATGATTCTATGGGTTGTAAATTTCACTACAAAACATAAAATTATCTCATCAACATCAATGCTTAATCCTCATTGACACATCTCATGAGAACACCTTCAGGAGTCCTCCAAGCTAATCCCTTTTTAGTCAACACATAACTTTGGGAAGCTAGGTTAAGAGTTCTTCATTGTGAATTACTTAAATCATTAGGACAAATCCTATAGTTCAAATAATATATAATATTTATATACCAAACTAATTCACTAAAATCATCCTTTCCTGTAGTGATTTTCACTTCTCATATGTTTACTCCAACATCAATATTTGATTTCTCCATTAACACAGCTAATCATTTTCCCCTCACAATATTATTAGTGTGCACTTCAAGATCAAACTCATGAAATTTATTAACCTATTTACATCTTTTGTCCAAAGCCTCAAGCTAGGTTAAAATATCCTTTACCATAGTGTGGGGGACAAGTGCTTTCACTATGAAACTCAAAATGCATGATTTGTATATTTTCACAACTTTGGTAAGTGTGTGCTCTTGCTTCTCCATTATAGTGTACTTGATCTTAGAATGTTGTAATGATTTCCTATAAAGCATTATGCATTTTTCATATGCTCAATCCTTTTATAGAAGAACAACGACCACTATTTCCGAGAAAGCAAAGGAAAATGTTTGAAATTATTTATTATAATTTGAGATAGTTGTCATAGGAACTTGCTTAAGATCTTATTTGATGTTAGAGAATGACTAATCAACTTCAGCAATCTACTTCACAATTTGATCTTTCTTCATCATTCTTGTAATTGGGATTATGATCTCTACAAAATTTGAATCAAAACATCTAATAAAGTTAATTTTCATAAAAAAACATTGAATAGTTTTCTTCGAGCATGGAATATGGATGCCATATATCACTTTCACTCTTTTTTAAAAAAATCATAACTAGTTTTTAAACAATGTTAATTTCCCCTTTCCACACAATTAAATTCATTTTTTGGGATTGAGAGATGTCCCATATTCCCTACATCTCTTAAAAAAAATTAAAGTGATCCAATTGGTTTTATCTCATCTTTATAAAAACAGTAATGTCATTTGTATAAACAACTATAATCTCATTAATCAAACCTTTGAATGCATAATTCATTGCTCTTTAAAATATTTCCCTAGTATTCACAAGCCCAAAAGGCATCATCACATATGCATAAGTGCCCCAAGGTGTTGAGAATTTTGTTGTGTCTTTGATTATTTCACAAAACCCTGATTGTACCCAAGAAAACCATGCAATATTTACATCAACTCTAATTCAATCATCTTTTGTAGAAAGTGATTCATGTTGGGCAACAAATAATTGTATTTTAAAGACATTTATTCAAATTTATAATGTCCACACACAATCTAACATTACCATGATTTTTTTTTACTAGAATAAGGTTTACAACGCATGAATAATGCCTCATAGATGGAATAATTCCACCCTCTTTTAACTTTATAAAATTCCCTTCCTTATTTATTTCCAAAGTGGGATTAATGAGCCTCTATTTTTTCTTGAAAGGTTTTGTAATGGGCTGCAAAAAGGATTACATGATGAAACACATCCTCCATAAATGCTTTCATCTTATCGTATGACCATGTAAGACAATATTTATATTTCCTCAATATCTTGATAAATACTTTAGCTTCATCTTATTACAAGAATTTACCAATGAATATTGGTTTGGGCACTATGGTTGTACCTTAATTAACGCCTACAACCTCTTGTGATGCTAGAATAGCTCACTACTTAATTTTGTCAACATTATCAAATGCACTTTCAATAGAAATCAAACACATTGGGACTATGTTAGTTTTCAATTGAATCACTTCTTGCCCCAAGAGAACTTATTTTCCTTCATGTATTTTAACATAAGGTTCCAAATCCATCACCTGATTTTCAAACTCAACCACATTATTCATGAACCTATAAATCTCATTATCATTTCCAAACACCTTCTAGTGATTAAAATTATCAATTACAAAAGGTCTCATAATAATTTATACATCATACATGCAAAAGGGTCCAACCACATTATTTTGAAAAGGATATGCATGCACAACCAGCTAGGCAGTAATGGAATTGAGTTAAATTTCAATGTGAATGATATTAAATGAGTCAAATAACTCCAACAAATGCTAAATAACTTTTTTATATTATTTGAGTCTCTCATTTTTGGCTGCATATATTTTTCTCACTTGCTGCACTAATAATTCAAAATCACCTTTCACAATGAGGATAATAATAAAAAATTGAGGCCACATTAAGACCCAATAGAAAGACTCATATTCTACCACATTATTTATCATTCAAAATCTAATTTGTATGAAATTTTGAAAGATGACCCCTGCAGAGAAGATAATAAAATTTATGCCCCTCCCCTTTTCTAGAACAAGCTCCATCAAAAAAACATGCTCCAAAGATCACATAAATTTGAATCATTAATTTTCAGAAAAGATCAAGGATCAATTTGATTTTCAATAAAATGAGCATTTCTCACACCATTTTTCACATCCAAACCAACATATAACACTTCATTCAATGTTCTTTGAGGATCTTCAATCATGTGTGATATTTTTCGCTCTCTAAAAAGCTTTAGATTTTTTCCTTCCAATGGAATAGTGGCATAAGACATGTCCATCTAAACATTGTCTCAAACTAAAACAACCCATTTTCGTGACAATAACATCCCCAACTTGGGAGGATAATCCACAACTACAATATCCATGGCAAGAAATTTTTGGAGATAACCAACAAGTTGAACCAGTAGACATCTGACACATCCCACAGCTATCACTTCACGTGAATCCATGGCATATCATTTTCCATATGTTATATAAATCCTCACATAAAGTTCATTCATAATAGCCAAAGATATAATATTACATGGAGCTCTAGAATCTAACATTTAATTGTGGAATAGCCACCCATTGACAAGAAAAGTAGTATAGAATGGTACACATCAAGCTAGCTTTCTATTAATAATTTTATAAAATATATCTCTTGCGCTTATTTCTCCATCTTCATCCACCTCTTTGAATTTTGTAGCAGGGGTAAGAAAAACAACAGATTTGTGGATACCAAGGAAAGAGAAGTCTCTATCCCTATGCTCAAGAGTTTGCAACATTCGAATCACAAAGGCAATCATTTTTAATTGGCTTAACACTAACACCATATCACACACTATGTTTTGGCAAGGGGGTGTTTTGAGGAAATGTAATAGTGTTTGTATCAAGGTTACATGAGGCTAAATCTTGTGCTAGTGATTGTCCTTGATCGAAAGGCAGAGAAAAAATATTTTTATTTTGGTCAATAGGGGTATCTTCAACTATTTGCTTCAATTATACATACATAATGGGATAGATATTTGACAACACTCATGAGGAGTGGATTTTTTCTTTTTTTTTTCTTTTTCTTTTTCTTTTGTGGGGCAGGGGCCGGGGCTGGGCAGGATGGGGCAAGGGCGACGGGGGCTAGGGGTGACGGGGGAGCAGGGAGGAGGGAGTTTGTAAAATAAAATGTTTAAGTAGCTATCTATGTTGAATTAAAATTCTTTTGTGGAATAATAGTAGGCTCTTTATTTGTGTTGTCAATTTTTCTCAACAGAGTGACCTTTGGCTATTTCTACTTTTTCTTTTGCTTCTTGATTTTATTTCTTATCTCTCAAATTATAATTACTTTTCAATTGAGACTTCACAACATTTGCAAAATATCGAATAACTTCATTAGATGGTCTCTTACCATCATATTTTTAATAATTTTAACCTAAAAACACTCAAAATCATGAGTATAAATCTAATAGATTTATGCCATTTTAATTTAATATTCACCTAAATTAAATATTTGAACAAACTCATCATTTCCTAGGTAATTAACAACGTCATTGTTAACATAGGCCATAGTTGGAACAACAACACAAGAAGTCTATGACATGAAACATTCATCACACCATTCAAACTCACCCTTTTCATCAACTCGTTGAAATTAGTAGTAAGTGGATCAAGTGTTTCTCTCTCAATATTCTTATGATCACGCTTCTTTTTTTAGTGAAAATTCATATTTCCTTTATCATTTAATTTGTCGCATGTTGGTCCTCTTTCCTAATTTTATGGCCAATCTTAAATATATTTATTATTTTCCATTGGAGGAAAACCTTTCTCATTATAGGCCACTCCATAAAATAAATCCTTGAAAGCTCCTATGAGTATGTCATGCCCAAATTTTTGCATAACTGAAAAACCACAAAAAAAATGATTTTTTTTTAGAACGTATAATACACATTATACACAACTTCATTCTCAAATGGCTAGCCATATTCATGGCACAAGATGCGCAATACATCAAAACAAACTCACAATGGTTGCATGGTCGGAAATGCACAATGGTTGCATGGTCACTACACAACCTTATAGTACCCATTTTTCTAATTGATCTGCATGCTCTCAAAACTACTCTCTAAACAAACATAATATACCCCACAACCTTAAGGTATAAATGGGTGCTCAATTAAAAAGAGGTTGGTTTGAGCACCTACTAGCTTGAGTGATTCATCTTAACTCTCAACTGGGTTCAAGAGGAAACCTGAGCAATTCTAGCTAATCACAAGGCTCGACTCGCATCTTTAAGTCACAACTTAAATTTAATTTCAATTTGACTTGCCTTTTAAGAAACACACATAGAAAGGAGGACTTAGACTCCACATATGACCTTAAAAGTGGTCTAAAATGTACTTGATTAAATCCTTGAGGATATAACCCTCCATCTCAATCATTGGATTCTTGTAGGAGACAAGAATGCAGATCTGATAATCTAGAGATGTTTGAGTAAGATATTTATCTGGTTTGACATAGACTAAGAGATTCTTGTAGGTGACTAACAACAAAATAAGAGATTCACTCATATCAAGCATGTGGATGTGAAATAATGGTGAATAAGAGGCATATAATTGAGCACAACTCATGTATGAAAAAATTAGGTAAAAAGTGGCATTGTCAAGTATCTAATACCAAATATCTACAAATGCCTCTATTTTATTCTAGTATTGAAATACAATAAAAATACTAAAGTGAAAAGATAAATAGTACGTGAATATGTACAACCCACTTTATCTTTGGGAGATGGCTAAAAAATGTACAACTTTGCACCATGCAAAACCTATAATGAAAATGTAGCAGACAATGTCAATAATGAAATTTGAAATCTAAAAGTGAAATTTGAAAACATTTTAAGAGAAAGAAAGTACACATGTATGTGAGTAAACCATGTTGTCTTTTAACTTGTTAGAGATGATGCTTCCTTGTTGAAGCATTGGAGAATTTTGCTTTCTTGCTAAAGTGCATGGAAAGTTAGAGTGACTATGCACCAAATTTGTGTAACTATGCAAACCCCTCGGGTTGGAAAATAAATGCCCCAAGCCTTATGAATGTGGAGCAATGTTAAGACCATTGAATATCATTGAACGTCAACTTCACTAACTCAAATAACTAATATAGTTTTGATCTTGAACCTCAAGATGGTAAGGTGGTAACCACATAATAGATTCGTTATAGACAATGCCATGGTTGTTGAACATTGTTGAACCTCAATGTACATTACCTCAAAAATGATGAATCAATTGTTGCAGATGGACTTATAAATTCAAGTTTACTCACTACCAGATTCCATTGAATTGTGTTTTGAAAATGAACAATTGTAATAGTGCTTAATTAAAAAATGTAATTGTGCATAAACAAGTTTCATGCTTCAATGAATCGGTGCTAACTGATATAAAATGTTATGCATCTATATGCAAATAAAAAAACTTATACTTTAAATTTATTTGTATGTAAATGTTTGTAATGCTTATTTTTGTAAATTGTGTGCACTTACATATGCACTAAAGTGTATTTGAATATGAAATTTGTAACTCATGTCTGTATAAAGTGAGTGCATATGCATGGCATATGTCCCCCACAACATGTACCAATGCGTAAATCATTGTAAGATATTTGAGCCAATCTAATATTTGAACTATTTTGAATCTCTAGAATTTGTATTTTATACTCAAAATTTGTTTTTTCTATTCATGGAGGCTTGTATCTTGACAAGCTCTCTAATATGCCCTAATTTTGAGGTGTGGGATGTAATATGTAAGTCATTTGTCTTAAAAGAAGAGTGAATTGTATCATGTTGTGTATAAAGAAGTAATCGTGTATAATCATATTAACATGTAGATAATATGTCATCATAGAAATGTTTGTGTCATCAAGGCATGTATGCAAGGCATGTAAGTGTCATATCGATATATATGTATAAATTAGGCAATTAGTAGTAACCATCACTTATATAAAAACCGAATGAGTATATGTAATAAAGATGTGCATGATGTAAATCATGGCACCACACACAAAGGGGATGTTTGTGATATGTATCATGGCACCCACAAACTCAAGAATCTAAGCAAACTCAACACATAATCCAAGATTAATCTACTCATAATTACGCAATGTCACACATAAGGTCAACGACCATAAACAAGGGACATAAAGATATCACAAAAAACAAGGACAAGGGCCACATACAAGTGAAATAAAAAATGTTGCAACAACCAAGGCCAAGGGGCTGCAAATAATAGACAAACAATAACTAGTCTATTATGCATGAGTAGCAACATTAAAGACGAATAAAACAAGTGAAGACTAATCTAAATTATTTATATATCAATGTCACATTATAATAAAATAGAGTATTCATGTAACAATGTGTAGGATAAGAGTAACTAACAAGACGTGTAATAATTCTGACTAGCCTATCATGCACACAATAGACAAACAATGACTACCCTATCATGCACAAGTAACAAAATTAAATAAATTTATAACAACTAAAGACTAGTTTACATTATCTATATATCAATGTCACATTATTGTAAAATAGAATATCTATGTAGCATTGTGTAAAATATGAGTAACTAACAAAACGTGTAATAATTATATGTAACTCAACAAGGTAAAATGTCATAGAAAGATATAACTTGTGATAATGTGAAATGTAGAATAAGATGCCCCTAACATTGGCATGGCCGTTGAGTATAAGAGAGTTCAACACATATGTGTTCATGTATAATATGTATGCCCTACATCAAACTCATATACTATGAAATGTATGTTTATTAAAAAAATATGGCATCTACTAAACATATGATTAAAAAAATGTAAGTAAATAATGTAATCTAGCAATCATGTTATGCTTAGGTTATGATTTTCTTATTTTTTTGAATATTTGAATGTTTTTGTATTTTTGGACTATTTTTTTTTTTTGAATTTTTGAAAATTATCTTGATATTAGGATATACATCATTACCAAAAAGCAAGATCAAGTATCCAATCTTCGTAAATAAAATAATGGGAGGGATCCAAATAACTTATAATATGTGTCAAGGCATAGTGCATCAAGTTTAATCACATAGAAGTTTGGATAAAGTGAAGGTAATTAATATGCCCCCCCCCATTGTATATGAATCATCACATAGTAACTTAGAAGAGTATGCAAATGATGGAGAGGGAAGTGGAGGAATCCATGTATATGCTCATATAATGTGCATCCACAAATGTATGTGTAATATCCCCAATGGGATCAAAATACTTAAATTTGGATTGTTCGCTAATCCCATTTACTGGAAACTATATCATTGATATTTTCACCAATTTTTTATGAAGTTATAAAAATAAATCAAATATAACAAATTTTTTATTTCAAACACTGAATTATTGATTTCTATCTTAGACAAATTTTCTGAATAAGAATAATCAAATATTCAAAGTGAAGCACAAGTGTAACTCTTGAATGAAGTTACCCACTAGGCCTCAAGGGTTTTTGTCCTTGGGTCTCATTGTAAACGAGGGTTTTCGTCCTCAAGTCCATTATTAGAGCTGTTGCTCAACTTGGTGTTTTATTAAATAAAATCTTATATTTTCAATCTGCCTCTCATCCACCATCTTTCCTTCATAAATACCCTTCTAATGTCTTTTCCCAAAGGGTGGCGTCCCTTGGTGTTTAGGTGGGTTGGCCTACCTATGTAAGTTTATTTTTTATTAAATGTGGCACTCCCCTCAAGAGGGGCAATTCTAATTGTTGTGCCCTCCTTAATGGTTGTGCCCTTGTCTTATGTTTGGAAAGGGATATTACAGTCCTCTCTTCCCAAAATTTCTTGTCCTCAAGAAATTGTAATCCTGCATGCCCATGTACCATGCCCAAGAGATAAAACATGATGTAGTGCTCCCAAAGCCTTGATTCGGTCCCTATCAAATGAGATATATCTTGCCAACACAAGCTCAAGGTTATGATGTACTTTGGCTGATCCAAAATTTATGCATCTATCTTCATGTAATGGACTTTCAAGGGTCCACTCTTGTTGTCCCAATCATTTGTATTATTGTACCTTTGTCTTTCCTTCTTGACTTTATCTGTCTGATGCATGCACGGAACCCTATCATCATCTACTTGTTTCATGTAGTTCGTTGTTCTTAAAATTCCATCAAGCTAAACATCAGTAAAATCATCTGGAAATTTGGCTTGCACCACCAAATTCTCTTCACAATCTTGCACCTCAAATTTTTCTTCATTCTTTGGTTCATTCTCCATGATTTCTTTTTCTTTCGTTGGAGATTCTGCTGCATCTAATACTTTTCGTGGTTCTTCATCTAGCAGCATATCTTTGTGCCCCTCAATTGTCACAAATAGTTTCAGTTTCTCTAAACATTGAGAAATAATAAATTTAGCTAATGTATGTGCCATTGGTGATGATTCTTGTTCAATACCAGCGATTAGTACGGATAACAAATGTTGTGAAATATCATCACTCTCATTCAAGGCCAACGTCATAATGGACTGGCTTGACTCTATTACATTTTTGGTATGATTTTTATGGATAGTAGCAAAGAAATATTCAAACATGTGAATAATCAGATCATCACATCCTAGATCTAACATTAGCACACAAGATCTGATTTTTGCCATAATGTCAAGGATTGTGACCCTCTTAAGGAAAGAACTTGTGATGTCATCTAGATCCTCAAAACATTCCACCATTAGCCGAAATATTTCCTTCATGGTGTTGTCACTATATGGCGATTCCATTGTTTCCTTGTAATTTCACTAATACAAGTGATAACTACAAGTCTCACATCTAGATTTGGATATCTCAACAACTTGGACTCGACCAGATGAGTTACCAAAGGATTCATTGCCCAGAATATAGACTTAGAATCTGATTACCTTACTGTGGACAAACAGTTACCCACTTCCTCCAAAACGTTAACCAAAACATTTTTTGAATGATGTGGATGCTCAAGTTCCTTTCCCAATCTGCAAATCTTTGTTTTCAAATCATATTTTCTTATTGACTCCATGATTCATAGACTATGCATCAAATCCAAAATCCATTTTCACAAGCTGGTAGGAACAATTGCTCTAATACCATTGTAATATCCCCAATGGGATTGAAATACTTAAATTTGGATTTTTCGTTAATCCTATTTATTGGAAACTATATCATTGATATTTTCACCAATTGTTTATGGACTTATAAAAATAAATCAAGTATAACAAATTTTTGATTTCAAATACTGAATTATTGATTTTTGTCTTGGACAAATATTCCGAATAAGAATAATTAAATATTCAAAGTGAAGCACAAGTGTAAACCCTAAATGAAGTCACCCACGTCCTTGGGTCTAATTGTAAATGAGGGTTTTCATCCTCAAGTCCATTATTAGAGGTACTGCTCAACTTGGTGTATTTGAACAAAATCTTATATTTCCAATCTGCCCTTCCTCCACCATCTTTCCTTCATAAATACCCTTGTAATGTCTTCCCAAGGGAGATGTCCCAAAGAGTGGCATCCCTTGGTGTTTAGGTGGGTCGGCCTTCCTATGTAAGTTTATTTTTTATTAAATGTGGTGCTCCTCTCAAGAGGGGCGATTTTAATTGTTGTGCCCTTGTCCTATGCTTGGAAAGGGATATTACAGTATGTGATCATGTAGAGGCAATGTAAGCCATAGAAAGAACAAATATAAATAGTCATCATTGATAAGTGAACAAGTAATATGCTGCAAAGAATGTACATTGAGATGTACTTGTGGTGAAAGATGCATCCTAAGATAAATGTCGTGGATGTTCAGATCAAGAGGCAACGACCACATGAAAACAAATCCAAGAGCTGGTAAAATGGTTAATGTAAGAGCATATTTACACATGTATGTGAAAGTAAAAGAATGGAGGGAGTGTAGAATCAAGATGTTATGTACCATAGATTATGTTTTGGCTATCAAAGGAGCCAATCAACCACTTGGAAGTAAAAAACGTGATTAATACAGACCCTCATATGAAATTGAATTCTAATGTTGTAGATGTGGTGTCACAATCCTAATGACACCCACATTTGTGTGATATTCATTGTGTTCATTATCTGTTGTAGAGCGTGTATAACAAACTAGACCATATGTTAGAATTTATTTAACAAATGTATCATCCTTTTTATTATGTATCTTTACACTCATTGAATAAATGGTTTCTGTTTTTGGTTCTTTCTCTTCTTGGGTAATGTATTTTATTTGTTTAAGGCCTTTTACTTGGTTCATGCCTTGATCTTTAACTTCTTGATTTTTTTTTGTAACCACACTTGCATTGGAGATAATGTAATTGTATATATTTTTTTTCTTGCTCTATATTTGTGGTATGTAAGTAAACCATCTTGGAAAGTATAGAAGATAGTCATATTAATAGTATCAGAATACCATCTATTGTAACCATGATTGTCCCAATATAACATTTCTTTATTCAATGGTCTTATGCACATATGATAATTTATCAACTATCTTAGGTAATAGAGAGATTGAAATAGTAACATTCCCCATATTATTTTCATATGTATGTTGTAAATCTCGATCACTATATCCCATAATCTTAAGAAATTATATCGTACTATATTGCGTTGTTGCTTATTATCTACAACAATGCCTTCTCTATGTTTGTTTCTAATAAGATCTCTAATGACCATTGATTCCTTGACAAAAACGTCCTAATAAACACCAATCCTCATAGAATATGAACTAGAAGAATATCTCCTCCTAGCAACATCTTCCTTAGAAGCTTAGTGAACAATTGAATCCTTTGCAGGGGCATCTTGGGATATTCGGTCTTCATTAGATGAGTGGTAGAAGAAGAGGGAGAAAGGGACCTTCTTGACCAAGTGTCAAAGTTTTCAAATGTAATAACCCCTTTATCTACAAGTTTTGTAATCCATTGTCTCAATGCATGGCAATCATTGTCACAATGTTCATTAATACAATGATAATTGCATAATGGTTTGGTCTGCACTCATTTGAGACAATTAGGAAGGTAATAGTAATTAGGAGGTAAATTGATTAGCATATTACTAAGTAATGTCTAAAAAATCTTATGTGGTCGATGTTTAAAACTATCAAATTTGAGTGGTTGAATCTTAGTTGTAGTAGGTGCCTTTATGGTAACATTGGTCTTGTAATTTGTCCTTTGATTCGTTCCTCTTATTTAGGACCTTAACTAGACTTTTCGGAGGTAACACCTTTGGTTCCGCCAGATAGGAGTTATAAAGTGGTATTTCTGTTAGTAATTTGACCTGTCAAGGCCAAATTACTACTCGTATCATTTGAAACTTTCAAGAAACCATTCAATAGCCCTTTAAAGCTAGAAATTGTGGCCTAAAAGCACTAATTTTGGTAAAAAATGTCAAAAATGTATTGTAAATAGGTCATTGTCATTTCAAAAGAGCATTGCCAAGTTCAAATATGCAGACAAGTCATGCACAAGGGTCAATTTCAAGATAAAATTGAGGTTTCTAAGAGCTACACGTGGTTTCAAGACCTCAAATTTTGTAGACAAGGTCATCATGACTTGAGGAACCTTCTAACAAAGTTTCATGGCCATTAAATGAGTGGAGATACTTGTTTTGTAACAATCCTTAGCGTGTCCGTTGGAGATCACTATTGGAGTAGACATCGTTCTGAAGTGCCACAAAAGTTTCGAAGACTAGGTAAAAGTTTGACAAGTATGAGATGATGTTGTTACATCATAATAAGACCTTTAAAGAGTGTCAAAACTCTAAATTTTAAGCAAACCATGCTTATACAGGCTTTTGCAAACAAATAGGCATATAGGTCAAAAAGGGGTTTTTTGACTTTTCAAGCAAAATATGCTTTCAAAGTGTTTTGATAGCATGGTACAAATCCTATGATGATGTTTTTAGGCATTAAGAAGCAGGTGAAAAGTTAATTTTATTTTAGTGAATTTTTTACTTTTTGCAGTTCTAGACACCCTTCGTAGCCTCCTTTTTAGATGTTCGTATCTTTCACCACGTGTGGAGTTTGTCCGAATGATATTAGTATGTTTTGAGGACCCCTATGTACTTAGAATTCATGAATAATTGAGATAAGTTGAGGGGATGTGCTTTATAAACAATCGTTAAGAGTGTAGGCAGCCCAGAATGCAGTCAAAACCCCGCAGACAAATTTCTCCATGTGGTAACTTTTCATATCTTTTGCATGGGAACCTAATATTTTCAACGATGTTAGGGGGGTTAGTGTGATACACATAAATGACAAGAGTTTGATATTTAGAGGTATGTACTTCATAAATCATCATTTTGAATTCCTAAACCCTCAAAAAACCAGTTTTGAAAAAAAAAAAAAAAAATTATTGCCATCAAATCATCTTGGATCAACATGAAACATTTTCAACTATCAAGTACAATCAGAGAGGATTTCATAAATGTCAATTTTATGCATGGAGCTATACGGATTAGGAAGAAATCATGTTTTTTGTGGAAAAAAATGTAAAATGAAGAACAAGATAGTTCAATGAAATCTAATCAATGGAGCTAAAAGCCTAAGACTTGTTCATCGTCAAATCTTCATTTGGTCATAAATCATCCCGAAAGTGTCCCAACCAACTTGATCAAAATGGCCAATCTACAGGAAAATGGAGCAAAATAGGCCTAGTCAACCTTGTTGATTGAATGGCAAGTATTTTTTCATCAAAATCAAATATATAGTGATGAAAAAAGTTGTTCCAGATATATTTCAATTTTTTTGCAGGTTTCATGGCTTCTTGTTGCAGGCTTAATAGAGTTCAAATGCACATATTGGCTTTTAGGCCTATTAGGTCTAATAGGCCTGGTTGGTCAAATGGTCAACTTGAAGAATGCATTGAAAATCTATCAAATGAATTAATTTTGGAGTTACCATGTGCCATATATGTTGTTTAAGTGGATTTTCATTCTCAAGTCAATACACAAGTTCCAATTCATGCAAGTTGAGTTGAAGTGGAAGTTGACTAGTCTTTGAGTCCACATCTCTTCGGTTGACTAGTTTCATGCATCTCTTATGCTTTTCATGCAAGATAAGGACATTCAAGAACAAAAACTCACTTTAAATATGGAGTTATATTCCAAATTATGATGTGATTTTCATGCAAGGAAGGTTGAGAAGTCAACATGGGCCCACCACTTCTCAATTCAACACCAAAGTAAAGGTCATGTAAATTTTTGAAGACTTTGAAGAATTTAAGACTTTGTTTAATTTTATAAAATGAATTTATTATTGAGGAATGGCATGGATTTTCATGCATGAGGATTTTGAGAAGTTAACATGGGCCCACCACCAATTCTATGTCAAAAATTGAAGACCATGCAAATTTTCATAAAGTTTAGATATTTTTATGAATTGTTTTAAAATTGTAAAAGGATTAGGTCTTGAATTAACTAGGATTTTGAGAAGTTAACATGGGCCCACCACCAATTCTATGTCAAAATTTGAAGACCATGCAAATTTTCATAAAGTTTAGAGATTTTGATGAATTGTTTTAACATTGTAAAAGGATTAGGTCTTGAGTTAACTAATCAAGACTAATCCTTCTCTAAAATCAACACCACATTGGTTTAAATTAGGTTTTAGACATATATATTGGTTTTTTCAAGCCATTTTTCATTAATTCTGGAAGCAGAGAAGAAATTGTAATTGACACCATTTTATCAAATAAAAGATGTTTTCGCATATGGTTTTGGAACATATTAGAGTGTAATTTGACTATGTACTAGCATACAAGTGGCATATAATTACCCTTTTGTAGGTCCTTTACACACCTACTGTGAAAATATCATCCTCTACAGGTCATTGAAAGAGTTAAGAATAGGATTTGCTTTGCAAACTTCTTTCAAGCCTTCTTTCGAAGCACTAATGTTCAGAGTTTGAATGCAGCGTTTTCTTTCAGATTCATGTGTCTTATTCAGTGTTTAGAAAGCTTTCAGAGAATACCAATCATTAAGGTGCATCACCCCATTAAATAGAATTTTCCATTTCAATTTCTTTCTCCCTTTTTATCCCAAAAAATCAAAATAGATTAGTTTTAGAGATAAATCTTAAGGGAATCAACTCTCTCTGGAGGTTCTTCTCACTTCAGGGTCACCCACACTCCGAGAAGATCCAATTGTATTAGCTGGAGAGAATGTGTGCCTTGCACATTTTCAAACAGGGTGCACTCCAGAGTGATAACAATTTCCTTAAGTGGAGACATGAGACCATTACTGAAGATGAATTGTTTTCCCAAATCCAAAAGTTGATACCATAAAGAGTGTAATGTCCTCTTAAATCTTAGAATTTAATCTTCAATAAGCTCATCATGATCTTGCTTTAGACTTTGTAGATGTTCCAATGTGAATTTTGTAACTTTTTGCTTATTAAAGTTGAACAAGAAAACATCTTATAATTTATTAAAATAAGGCATGTAGCCACTAGGGTGTGAGGCCCCAATTTTCACAGGGCTAGTTTTTAAGCCTTTTTCATTGTCTCATATGACCTGGTGTGACATGATCCTTATATTATTTGAGACATGAGACACTTATTTTCATATTGCTATATTATTATTACATTATTACTACGGCAATGGTTTTGTGTACTTGATGTTGTTAGTTTTGATTACATAAATATGATTCAAATGCTAGTGGTAGATGATTTCAATTGTTCATTGAGATGCACATTATATTGTCATACTAGTATAGTTAATGCTTCTTTAATACATAGTTGATTATATAGATGTTTGGATGATTGACACATGTATATTACATCATAATGATTATGGATATGTGTTTCAGATGTTTTACATATGCATTTTATATTGATAAATATTACTTGAGATGTTTACATTCAACAGCTTTGGCTCCTAAAATAATGTAATTTTATGGGTGAAATGATGTGTAGGTGATAGGGGAGGCCAAGCGAGGGCACTGGGACTACGTCAAGCATACGTGCACTATTGGTAGTAGTTTTGTAGTGGCTTCATGACTCTAAAATAAAATCCAATCATAGTGTTATCTTTTAACTTAATCTTTAGTTTTGACACTCTTTAACCCTCTTAAAACTATCCACACCCTCATGGCACTATTCGTACATTTTTTGCAATACCTTAGGAGTCACCTTAACTTTAAATTTAATCATAAAGGTAAAAGTGTAAACCATTTAAATGGTCCCTTAACTGTAAGTTGATAAAAAGTGTTATAGAGGTGGTTGTGAGTGTATTTAAGATTACTTTTGACCAAGGGATGGGCTAAGACCTTTTTAGAGTGTTGAATAAGTTATATGATAGCCTAGGTGCCCATTTATGGCATGGAGAAGAGAGAAAATTAATGGGTATGGGCAATCCTTGATGTGCATGTGACAGGGGAGGAGGGGAGAGCGGGGCAAGGGGAAAGCGACGGAACTAGGATTACGCCAAGTATAAGTGCATCATTGGTATTAGTTGTGTAATTGCTTCATGACTCCCTTAAATTAAAATCCAATCATAGTGTTATCGTTTCACCTAGCTTGAGTTTTAACACTCTTTTGACTCTCCTAGAACTATTTGCACCTTCTTGACACTGTTTATATATTTTTACAATACCTTAGGAGTCACCTTAAATTTAAATTAAATCATAAATGTAGAAGTGTAAACCACTTAAATGGTCTCTAAACTGCAAGTTGATAAAAAAAAGTGTTATAGATGTGATTGTAAGTGTATTTAAGACCCTTTTTGACCAAGAGATGAACTTAGACATTTTTAGAGTGTTAAACAAGTTATATGACATCCCATATGCCCATTTATTACGTAAATAATAGTGAATATTAATGGGTATGGGCAAGCCTTGCTTGCCCACATGGGTGTGTAAGGTGAGTCCATGCTTAAAGAAGATTTTTTTACGAAGAGCCAAGAAATGAGAGGGGACAAATTTCACATTATCATTGGCCATCAGATTTGAGTATTTTATCTATAAGAGCGAGCAAATCCTTCATTCGAAGAATGTTTTGGCTCATTTTCAAATTAAAGTGTTGACAAGAGCTTAAAAAATGAAAGAATGAGCTTGGATAAAGAGGACGAGGGCTTGTTTTGGGAAGGAGATAACTTGCTTCAGACACTTGTAGAAGATTCATTTTTTATAAAGTCAAGTAGTGGAGCTAAGGTAGGCTTCCATGTCACCCATACATGTTTCATTTTTTGTTTTAAAGGAAAATCTCTCTTATCTTCTTGCCTTATGCTTTCAAAATGATATGTGTCCACTTGGCTTACCCTCTTTTCTTGTTGTTTTTTATGGTTGAGCCTATGGCCACCATAAGTGTTTTTAGTTACATATTTTGACTTGGAGAATGAACAATCCCTCCATGTTTGTTGGTTGTTTCTACAACACATTTTGTGATTTAAATTTGTATTGTTATGTTATTCAAATGGGCTTGGATTGTGTACATGATATATGTCTTTGTGAGTATGGCTTACATAGAGGAACTAAGTTCCAAGTCTTCCTATGAAGCTCTAATGCATGGGGGTTTGGGAAAAGGGAAACCCTTGTGTTTCCAAGATCCTCCCATAGTAAGAATTGGTGAAATGGAAGCACTCCAATGTCCTCCTCCCACCCCATAGTGTAGAGAGTGAAAATTTCCATCCACAATGAGTGAGTTTGGAGTCTTGATAAGTATTCAATATTTTGTGGTAGTTGTGTATGTAATATAAATTTTTATTCAAGTATTATCAAATTATGATTTGTAGAAGCCTTTTGTTGAAGAAAAATTGTTAATTGAGACTCTTAGTTGTACATTCTAGTTGAGCTTGTCATATTGTCATTACCCACATTTTCCCTTGTTTTATATTACTTTACTTTAAACTATTGGTATCGGTTATGCTCAGAGTTGGGAGTCCTAAGTTCGAAGATGCTTAGAGAAACTACCTAATAATGGTAAAAGGATGGGAGACAAGCCCCTTCTTGGCTTGGCCTTGTGGGTGCTTTTGTGAGCTTGTTTGGAGATATCTTTCCTTTCATTATTTGGTAAATATAAATGTTTATGCAAACAATTATTGGTTGATTTAAATACATTTGTATGTAATATTCAATTTGTAACCAATGTCAAATATCAGAAAGGAAAGTTGGTGTATATATTATGAGCTTTCATGCATTGTTGTTTCATTGAAGTGTTAATCGAAAGGAGAAAGATAAAATTTTGAAATTTAAATTGAAATTTTTGTATGAACAATGTCATTTGTTGTTTTCCATAATATTTCAAAAATAAAAATAAAATTTTGTTTCATATTGCTCATTTTACATTTTTTTTTTTTTAATTTGGCAAGATAAAAAACAGGTTTTTCAGGGCTCTTACAACCACAAAGTATGACAAAACACAACAGAAACAAATCTTGAT
Source organism: Torreya grandis (assembly GCA_037957365.1). NCBI lineage: Eukaryota > Viridiplantae > Streptophyta > Pinopsida > Cupressales > Taxaceae > Torreya > Torreya grandis. The sequence goes on from JARHVA010004490.1 coordinate 967,688, forward strand.
ACAAACAATACCACGAGCTAAACAACAAAGAGGGACTTCAGCCAACCAACCAAGAACCTACCACAAAAGTAAAGTAAACAGACAAAGGACAAGACTAGAAAACTATAAAGAAACATAAAAACTTAATCAAAAGACTCCTCAAAGTCAGTGTGTTTCTTGGGAGTAGCACGTTCTAGCTTGCTTTCCTTGTCCTTCAACATTTCCTTCAAGATTTTACTCTGAGTCCACTTGCTTAGGGCTTTAGCCATTCCCTTTGGGCCTTTCTTCTTTGATGTCTTACGTCCTTCTTGTCAATGTGGGTCTTCTAATTATATTCAATCCTTTTTGAACAACTGTTAGTCTTAGGAAGGGATTGGGAGAGAACATCACCCACAACTTTGTCCTTTAAGGGGGTCTCATCATCAGCTTCTTTAGTCAGTTTTTTTCCTTTTCCCAATATTAAGGTTATTTGAATCCTTCTTGAACTTGTCACTTTCAAATTTCATAGTATTCCATTATTTCATCAATTCTGTCATAGATCTACCCATTTATTGAATTTTAGCATCAAATGCTCTCAAATTCTTCTTATAGTTCCAATAGGGGTCCTCAAGGTCACACTTTTCCTCTCCCTTATTTCCATCCTTCTTGGACCAAGTGATAATGATGGATTTGGGCTTCTTTCCTCTCGACGCAAAATGGTTTATAACCTTGTGTTTTCCAGACTTGGTGCTGGAAGGGCTCAAAGTGAGTTGGGTGTTGACCGATGGAGAGACAGGTTTTCAATTTTCGAAGAGGCGGTCTGTCATGTCCTCTCTCGGATTACCACAATCCTTCTCCAAAGTACCATCCTTGTCGCTTGGAATCAACTACACCTCCCTCCCCCTCAATGCTTCCCCTTTTTTTAACAGGTGGAATATAAGGCCCTAATGGATAATGTCATTGCCCTGGTTTATTTGATAAGTTAAAGTAGTGCTTTGCAATGACTTCAAAAGAAAATATAAAAGACTGATTTTATGTCCACAGAAATAATTCAACAATAAGAAGCGATGAGAGAAAATTAGTGTGAACTTATCTTTAAGGGTGAGGTATTTCATAATCTGGAGGCACACTTCAGGCCACCATCGATGCAGATTCTACCTTGGGAAACATTTTTTATCGGTCTTTAAGATGGCGTTTGTTTTAAAGAATGTGTGCATCAATTCAAATCTTCTAATTTTGTCTTTGAAAGCCTTAACACCTTCCCAACTCATACCGGTGACTTCGCCAATCAGTTCATCCATAATCACAATCTTTAGCCTACGCATTTGAACTGAGTGTTTATCCCAGACAAGGGAAAAATCCTTAGCCAACTTGACGTCATGCCCTATAATCCACTCCATAAATTCTGATAGCCCACCTTTATGTAGCCTTTGCCAAACTCTTTGATTACCTTGGACTTTAGCGCAAGAGATTGGCTCCAATCTATCTTTGTCTCTACCCATCCTTACAACTTTTTCTCCCAGACAGTTTTCAGAAGGATTGTTACACTTCAAATTCCTCACTGAGAGATTATGAGCTTCGAAGCAGTTGGGTTCACATTTAGTCCTGATAGCACGGGTAACCATAACTTCCCCTTGACTAGTGTAATAATTATGTAGAGTGGGATTTAAATCTCGCATGTTCGAAACAGAGCCTCCCACGTGTGACCATATCCAATGCAATTGAGGATAGACTGCTAGAATCATTGTGTATCACTTCATTTAAGTGGGGGGTGGAGGGGGAGGAGGTTGAGGTTGAGGGGAACTGATGGTCTCATGCCACACGATCGACGAGAGGTACCCAACCCCTATATTACCAAAGCCGCCCACCACCACATTTCCTTCTCTAAATATATGGCCAATGGTCACCTCTCTAAAAAGGTTGAGAAGGCCTTTAACATTGTCAATAATCTGCTTGATGGTATGGGAAGGGATTACCTTGCCCGAAAGAGCGTCAAGTATGTTAAGAGAGTCCCCTTTGATGACGAGCTTTTCTATCTTAGACTAAACCATGAGCTAAATACCCCAGAATGAGGCTTTAACCTCTGCCATGTGATTAGTTTGGAATCCTAGGGGACTTGCATAAGCAACCACTGCCACCCCTTTTGAGTCCCTGATAACTCCTCACCCAAACATTCCCCGGGTTACCCTTTGAGGCCTTGTCAAAGTTTAGTTTCATCCAACCCCTAGGGGGTTTAGACCATTTTTTTTTACTCCTATTAGCTGTCGGCCTACAACTATCAACCTCTTGATTTAAGTTCCAATTGAGTAAGATAGAGAAAACATCCTTCGATCCTGTGTCCTTGTCTTGGGGAGAAAAAGTTTTCCACTTCTTTTTTATTGTGGAACATAATCTAAGACAGACTTGGAATTCCACCTTTTTTTGGTAAAAATGCAATCGCTTTTAGCTTTCCAAATTTCCCAGAACCAGTGAGGAAGAGTGAGTTTCCACAAAAAAGATATGGAAGGCAACTTCCAAGGTGGCTTCAACTGAGTTATTAGATCCAGAATGGAATTGGGTCAGAGCCAAGACACATTGAACTTCTAAAACAAAGACTCCAAGACTAGAGAATCAAAAGGACAAGCCAAGAAAAGGTGGTAAATTGATTCCTCAGAGACTTTGCAAAGGGAGCACCTATTTGGAATTGTCAAACAACTCTTTCCCAGATTGTCAGTAGTATTGATTTTGTCTTGAACCACCAACCAAAAAAAGATGTTGACTTTAGGAGTGAGGTGCTTAACCTAAAGAGGTCTCCAATGGTCTCGCTCCTCAACCAAATCCAATTCCATAAGGTAGCCTGATTTCATCGAGAAAGCCCCACTATCATTTGCGGACCAAAGCAAGATATCTTCTTTGAGAAAGATGGGGATGTGGAACTATTGAAGTTCGACATTAAGATCTGGAATTGTTTAAAGATTTCTACATTATCAAATTCTAGGTGTAGAGTTTTCCAAGAGTTGATGCCATCCACACAAGACCAATAGTCTTTGACCTTTGGTCCCCAAGAGGTTTTGAACATAGCGTTGAGATTGTTCCAAGGGGCATGAGCAACAAGTGGAGACTGTAAGATCCAGGGATCAACCCAGAAGTCAACCACCTCCCTGTTACCAACCTGCCACCTACTGTCTTTTTATAGAAGGCTCCTACAACTAGAAATAATTTTGCATGTATTTTATTTTAAGAAGCGTTATTTTCATTTCAACATTTTTTTTTCAAATTCAATTTTAATAAGAAGTAGGTTTCTTCAAGATTTCATTGCTTTTCACATGTTGGCAAGATTCTCTATTAGCTAAGGACCAAACCGCAAGTATCGCAGAGTTGATTTTGTTACCACAACAACATACCATTTCTTTAGGCTGACAAAACATAAGATTCTACCGACTAGGTATTGTGGTAAGAATGAAGGCTCTATAGAGACAAAAGGCGACCTGATTAGAGAAAGGGCATGTCTCACACAAACATGACCATTGAGTTGTATTGTATTGCATCAGTATTTAAACTACAACATTGTAATAAATTAGATATAGCATAGAAGAGATAAATTACAAAAAAGAATTATAAAAAGTTATATAACAGAGTAACCTATGTAATTGATTAAGGTAGTATAAAGTAAAGAGTATATGAACAATTATATTTGGTGGTTATATATATATATATATATATATATATATATATATATATATATATATATATATATATATATATATATATATATAAGACAAGAGTTAAAGTAGGAAATACTATGTTTTATGCATTGTGTATGAGTGACTATGAATATATGTGTATGACTATGAATCTGTTGATGTTGTGGATTTGCACCCTTTACAGAACGCTGAGCTTCTATCTTCCACGCGACACAATGGAGACTCCCCTCTTGTTGTGGGTCTGGCAAAACTGATGGGAGAATCTCTAGATAAGGGCTAAATCCCTTTCATGCATCTCTGAGGTCCTGGATTTTCTACTGCTAACAATGGGGGGGGTAAAAGAGAGAAGGCTTACTGAAAAAAGAACCTAAACTAAACGGTGATGCACAAAAAATGGTTGATCTACTCAGCTTTGACATACACTTTCCACCAAGAACAAGATGACATACATTGCATTTGATACGATATATTCTTCTGCATCAGTGACCCAGGGGTCCGTGGAGATACAGGGAGGAAGAATTACCAGAGGCGTTCTAAGACACACCATGGCAGCCTGTTCACATGCGCCTATACTCTGCTAGGGACACTTCTAGCTAACCTGCAAAAGAAGAACTCACAATACACTAGACATGCTGGAATTGTTCTATGAAAGCATAAAGGAAAATGACGTAACACAGGACAAAGCCATAGACATATACGAAAGTGCAAGCTCAAAATGGAGGTTAAAATGCTTCTTTTTTATTCAAAGTAAATTTCCTGCAGGGCTACGCCATACAAGCTGAGAGATATTCCTTCTCGAATGAGAAGTTACCATTATATATCCAGAGGGAAGAAGCAAATGATGCCCTTTGAAAAAGACTTTGGTGCCATTTTACAAGTAGCCCATGTGCATTGAGAGCATTGGGAAGAGGAAGCCACTTGAAAGAGAATGTTGTGTCGACTCCAGTTTTGACTTTAGGCATTTAAAATTATTGTGAAACCATGGTCTGTGCCTCTTTGTCTGCAAACAAGACCGCTCCTTCAAGACATTCACGCGGTTTGTCTGCTTATCAATGCAAAGTGTGGAAGAAACCGACGTGTCTTCATTGTTCGCGCTCCTTGATGACCGCTTGGTGGAGACTGTTTCAACTGCTGGAATAACTCTCTTGCCAATGCTTCCCTTTTTCCACTTGGGATATTTTGTCCATATCTCGTTTGGCTCCTTCTGGCTTTGTCCTTTGTCATCCCTTGGCTCTTTCTGGCAATCTGAGCCCTTTGGCCTGAAGGCCTTTGAATTCCTTCGGGTTTGCGCTTAAGCATTTAAAGATCAATGGCTATTTCATTGTTGTAAAGTTGACGTTCACGTCCCCATCACCATTTGGTCAATTCTTTCGGCCTTTTCTTTGTTCGGGTCTCTGTCGTTGAACCTTTTGGTTGAACTTGAACCATTTTTTGGAGTTCAATGGTTCAACGGTTCAATGGTTCAACACTTTGTGTTCTGCAAAGAGTCGCATCCATTCAATTTTCCTTTTGAATTAGATGTATCGTTGAAACGACCACTTGAACCAACTTGTTGAACCAAACACTTTAAACCTTATGATTGAACCAACTGATTGAACCCTCCAATTGGACCATCTGATTGAACCAACACTTTGAACCAACTAATTGAACCAACTGATTGAACCAACAATGGTTCAAAGTTCAAAGTTCAAGGTTCAAAGTTCAAAGCTCTAAGCTCTTTGGAAAGATCATGTCGTTGAACACTGACGTCGAACCACTTTTTCCAACCTTAAGGAAAAGTGTCTTGAACATATTCGGTCTCTTTCCTTGTGAATTTCTTCAGCCAAAAGTCTGAAGAAGCTTTGTAAAAAGCCTTGCATTCTTCGAACTGGTTCATCTTTTGTCAGAAGACTTGTGCGAACCAAATTTGAACTAGCTCAGAACAGCAAGGGGAAGGAGACTGATTTTGGCATGTAGGACCATGTTGGGTGAATATTTTGTCAACAAATTACTGATGAGCAAAATAGGTCTGATCAACCACAGCTAGGAAGATTGATCGGCCAAGTGTGCAGGTTTACCACATCAAAAGGGGACAAATCTCTCCTCTCATCAAGGGGAGGTTCCCTATAAGTATGAAGGGGCTATATACTATAAATATATGTAGGAAATAGCACTCAAGGGTAGAATATCACCATCCATCTCTTTTTTTTTAAAGATGATGTTCACAGACAGGAAAAATCTTGGTGAAGACACTGAAGGTACTTCTCTTCTTTCAGAAGTGGTCTTACAAGAAACAACAAGAGTTCTTTTAGGTAATGATAAGTGACTGGTAACAATATACAATAACCAGCAAAATGAAGTGTAGCACAAAGTCTCCACTTCAGTTGCCCAAAGAGTGAAATACGAAAGACAATGAGGGCACAAAGTCGTCCCAAGGTCTTTTACACAGAAACAGAAAATAAAGAAACACACTAAAGGCAATTGTAGGTAGCACAAAGTCTTCCCACAGTTGGCTTCAGGACATCTTGATTATCTCCACTAGCTCTGTGTATTTCATTCAATGGACAAGAAAACATTCAGAAGGCAGACATAAGAACAGTCTCCTAAATGATACAAGCTATGACAGCACAAAGTCTGAAAGTAACTTGTTTTCTCATTCAAACAAAGAAAAATGATTAACAACTTGAACTCAAAGTCTCAGTGATAGCCTCTCAATTTTGGCAGAGTTTTGCTTCTTTTCACCAAAAAGATCTCCCTTCCAAAAAGAAGGGATTTACAACATATAGCAGCCCAGAAAAGACTGGCGCTTTGTTCCATGGAGCGACCCATGTCGCATTCAATGCTTTTTATGTGTCTTCAGTTTTGTCAAAGGACCATGTTGAAAATAGGATGGCGGCCTTAATTATGGCATGTCATTTCATCTCATATGTCTTCTCCTGGGTCTGGATCATCTGGTCTGTCCACTCTGATGTCTGCGCAGCTGTCCATTTTGTCTTTACTCCAAGGGAGAGCAATAGGCGCGTCTTCAATTTTTGCAAGCCAAAATATCTATTTTGTAGACTGTTCCACCTACTGGAATAACTACTGTGTAGATATTTCAGCTTTTCCCCCTTTCAGCTACAATTTGAGCTTTCGAGCTATCTTTTTCCCAGCTTGGTTGGCTCTCTCGGCTTCTCTTCTCGGCGGCTCTTCCTTTTGGCCTTGGCCTTAAGGCTTTTGAATGCATTCGGGTCTGCGCTCAAGCCTACAAAGATCAGCGGCTAGTTGGTTGTCCTGATTTTGACGACTGTGGGGACGTCGCCGGACTTCTGGATCCCAACAGCTAGTTCACGATGTTCAATTTTGACGTCTGCGGGCTTGTCATCCTCAGCAATTCCTTCGGCTTTGTTGTTTGATCCTTTTCAAAAGGGACTTGCCCTTCAAGGTCTTGAGAAAGGTCTGCTTTTTAGCTCGGTTAGAGCCCCCCGCAAAGGTACCTGCCTTTCAGGGTCTTTCGGCTTCGGGTAGTCTTCGGACTCCAATTCCTTTAGACAAAAAGTCTGAAGGAATTCCTTCAGACATTTTGTTTGAAGGAAATGTTCCTTTGTGTCTTTCCCACTTGCTTTGGCCGCTTTCCGTCAGGGTTCATCCTTCAGTCGGGTTAATTCCTTCGTACAAAAGTCCAAAGGAATTCAAGTCGAAGCCTTTTTCTTTTTTCTTTGCCTTGACCTTTTCCCAAAAGAGAACTCTGCCCTCCGCAAGGGTTGTTTGACCTCCAAAGTTGCCTTTTAGAAAAGTTGTGAAGGTCCTTTTGGCAACTAAGTGCCCTCTGCAAGGGCACTTGTCCTTCGGGCTCTTGGAAGACCCCTTTGAATTTCTTGATTGAAAACGCCTAAGTGTTGAGACCCTGTTTCTTTCCTGTAGAGTCCGAAGAAACCAACTTGCAGAGTCCGTAGAAATGAGTTCGTAGAACTGGGGGAGATCGTAGAAATGAGAAACCAACCTGCAGAGTTCGTAGTTTTGGGTCTTGAAGTCCGTAGAAACTGAGTTCATAGATTTCTTCATGTAGAGTCCGTAGAACTGAGTCCGTAGATTTCTTCTTGTAGAGTCCGTAGAACTAAGTCCGTAGTTTTCTTCCTACAGAGTCCGTAGAACTGAGTCCGTAGTTTTCTCTAACCTTGAAAGAGTCCGTAGAAATGTAGCTTGTGGAGTCCATAGAAACCTATCTATAGAGTCTGTAGTTTTGACCCTACAGAGTCCGTAGATTTAACATTGTGGAGTCCATAGAAACCTATCTACAGAGTCCGTAGTTTCAACCCTGCAGAGTCCGTAGATTTAAGCCTGCAGAGTCGGTTAGCTGGAAAAGTTTAAAAAATAGAGAATTTGAAGGCTCATAACAATTTTTTAGAAGAGAAGAGAGAATTTTTGGCTTGTAAGAGCAAAAATAATTCATGTGTCATCCCAAAAATGAGTGACACACTTTGGGGACAACCGCTGGCTCTAGTTGGGGAACTTAGTTAAGATTTTGAAGCAGTTGAGGGGAGTAGAAACCAAAATCTTCAGTGCCTTTAAGTGTGTCATTGGGCCATGGAGTCGTGCCAACCAAAAAGAAAGGCGTCAAAAATGAAATCGAGCAACAAAAAGCACAAAACAGAACAAAAGGCTATACAAATATACATATGTACAGGTCAACTTATCTAATATTTCAAGAATTGAAGCGCTTCAAATGTTGCCCACTATGAGGCAGAGAAAAGAGCGTGCCATCTTGATACTTCAACAGGAAACTATTTTTACCTTTGAGCTCATGGATAGTAAACGGACCTCTCCATAGGGAATCGAATTTCCCATGCATTCCCTTTGGTTCTCTTCTCTTGTCCCATAAAAGGACTTGATCTCTGATCTGAAAATCTTAGTTTTTTGTTTTTTGGTCGAAGAGCTTCTTCACCAGACTTTGGTGTGCAGCAATTCGGTCCACCACCATAGTTCCATGCTCATCTAGCTCAGTCAAGCACATGATCCTTTTGTCAATGGAGCTTTCATATGTCTGATGTTCGACCGCCTTTGCCAATTTCAGTGTTGGCAATTCCAGGGTGATCGGTATCTCTGCATTGAGACCATACATAAGTTGGAAATGTGACATACCTATCGCCCTCTTGAGTGTAATTCTATCTGTCCATAAAGCATCAACCAATGCTTCATGCCATGTCTGTTGGTTGTCATCCACCAGCTTCCTGATGATGGTCACCAGGTTCTTGTTGCTTGATTCAGCTTGGCTATTCCCTTGTGAGAAATAATCAGAGGAGTGGGAGAAGGTAATCCCATAGTAAATATAAAACTGAGTCATCTCATGAGAAGAGAAATAGGCAACATTGTCTGTCATAATCTTGGTTGGAACCCCGAACCTAGAAATGATGTTCTCTTTGAGGAAATTGCACACTACTTTTGAAGTAACATGCTTGGTTGGAATTGCTTCCACCCATTTGGTGAAGTAATATGTCGCTGTGAGAACATAATCATGTCCAACACTTGAAGATGGGTTTACAGTACCAATGAAATCAATTTTCCGTTGCTGAAATGACTCTTCTATGATCACTAGCTTGAGATGAGCTAACTTGGGTCTTCCAAAGAACTGTTGGCACAGTTCACACCTTCGTACCCATTTGTATGCATCATGGAACAAAGTAGGCCAGTAATACCTGGCTCTAAGAATCTTGTGGGCAGTCACAGGAGCATAAAAATGTCCTCCACAAGTCAGATTGTGGAAGAACCTCAAAAGTTGGTTCTGCTGCTCTTTATTCACGCAGCGAAGGAACACTTCATCAAGGCTCCTCTTGTACAGGTTGTCCCAAAAGACAATTGGCAGCTTTCAGTTTGACAGTCCTCCTTTCTTTACGAGACAGGTGGGTAGGACATTCACCGTAAAGTAAAGAAATGAGCAATATTTGAATACCACTTATTCATGGTGAAAACAAAGAGGATTGTGGGCGTGTCTTCAATTTCTTCTTTTTCTTCATGCCCTGCTTCTTCGAGTTTGTTGTCAGCAATCAATTGACAAAGGCCATTTCTCCGCACCAGCTTCGTCAATTTGATAACTAGATCAAACTCTTAGATTTTAGCAATCCAATTCCCTCTTTTGGTTCCAAACTCATGTTGAGTTAATATGGATTTGACCGTAGTATCAGGAACCAGGGCAGTAGTGTGGGAATTGAGGATGTAAAAATGGAAATGCTTTACTGCCTTGACCACCGCATAAGCATGTTTCTCCATGTTTAAATACTTCAGCTCATGAGTTTTGAGAGGACAACTCATGAAGGATATGAGAGATTCCATACCTTCTTTGTTCTGCTGAACTAGAATTGCTGAAAGCGTGTGTTCAAAAGCATAACTATACATGATGAAATCCTTGGTATAGTCTGGACAACCCAGAATTGAGGCATGGGCAATGGTTGTCTTGATGTCTTGAAATGCTAATTTGTCTTCTTCAGTCTAGCTGAAGGTGGCCTTTCCTTTCATCATATCCAAAATATGACGAGTCTTCTCAGTGAACTCAGGGATGAACCTTTGTAAAAATTCACTTTTCTGAAAAAAGAGTGAACTGCAGTCTTACTCGTGGGCAGAGTAAGCTCTGGGATGGACTTGACTCTTTCTGAGTCAATCTTTATGCCTTCCTTAGATACAATATGTCCGAGAAGTTTCCCTTCTGTCACTCCAAAAATAGACTTCTTGGGGTTAAGAGAAATGCCATTGTGGCGGCAGCGTTCCAACACTTGTTGCAAATGGCGCACATGATCCGGGCGATGCTTAGAAAAGATGGTTAGATCATCCAGGTACACTACAATGAATTTATCTATTTCATCTTTGAAAGCAAGGTCCATTGCTCCCTAAAAGGTGGCGCCAGCATTTATCAGGCCAAATGACATTCTCCAATAGGCAAAGGTGCCCTAAGGTGTGGTGAAGGCAATCTTATGCTGGTCTGCCTCACCAACTTCAACTTGATTGTATCTTGAGAAGTCGTCTAGCATTGATAACATCTCCGAACCGGTCACTGTCTGAAGCACTTGATCCATGATGGGCAGAGAATAGTTAACCTTTAAGGATGACTGATTCAAATTCTTGAAGTCCACACAAAGGCAAATTTTGCCATTTTTCTTCCTCACAGGCACTATGTTTGCAATCCATGTGGAATGATGGATTGGAAAAATTATCTTGGCATTCATCATTTTCTATATTTCAGACAGAATAGTACCTAATATCTTCGGATTGTACTATCTGAATTTTTGTTTGTAAGGCACCGAATTGCTTTTGAGAGGAATGTCATTGTAGATTTCTGCAGGCCTGAGTGACTTTAGATCATCATAGGAGTATGCTAGGACATCCATGTACTGGCGGAGTAGAGCAGTGAACTTGGATCTCTCCTCAGGAGTGCAACACTTCTCAATGTTCACCATCTTGAGATCTTCTTTGATACCCAAATTTATCTGATCAAACTCCTGAGAGGAGCTTGAATCTGTTTGTTGTTGTTTGATGAATCTGTCATGTTTGTCAAACAGCCTCTCAAGAAAACCAGGCCGTTTGAGATTTTATTCCCTTTGAGTTGCAGGAACTCTTCACCTGCATCTGCACTTGATTCAGGGGCTGGTTCAAGCTTTTAAGGCTCACTACCTTCGAAGTGCCGCTGTTCAAAGCTGCCTTTTTGCTCTATGAAGGTAATGATTTTGTTGTCATGGTTAAACACCTGCCAATGAATGACATTATCAGGTACACTTGGTCGAAAGAGTAGCTCAATAGTGTACCTATCTCTTTTGAAGTTTGGGTGAGGGACTAAGAGAGTTGCTGAAACAGCCAATGCATCAACTCTGTCATTGAATTCCCTAGGTATGACAGAGATGCTGAAAGCATCAAAGCATTCAAGTTGATTCCAGACTAGATTGCGGCAGTGGTGCAGTCTCTCATTTTTAGTTTGATACAGGTTTTTCATTTGACAAACCACTAGTTCAACATCTCCTTTAGCATGAAGGAGCTTGACACCTTTGTCACAAGCAACCTTCAATCCAAGTAAGAGAGATTCATACTCAGCGGTGTTGTTGGTGTTGCTGAACTGCAACTTGTATGATGAAGAAAAAATATCTCTTTGAGGAGATATCAGCACAATTACGGCACTTGAATCGGTAAAAGAGCAACTGCCATCAAATTTCAGAATCCATACCTCCTCAGACACTGATTTTTTCTTGGATTCTTCTTCGTTTGGAGGGGAAGATTCCTCAGCACTTGTACTGCATTCTACCATCCTTTTTGTTGTTCCAGCTGAAGGTATTTTCAGGGTATCACATTCAGGAGTTTTATTAGGTGCTTCATGGACTTCCTCTATGGTTAAGAAATAATTACCCATGCCTGAAGACTCAAATAAGATTTGAGCTTCAAACGTTGATGTCTGAGTAACCACGTATTTCACTTTCTTTTCAAGAAGCAGCGTCTTCATGACACCTTTGACAGGGATTCTTGCCTCGTATAAGTCCATGCTCAACTCACCACCAACATCCTTGCAAAAAATTTGGCCAAAAAGGATGAATGATGCTGGGACATCTGTCACAAGGATAGTCATCTTGATTCTTTTGTCTGGGAACGCTACAAATGTAAATTGAGCGTCCTTGATTTGTCCCAGCAGTGGCACTTGTTTGTTCTCCATGGAGAAACATCTCCCAAATGTCTTGGTCAGTGTGAGACCAAGGGTTCTGCCACTTTGGTAGGCATGACATTGTCTGAAGCTCCGGAATCAATGATACAATTGCTCAGCTTGTGACCGTTTATCAACAGAGAAACATAGAAAGACTCTATTTTTCTAGGGGCAGCAGGAGGAGTAATGACAAAGTTGTTTGGGATAGACATGTTTTTTGGGGGATCATGAGTTACTTTCTTAGCTTCTTGTCTTGCTGGGATGGTTTGGTTCTTTACACATTGAACCAATTTATCTAACTGATCAGGGTTGGATTGCAGAAATTCAAATTTAGACATTTGGATCTTAGTTCTCTTGACATGGTCAATTATGTCAAATGTCTAAAATGAACTATGAAGAGGGGAAGGGAGTTCATCCCTCTAGTTTTTAGGAGGACTGATTTGTGAATTTGAAGTTGAAGGTGAAGGCAAGTTTGGAGCACTTATTTTTTTAGCAATCACCTAGTCATTGGGCTGGAAAGGTAGGGTGGTTCCCCACTTAGCAATTAAAATTGCACGCTGAGATTGCTCCTCTATCTTTTCTTTATCAGCGTGTTGGGCTGACTGGTTTTTGGACCGTGTGAAAATAGCGTATGATCCTTCAGCTGCTTTACTTTCACTTCTGGGTTCATCTTGATAATTCAGGAAACCAATGTTGGATTCGCCAACTGATTCTTCTTGGTCCTCCGTGAAGAGATCAACGTCATTTTCTTGATCAAACTCAGGTTGGAAATAAGAATCATGTTCTGTTTCTAGATATCCAACTGCTGAGTTGGTTGGAGGCGCTTCAATGGCCAGGTTTCCTCGTGGGGGAGGAAGATGATTTGTTTGTCCTTGATTCCTGGCCGCATTGCCTTGGTATGACTAATTCTGAAACGTCCTCCTTAGTGTATCTCTGTATGAAGGAGCAGATGACATCCCCTGCGCCATTTACTTTCTAAGAGCTAAAATTCGTTTTCTAGCTTTTGCACCATTTGATCAGTGGTCGCTATAGGTGAGTATTCTGAAGATGAAGAGGATTTACCTTTGTTAGGGTCTCTTCTTATCTTTCCTGCCAAGATAAGGTCATTTTCTACCCAGTAGCCAAATCTTGAGCAACAGTAAGGTCTATGTGGCCAGCCTATCTTAGTAGAAAACTCACTTCAAGCAGCTGTTTGTTGATGAAGAAGCATTTGAAGTTTTCAGGTGTTGGATGAGCAATGGAAGGAATCCGATTCCTTAGCTTGTCAAACTTTGCAATGAAATCTCTCATAGGTTCCTGAGGCTCCTTCTTCATTTGTGTGAGCTGGGCCAGCAAGGCATGTGCATCTTCTGTAGGCTTGAACTTTGCTTCGAATTTGGCTTTGAGTGTGTCCCAATCAGTGACTGATCGAGCTTGCAAATAGTAGAACTAGTTTGCAGCAGCGCTTTGTAGTGTCTCCACAAATAGCTTGACTGCTATGTCTTCATACTCTACACCTATCACGCCATAGGCTATGCTAGAGGCTGCAATGTGTTTATCAGAATGAACTTTCCTAGCACCAAAGAATTTGGAAAAATTCTTCCTTGAACTGCGTGGAAGTTCATGTAGAGGTGGAGTCAGATTGAGTGGACCAAAAGAGTTACCCCAGGGGCCTTGAGCTGCCATGATTGGATTATGAAAAAGGGGGATAATAAATCTGGGTGGAGTATGTACAGACAAAGTTCTGCTAACAACAAAAAAAATAGCTCTGCATTGTGTTGGTGCCCTGGTACGAGTAGGAGAAACACTCTTGTATCGTTGAACTTGAAGTTGTGGAGGAAACAAATCAAAATTTTCTTGCTACACCAACTCAAAGACAGGGTCAATAACACCTTGGGCTCTTTGATTTCTTGTATAATGTGGAGTCGCTAGAGTCTATAATGGATAAGGGTAGGAATTTCTTCAATATGAAACTTAAGGCTTCAGACTGCATGTTAGAGTCCCCAACAGAGTCGCCAAAAAACTGTTGGGTGAATATTTTGTCAACAGCTTACTGATGAGCAAAATAGGTTTGATCAACCACAAGGAAGATTGGTCGGCCAAGTGTGCAGGTTTACCACATCAAAAGGGGACAAATCTCTCCTCTCATCAAGGGGAGGTTCCCTATAAGTATGAAGGGGCTATATACTATAAATATATGCAGGAAATAACACTCAGGGGTAGAATATCACCATCCATCTCTCTTTTTTCAAAGATGATGTTCACAGACAAAAGAGAAATCTTGGTGAAGACACTGAAGGTACTTCTCTTCTTTCAAAAGTGGTCTTACAAGAAACAACAAGAGTTCTTTCAGGTAATGATAAGTGACTGGTAACAAGATACAGTAACCAGCAAAATGAAGTGTAGCACAAATTCTCCACTTCAGCTACCCAAAGAGTGAAATACGAAAGACAATAAGGGCACGAAGTCGTCCCAAAGTCTTTTACACAAAAACAAAAAATAAACACACTAAAAGAAATTGTAGGCAGCACAAAGTCTTCCCACAGTTGGCTTCAGGACATCTACCTGATTATCTCTACTAGCTTTGCTTATTTCATTCAATGAACAAGAACACATTCAGAAGGCAGACATAAGAACAATTTCTTAAATGATACAAGCTATGACAGCACAAAGTCTGAAAGTAACTTGTTTTCTCATTCAAACAAAGAAAAATGATTAACAACCTGAGCTCAAAGTCTCAATAACAGCCTCTCAATTTTGGCAGAGTTTTGCTTTTTTTCACCAAAAAGATCTCCCTTCCAAAAAGAAGGGATTTACAACATATAGCAGTCCAGAAAAGACTGGCACTTTGATCCATGGAGCGACCCATGTCGCATTCAATGCTTTTTATGCGTCTTCAATTTTGTCAAAGGACCATGTTGAAAATAAGACGGTTGCCTTAACTATGGCATGCCATTTCATCTCATATGTTTTTTTTTGGGTCTGGATCATCTAGTTTGTCTACTCTGATGTCTACACAGCTGTCCATTTTGTCTTTACTCCAAGGGAGACCAACAGGCTGCGCCTTCAATGCTTGCAAGCCAAAATATCTATTTTGTGGGCTGTTCCACCTACTGGAATAACTACTGCGTAGATATTTCGGCCTTTCCCCCTTTCTGCTGTGATTTGAGCCCTCGAGCTATCTTTTCCTCAGCTTGGCTGGCTCTTTCGGCTTCTCTTCTTGGCGGTTCTTCCTTTTGGCCTTGGTCTTAAGGCTTTGAATGCATTCAGGTCCGCGCTCAAGCCTGCAAAGATCAACGGCTAGTTGGTTGTCTTGATTTTGACAGTTGCGGGGACGTCGTCAGACTTCTGGATCCCAACAGCTAGTTCACAATGTTCGATTTTGATGTCTGCGGGCCCGTCATCCTCCTTAGCAATTCCTTCAGGTTTGTTGTTTGATCCTTTTCGGAAGGGACCTGCCCTTTGGGGTCTTGAGAAAGGTCTGCTTTTTAGCTCGGCGAGAGCCCCCCGCAAGGGTACATGCCTTTCAGGGTCTTTCAGCTTCGGGCGGTCTTCGGGCTCCAATTCCTTCGAAAAAAAAGTCCGAAGGAATTCCTTCGGACATTTTGTCTAAAGGAAATGTTTCTTCGTGTCTTTCCCGCTTGCTTTGGCCACTTTCTGTTGGGCTTCATCCTTCAGTCGGGTTAATTCCTTTGGACAAAAGTCCGAAGGAATTCCTTCGGACTTTTTGTCTTAAGGAATTCAAGCCGAAGCCTTTTTCTTTTTTCTTTGCCTTGACCTTTTCCCGAAAGAGAACTCTGCCCTCCGCAAGGGTTGTTTGACCTCCAATGTTGCTTTTTAGAAAAGTTGCAAAGGTCCTTTTGGCAGCTAAGTGCCCTCCGCAAGGGCACTTGTCCTTCGGGCTCTTCGAAGACCCCTTTGAATTTTTCGATTGAAAACACCTAAGTGTTAACAACTTGTTTCTTTCCTGCAGAGTCCATAGAAACCAACTAGCAGAGTCCGTAGAAACGAGTTCATAGAACTGGGGGAGTTCGTAGAAATGAGAAACCAACCTGCAGAGTCTGTAGTTTTGGGTCTTGAAGTCCGTAGAAATTGAGTCCGTAGATTTCTCCCTACAGAGTCCGTAGAACTGAGTCCGTAGATTTCTTCCTGCAGAGTCCATAGAACTGAGTTCGTAGTTTTCTTCCTACAAAGTCCATAAAACTGAGTCCGTAGTTTTATCTAAGTTTTCTCTAACCTTGAAAGAGTCCGTAGAAATCTAGCTTGTGGAGTCCATAGAAACCTATCTGTAGAGTCTGTACTTTCAGGCCTACAGATTCCGCAGATTTAACCCTGCAGAGTCCATAGAAACCTATCTGCAGAGTCCGTAGTTTCAACCCTGTAGAGTCCGTAGATTTAAGCCTGCGGAGTCTGTTAGCTGAAAAAGTTTGAAAATAGAGAATTTGAAGGCTCATAACAATTTTTTAGAAGAGAAGAGAATTTTTGGCTTGTAAGAGCAAAAATAGTTCATGTTGTCTCAAAAATGAGTGACATATTTTGGGGACAACAGACCAAAATGGTCAACTAAATTGGCGATTCCCAAGGGAAGCATCCCCTACTATGCTTAAGAAACCAGTAGCCTCAAAGTCCATTAGGCACGGAGTCAGAACGCAGCTTGAAAAGTTAACAACAGCCTTGAGAGATCCAAGAATCAATCATGAAGCTTTTACCCCAAACACAAAGGAAAACACACACAACAAAGGCTAAAAAACACTACTTCTGCAAACAGCACTTAGGGAAAACATGGAAAGAAAAACTGAAAGCAAACTACTATGTACAACTCACTAGGTATATTTGTCTCCCTCCTGGATCAAAGGGGAAACTTCTTAAGTCTCCTTTATGGCATGAAAACTTATGGTGCCAGACAAGTGGCTGAACGGAATGGAGATCTGGCGACTTGCTCTTCTTGCCTGCCACCTTAATTGGCTCGCATCTGAGTGAATCGAGGGCAAACATGCTTCCAACATATATGTATTCATCTTGTTCTTGGAAGCTTGCCTCCTGTTGGTTCTTCATGCTGGTGTGTTTCATCAAGAAATCAATGGCTTCTAGCTTATCACCATAATCCCTTTGATATGCATCATGGATTGACTTGTCTCCTTCTACCTTATTGAAGACGTCAAACTCATCTTCTACTTGATCATGGCTTTCTTGAAGAAGGGTGACTGTTGTGATGTCTGAAATGAGATCACAAACTGATTGCTCATCCCACAGAACATCACCTTCTTGTTCAAGGCTCTCTTCTTCAAATCTTTCCTCAAGATAGACAGGACTCTCTTTTTCCTGCTCAAAGACCAGAGTCTCTAGTTGTTCAAAGACATCCTTCTGATCCTCCTCCAACTTGAGTTTCATGGCATGGTCATCCTTCTCATCAAAACAAGGAAGTTCATCAAACAAGGGAGGAGAGAGCTCACCATGCTTACTTTCCTCTTCATATTGTTGGAACATCCGCATGTATGCATGACCTGTGTCTTCTCCATTGTTGATGATGTCTTCAAAGGGAGCATCCATGATGATTTCCTCTTCATTGTCATCCATGATAGCCTCTTGGGCAGTTGCAAATTGGATCCTCTCTTCTTCACTTGCCTCCTGCAAAACAGGTTCCTCCTTGAGAAGGGATGAAGTGGAAGGTTGATGGTTAAACTCATGTGCAAGAGGAGGCAGTCTTTGAGCTAGAATCGAATGATTCTCCTTCCATTTGGCTAGCACCTCATCTATATCAGATGTGGCTTGATAGCTCTCTTGAAGGAGTGTAGATGGGGTGTGTTCAAATGTAGAATCTTCTGCTTGATCTGAACCATCCATCACACTTTGGCTAAAAAATCTCATTCTGGACTCCAATTCTGCAATTCGCTTGGCTATATTCTCTTGAAAGAGTCTTTCTTGGAGGTCACAAGCATCATCATGATGAGTAGGAGCAACTTCATCTTCTTCAAGGTTTTGAGCAAAACCTTTCTCCTTCTCCTTTCTGCCCCATGATTCCATTATTTGCTTCCAACTCATGACCTTGGGATTGGAACTTTTCCCTTGTGAATAGGCAACAACTTTATCTTCTTCGAGGTCCCGAGCTGGTTCATGATATTCCCTTTTCCAACTTGGAATATTGACATCATGTTGAAAGACTTGAGGAGGTCGAGGAAGATTAGGAAGGGACTGTTGATATACAGGTAAGACTTTCCTGAAGAGAGGTGTGTTGGTTCATGGTATTCCCTTCAAAGGAGGATTCACAATCTAAAGAATTGAGAAGGTTGATCTCCATGAGAGGTTGCTTTAACGCCCTTTGATGTTGGAAAGCTAAATGCAAGGGATTAAGAGCAGGATTGGTTACTGCATCAGATGAGCTAGAGTGAGTGCGTGCTAACTGGTAGAAAGGATTTGGTGCACAAGAGGGGGCTTTCTTTAGAAAATGAAGGGGCTGCGTTGGAATTGGAGAAGGCACACACGACTGATTGCCTTGAATGGATGGATTCTTCCATTTTGACACCTCCTCCTTCATGGATTGCAAGGCCTAAGCTTGCCTGAACAAACACTCCTTTGTAAATAAGTTCTTGCTGATATCTATACTGCTCATCCAATCTGTCCATCTCCATCACCTGCTTCTCAAATTCTAGTGTTACTTCCCTTACTGTTGAAGGGCAACTAGGAGAGCTGCTTGAGGTGATTCCATGAACAACCTGAGCTTGATCAAAGTTATATGAAGGAAAACAAGGTCCATGATTTTGAGCAATGGAATTATACATACAAAAAGGTGATTTCTTGATGGCACCAGGACTGCTTAACTAGCTGATTTAACTCAGAGTCACCATTGGTGTTGATGAAAAGCCTCCTAAGGCTGGTTGGTTGAAGAACACACCAAAATTCAACTCTTTGGATACAAACTAGTTTGTCCCACCGGGCGTGCCAAAAACTGTTGGTTGACGTTGTGGATTTACACCCTTGACAGAAGGCTAAGCTTCTGTCTTCCACGCGACACAATGGAGACTCCCCTCTTGCTGTGGGTCTGGCAAAACTGAGGGGAGAATCTCTAGATAAGGGCTAGATCCCTTTGATGCATCTTTGAGGTCCCGGATTTTCTATTGCTAACAATGGAGGGGGGGAAGGGGGGTAAAAGAGAGAAGGCTTACTGAAAACATAACCTAAACTAAATGGTCATGCACCAAAAATGGTTGATCTACTTAGCTTTGACATACACTTTCCACCAAGAACAAGATGACATATGTTGCATTTGATACGAGAAATTCTTCTACATCAGTGACCCAGGGGTCCGTGGAGATATAGGGAGGAAGAATTACCAGAGGCGTTCTAAGACACACTATGGCAGCCTATTCACATGCGCTTATACTCTGCTAGGGACACTTCTAGCTAACCTCCAAAAGAACTCACAATACACTAGACATGTTGGAATCGTTCTATGAAAGCATAAAGGAAAATGACTTAACACAGGACAAAGCCATAGACATATACGAAAGTGCAAGCTCAAAATAGAGGTAAAAATGTTTCTTTTTTATTCAAAGTAAATTACCTGCAGAGCTACGCCATACAAGCTGAGAGATATTCCTTCTCAAATGAGAAGTTACCATTATATATCCAGAGGGAAGAAGCAAATGGTTCCCTTTGGAAGACTTTGGCGCCCTTTTACAAGTAGCCCATGTGCATTGAGAGCATTGGGAAGAGGAAGCTGCTTGAAAGAGAACGTTGTGTCGGCTCCAGTTTTGACTTTAGGCGTTTAAAATTATTGTGAAAGCATGGTCTGCGCCTATTTGTCTGCAAACAAGACCGCTCCTTCAAGACATTCACGCGGTTTGTCTGCTCATCAATGCAAAGTGTGGAAGAAACCAATGCGTCTTCACCGTTCGCGCTCCTTGATGACCGCTTGGCGGAGACTGTTTCAACTGCTGGAATAACTCTCCTACCGGCGATTCCCTTTTGCCACTTGGGTTGTTTTGTCCATATCTCGTTTGGCTCCTCGCTTTGTCCTTTGTCATCCCTTGGCTCCTTCTGGCAATCTGAGCCCTTTGGCCTGAAGGCCTCTGAATTCCTTCGGGTTTGCACTTAAGCATTTAAAGATCAACGACTATTTCATTGCCATAAAGTTGACGTTCGCATGCACATCATCATTTGGTCAATTCCTTCGGCCTTTTCTTTGTTTGGGTCTCTGTCGTTGAACCTTCTGGTTGACCCTGAACCATTTTTTGGAGTTCAATGGTTCAACGGTTCAATGGTTCAACACTTTGTGTTCTGCAAGGAGTCGTGTCCATTCAATTCCCTTGTGAATTAGATGTATCGTTGAACCTTATGATTGAACCAACTGGTTGAACCAAACACATTGAACCTTATGATTGAACCAACTGATTGAACCCTCCGATTGGACCATTTGATTGAACCAACCGATTGAACCAACAATGGTTCAAAGTTCAAGGTTCAAAGTTCAAAGCTCTAAGCTCTTTGGAAAGATCATGTCATTGAACCCTGACGTCGAACAACTTTTTCCAACCTTAAGGAAAAGTGTCTTGAACATTTTCGATCTCTTTCCTTGTGAATTTCTTCCGCCAAAAGTCTAAAGAAGCTTTGTAAAAAGCCTTGCATTCTTCGAACTAGTTCATCTTTTGCCAGAAAACTTGTGCGAACCAAATTTGAACTGGCTTAGAACAGCAAGGGGAAGGAGACTGATTTTGGCCTGTAGGACCAAAATGGTCAACAAAATCTAAGCACTACTTTTTAAAGTGAATATTAAGTCTTCTAATCAATACTAACTCTTGTGGTGCATTAATATAATTAAAGTTAAAATTTCCAACATAAAACTCTCTATAGCCAACAACTTCAAATTTTATGTCAACATCACAGATTAATTTTTCGATTTACAGTTAAATTGTTTTAAATTTTTCGTAAACTACTATAATTGCCCCAAATTTCTTAAGAAAAATATCAAACTTTGTGCAATTTTTATACACATAACAAAAAGCATAAAAGTGTCCAAATCAATTTTGGATGAAATTTTGTAGTTTTTGACATGTTGTAATTTGTTTCATAAATTCTGCACTTGCGGTTTGATTTCTATGATTTTTTTTAAACAATTAGATGCCTGTAGGGTAACTAGAAGTCACATAGAGCCTTTGGCCATGGAATGTGTCCCTAACTGAAGCATTGGCCTCAACCTTTAGTAGCAATCCTCCATGTGTTTGTGTGTTGTGCATAATAAGCCCTAAGAATTGATAGATTTGCTAGGTTGTTAACTCCCACAATCATTTTATTGGTGGTGTCATGTGAGCATTGTTGTGGTTTATGCTAGTGGCTTGGGGGAATGTCGTGTGGATTTTAATCCATGCAGTAACCCCAACCACAGTCTTCAATATATCAAGGGATGGTCAACAATTGTTGATTACCACATAATCGCTAGCATGTGAATTTTATTTAATATTATTTTTCTTTAAAAAAAATTGATAACCCCAAGTCATGCCTATAGATACATGTAAAACAAACTCAAATATCTTTATATCAAAATAGATTTTTAAAATGAAATAAAAATATAAAATGTTAAAATCTTGGAGACTCTATTAACGATAATCATCCATGAATGAGAAAGGTGAAGATGAATGACTATGGACAAGTCATCCACCAAAACCTTCTTCTTCTTTCCCTATATTTTAAATAGAAACTTAAAAATTTGATTCGAATTGTTTATTACCCTTCTTAAAGATTCGAGTGTTTCTTCATATTAACTAAATATGATGGCCGAGAAAGATGGGATCCAATGGTTCAGATACAGTGTTCCATTCTCAAGGAGTTAAGCAATGACACTTTAAACTCCTTTTCAGGTCATATGAGAAGTATGAGTTCTATTTGCTAAGCACTTTCCATAAAAGGTAAGTCAACTTGAATATATATTTTGTTGTTCCCAAAATCCGTCATTTTTGGGTACAACATGTCAACTATTTTGGTCATGCAGGCCAAAATTCTCTCTTCCCTTCTCAAAAAATTTTCTGAGCGCTCAAGTTCTTCAATTATTTAAGCATTTTCAGTCAAGGGACTCGCAGGTTCAACAACTTCAACAGGGGAGCTCTCACAAAGGAACAAGTTCCAAACACTTAGACAATTTCAATGTTGGTTCAACGTCGAGGTTCAACCAAAAGGTCCATCAGCAGGCTTCAAACAAATGGAATGAACCATTGAAGCATTGAACCTCACCTCCAAAGGTTCAAAGGTTCAACGGGTTCAAAGGTTCAACGACATCGGCAGACTTAAAGAGTTAAGCGCTTCGGCAAGTTCAAAGTTCAACCGCTTCGGAAAGTTCAATGGCTTCGAAGGACTTAATGAAAAGAAGACTTCGAAGAAGAAAGATTGAACCGTTCAACCGTTGAACCTTGAACCAAAAGAGTTCAAAGTTCAAATGTTCAACGAGTTCAATAAAGTTCGAGAGACTTAGAAGAATAAAGGATTCGAAGAATAAAAGATTGAACCGTTGAACCTTGAACCAAAAGAGTTAAAAGTTCAAAGGTTCAACGAGTTCAACAGAAAAGAAAAGGATCGAGAAACTTCGAAGGACCAAAGGATTCTGAGAAAGAGAATGAACCGTTGAACTTTGAACCAAAATGGTTCAAAGTTCAAAGGTTCAAGGAATTTCAAAGTTCGAAAGGGAGCTTCGAGTGAAGAAAGGAAGCGGAAGATTCCAGAGACCAGTTCGAAGAGATGGTTCAACCGATTGAACCAAAGAGCCGATTGAACCAAAGGAGCCAATTGAACCAAGGAGCTGATTGGACCAACTGAACCGTTGAACCATTGAACCAATGCACTCTTGTGGTTCAAAGGTTCGAGGTTCAACGTGGTTTAAGCGACCAAGTGACCAATGACGTCCTCACGGACGCCAAATTCAAGGTAATAAAATACCCATTTATTTTCAAATATGGCATGGAACTTGAAGAACAAACTCAATGACCAGTTGAATAAGTCGAAAGAGCTAGCTGAAAGCAAGAAGATGGCCCGAGAGCTCAAATCACAAGGAAGAGAAAATGTGTTAGGAAAGAGGGAACGATGCAGAAAGACCAAAAATATCTGTGCATGAGTTATTTCTAGTAGGTGAAACAGTCCATTAGGTGGACATCAGAGAGCACGAGCACTCAAGGATGCGGCTTATTTTTCTCCATCGAGTAAAAGCGAAATAGACAACTGTGTGCATATCAGGAAGAGGACCAAGCAGCGCATACTTCAAAAGGAGACATTTGAGATGAATTGACACGCCACAGTTAAGGCCGATGCCCTATTCCACCATGGCCCCTTCGAACTGTAAATGCATTCAAGACATTGAATGCAGCATGGGCCATTCCATGAAACAAAGCGCCCAAGTCTTTCTTGGAGCGTTATTTATTGTAATCTCTTATTTTATGCAAATGAATTTTTTTTGTTATCAAAAGCAAAACTCTACCCAAATTGAAAGGCATTACTGAGACTTTGAGCTTAAATTGTTAATCATATTTCATTATTTGAATGAGAAAGCAAGTGACTTTTCAGACTTTGTGCTGAAATAGCTTGTGTTGTTGAGGAAATTGTCCATTTAATTAAATAAGCAGAACTAATGGAAGTAACTAGGAAGGTGTTCTGAAGCCGACTGTGGAGAGACTTTGTACTGCCACAATTATCTTTAGTGTGTTTGTTTCTGTGTAAAGGATCTTGGGACGACTTTGTGCCCCCATTGTCTTTCGTATTTCACTCGTTGGCAGTTGAGGTGGAGACTTTGTGCTACACCTCATTCTGCTGGTTATTGTGCCCTATTACATTTACTTATCAGTTACTTTCCAGAAAAAATTCCTATTGTTTGCTACAGACCACTTCTGAAAGAAGAGAAGTGCCTTAAGTGTTTTCACCAGAATTCTCTTATGTCTGTGAACATCATCTTTGAAAAAAGAGAGATGGATGGTGTTACCCTACTCTGAGTGTTATTTTCAGCTTATATATATATAGTACCTCATAGTTATAGAGAACCTCCCCTTGATGAGAGGAGAGATTTGTCCCCTTTTGATGTGGTAAACCTACACATTTGGCTGATCAATCTCCTTATGTTGTGGTTGAAACAACCTATTTTGTCCATCAATTAGCTGGTGACAAAATATTCACCCAACAGTTTTTGGCAACTCCGTTGGGAAAGAACATGCAGTTTGAAGCCTCATCTTCAAATTGAAGCAGTTCCAATTCCTTCCATTTGAGTTTTACACTCTAGCAGATCCATGGTATACACGAAGCCAAAGAGTTAAAGGGATTGTTGACCCTATATTCGAGTTGGTACAGCAAAGTGATTTTGATCATTTCCCTTCACCATCTCACCTTCAGTGAACTAGGAGTTTTCCTCCTAGAAAAGTCAGGTCTCCATTACCAGACAAAGCATCTATTTTTGTTGTTAGCAGAGCTTTGTCAATACATACCCCTCAGACATTTGTTATCCCTCCCTTTAGTAGTCAAATCATGGTAGCTCAAGGCCCTTGGGGTAACTCTTTTAATCCACTTAACCTTACTCGACCTCTACATGAACTGCTTCGCAGTTTCAGGAAGAATTTTCCCAAATTTTTTGGTGATGGGAGAGTTCATCTTGATGAACATATTGTAGCTTTCAGCATACCCTATGGTGTGATAAGTGTGGAGTATGAAGACGTAGCAGTCAGGCTGTTTGTGGAAACATTGCAAGGTGATGCTACAGACTGGTTCTATCATCTGCAGGCCCAGACTGTGACTGACTACAACACCCTCAAAGCCAAATTCGAAGCCAAGTTCAAACCTGCAGAAGATGTGCATGCCCTGCTGGCCCAGCTCACACAAATGAAGAAGAAGCCTCATGAACCAATGAGAGATTTCATAGCCAAGTTCGACAAGCTGAGGAACATGATTCTTACAATTGCTCAGCCAACAACTAAGAATCTCAAATACTTCTTCATCAACTCACAGCGGCCTGAAGTGAGTTTTTTTATTGAGATGGGTTGGCCACATAGACCTTGCTGCAGCGCAGGTTTGGCCACTGAGGTGAAAGATGATCTTATCTTGGCAGGAAAGATAAGAAAAGATCCTAACAGAGGCAAATCTTCTTCATCTTTTGAATGTTCATCTACAAGCACCACTGATCTAATGGTGCAAAAGCTGGCAAATGAGTTGTTAGCTCTCAGAAAGAAAATGTCGCAAGGAATGTTTGCTCCTTCATACCGAGATATACCAAGGAGGACATTCCCTAATCATTCATACCAAAGCAATGCTACCCAAAATCAAAGGCAACCAAATCGTCTTCCTCCCCCATAGGAGAAGCTTGCCATTGAAGCAGCACCAACGAACTCAGCGGTTGGATATCTTGAAACAGAATCTAATTTCTCTTTTCAACCTGAGTTGAACTCAGAAGATGACGTTAATCTCTTCACATAAGGAGAAAAAGAATTAGCTGGTGACTCCAACATTGGTTTCCTAAACTACCAGGATGAACGCAGAAGTAAAGGTGAAGCGTTTGATGGATCTTACGCTGTATTCACCTGGTCCCATAACTAGTCAGCCCAGTAAGCTGATAAGGAAAGAAAAGAGCGATCTCAACCAGCAATTTCAATTGCTAAGCGGGAAACCACTCTGCGTTTTCAATCAAAGGACCCGGTGATCCCTAATAAAGTAAGTACCTCAAGTATACCTTCACCTTCAACTTCAATTTTGCAGATCAGTTCCCCCCTCCTAAAAACCAAAAAGATGAATTACCTTCCCCTGTTCCTAATTCATTTCAGACATTTGATGTAATCAACCATGTCAAGAAAACCAAAATTCAAATGTTTGAATTTGAATTCCCGCAATCCAACCTTGAGCAGTTGGATAAGTTGGTTCAATGTGTAAAGAATAAAACCGTCCCTACAGGACTAGCTATTCCAAAGGTAACTCCCACATCCACCTGAAATAACCTTGTCATTACTCATGCCGCTTTTGGGAGGACAAAACCATTTTATGTCTCCCTGCTGATAAATGGACACCAGCGGAACAATTGTATCATAGACTCAGGTGCGTCTGACAATGTCATGCCTACCAAAGTGGCAGAATCTCTTGGACTCACACTAACCAAGACCTTTGGGAGATGTTTCTCCATGGAGAACAAACAAGTGCCAATGCTGGGACAAATCAAGGACGCCCAATTTGCATTTGCGACATTCTCGAACAAGAGAATTAAGATGATAGTCTGGTGGCCGACGTCCCAGCCTCATATGACATCTTCTTGGACAAAATTTCTACAAAGATGTTAGTGGCGAGTTAAGTATGGACCTATCTGAAGTGAGGATTTCAGTCAAAGGTGTCATGCAGAGATTGCTCCCTTAGAAGGAAGCAAAATACATTGTCACTCAAAAATCAGTGCTTGAAGCTCAAATTCTGTTTGAGTCTTCAGGCGTGGGTAATTACTTCTTGACTACAGAGGATGTCCCTATCCTAACTGATGAAACCTCTAAAGATGACAATCTAAAAATTGGTTCAGACAAAACTGCATAAGACTTGATAGAGTGCAGTACAAGCCCAGAGGAATTCTCTCCTCCAAACGAAAAAAAATCTAAGGAAATGTCAGTTTCTGATAATGTGTGGATTCTCAAATTCGATGGCAGCTGTTCTTCAACTGGCTCAGGTGTTGAGATTGTGTTGATATCTCTTCAAGGAGATATTTTCTCCTATTCTTATAAATTGCAGTTCAGCAACACCAACAATACTGCTGAATACGAATCGTTGCTACTCGAATTAAAGGCCACTCAAAACAGGGAGGGTCAAACTCCTTTACGCTAAAGGAGATGCTGAGCTGGTGGTTTCCCAAGTTAGGACCCTGTACCAAACCAAAAATGAGAGATTGCATCATTACCGCAATCTAGTTTGAGATCAAATTGAAACCTTTGATGCTTTCAGTATCTCTGCAGTACCCAGGGAACTCAATAACTGAGCTGATGCATTAACTGTTTCGACGACTCTCTTGGTTCCTCACCAAGTGTGCCTGACAATGCCAATCATTGGCAAGTGTTCAATGGCGACAACTAAATCATCGTCTTTTTGGAATAAAAAAATAGCTTTGAATAGCTTCACTTCGAAGACAGTGAGCCTCAGAAACTTGAATTAGCTCTTGAAACAAGTTTAGACGTAAGTGAAGAATTTCTACAGCGAAAAGGGAATAAAATTTCCAAATGATTGGTTTCTCTTGAGAAACTATTTGACAAGCACGACAGGTTCATCAAACAACAACAAATGGATTTAAGCTTCTTTTAGGAGTTTGATCAAATAAATTTGGGTACCAAGAAAAATCCCAAGATGGTGAACATTGGAAAGCGCTGCACTCCGGAAGAGAAACTCAAATTTATTGACCTGCTTCGCCATTACATGAATGTTTTGGCGTACTCCTATGATGATCTGAAGTCGCTCAGGCCGGAAGAAATTTGCCATAAAATTCCTCTCAAGAGTGATTTGGTGCCTTATAAGCAGAAATCTCGGCAGTATAATCCAAAGACATCAGGTACTATTCTGTCTGAAATATAGAAAATGTTGAATGTTAGAATAATTTTCTCAATCCATCATTTCACATGGATTGCAAACATAGTTCCTGTGAAGAAAAAAAATGGCAAAATTCGCCTCTACGTGGATTTTAGGAATTTGAATCAATCCTCCTTAAAAGATAATTACTCTCTGCCCATCATGGATCAAGTCCTTCAAACAGTGACTAGTTCAAAGATGTTATCAATGCTGGACGATTTCTCAAGATACAATCAAGTGGAAGTTGAAGTAGACCAATATAAGATTGTCTTCACCATGCTTGGGGGCACCTTTGCGTATCGAAGAATGGCATTTGCCCTGATAAACGCTGGAGCCACTTTTCAGAGAGCAATGGACCTTACTTTCAAAGACGAAATGGGTAAATTCATTTTGGTGTACCTTGATGATTTAACAGTCTTTTCCAAGCATTGTGCTGATCATGTGCGCCATTTGCAACAAGTGCTAGAACGATGTCACCAAAATGGCATTTTTCTAAATATCAAGAAGTCTATTTTTTGGGTAACAGAAGGGAAGCTTCTCAGACACATTATATCCCGAGAAGGCATAAAGATTGACTCAGAAAGAGTCAAATCCATCCAGGAGCTTAATCTGCCCACAAGTAAGACTGCAGTTCACTCTTTCTTCGAAAAGGTGAATTTTTTACAAAGATTCGTT
Source organism: Torreya grandis (assembly GCA_037957365.1). Taxonomy (NCBI): domain Eukaryota; kingdom Viridiplantae; phylum Streptophyta; class Pinopsida; order Cupressales; family Taxaceae; genus Torreya; species Torreya grandis. The sequence continues at coordinate 996,158 of JARHVA010004490.1, forward strand.
CCTAAGTTCGCCAAAAAGACTCGCCACATTGTGGACATGATAAAGGGAAAGACCAATTTCAGCTGGACTGAAGAAGGCAAATTGGCATTTTGAGACATTAAGATGGCTATCGCCCATGCCCCAATTCTGGTTAGTCTAGATTATACCAAAGATTTCACAATGTATAGTTATACTTTCGAGCACACATTTTCAGCAATTTTGGTTCAACAGAACAAAGAAAGTGTGGAATCTCCCATATCTTTCATGAGCTGTCCCTTAAAGCTCATGAGCTGAAATACTCAAACATGGAGAAGCATGCTTATGCAGTAGTAAAGGCAGTAAAGCATTTTCGCTTTTACATTCAGAATTCTCACATTGTTGCCCTGGTTCCTGATGCAACAGTCAAGTCCATATTAACTCAGCAGGAGTTTGGAACAAAAAGGGGCAATTGGATTGCTAAAATCTAGGAGTTTGACCTTGTTATCAAATCAACAAAGCTTGTGTGGGGAAGGGGTCTATGCCATTAATTGCTGATAACAGAGCATAAAAAATAGGGCATAAAGAAATAGAAATTGAAGACACGCCAACAGTACTCTTTGTCTCCACCACAAATGAGTGGTATTCGAGTATTGCTCATTTTCTTACTTATGGTGAGTGTCCTACTCACCTATCTCATAAGGAAAAGAGGACTGTTAAGTTAAAAGCTACTAATTTTGTCATGTAGGATAACGGTCTGTATAAGAGGAACCTCGATGGGGTGTTCCTTTGTTGCGTGGATAAAAAACAACAGAACCAACTTTTGGAGTCCTTCCATAATCTGGCCTGTGGAGGACATTTTTCTGCCCCTGTAACTGCCCATAAGATTTTGCGAGCCAGATATTACTGGCCTACTCTGTTTCAAGATGCATACAAATGAGTACGAAGATGTGAATTATGACAACAGTTCGTTGGAAGACCCAAGTTAGTTGCTTTGCCTCTTAAACCAGTGGTAATAGAAGAGCCATTTCAGCAATAGGGAATCGATTTCATTGGTGTTGTAAACCCATCTTCAAGCGCTGGACATGATTATGTCCTCACAGCCACAAATTACTTTACCAAATGAGTGGAAGCTATTCCAGCCAAGCATGCTACTTCAGAAGTAGTATGCAATTTCTTCAAGAAAAACATTATTTTTAGGTTTGGGGTCCCAACCAAGATTGTGACAAATAATGCAGTCTGTTTCTCTTTCCATGAGATTACTCAGTTCTATTTTTATTATGAGATTACCCTCTCCCATTCCTCTGATTATTTTCTACAAGAGAATGGCCAAGTAGAATCGAGCAACAAGAACCTAGTGACCATCATCAAAACGTTGGTGGATGACAACCAACGAACCTAGCATAAAGCATTGGTTGATGCTTTATGGACAGACAGAATTACACCCAAGAGGGCGATACGTATGTCACCATTCCAACTTTTGTATGGTCTTAATGCAGAGATACCAATCACCCTAGAATTGCTAGCATTAAAATTGGCAAAAGTGGTCGAAGATCAGACATATGAAAGCTCCATCGACAAAAATATCATGTGCCTGACTGAGCTAGATGAGCAGCGAATTATGGTGGTGGACCGAATCGTTGCGCATCAAAGTCTGGTGAAGAAGCTCTTTGACCAAAAAGCAAAAACCCATGATTTCCAAATTGGAGACCAAGTCTTGTTATGGGACAAGAGAAGAGAACCAAAGGGAATGCATGAGAAATTCGATTTCCTATGAAGAGGCCCATTTGCTATTCATCAGCGCAATAGTGAAAACAGTTTCTTGTTGAAGTATCAAGACGACACGTCATTTTCATTGCCTCACAGTGGGCAGCATTTGAAGCACTTCAATTCTTGAAGTATCAGATAAGTCAGCTTGTACATATGTATAATTTTTGTATAGTCTTTGGCTTGTTTTGTGTTGTTCATTTTTGTTGGTTTTTGACGCCTTTCTTTTTGGGTGGCATGACTCCGTAATCCAATGGCATACTTAAAGGCACTGGAGATTTTGGATTTTACTCCCTTCGATTATTTTTACAATAGATGGAAGTTCTCTAACTGGAGCCAGCTGTTGTTCCCAAAATCTGTCACTCATTTTTGGGGACAACATATCAACTATTTTGGTCCTGCAGGCCAAAATTCTCTTCCCTTCTCAAAAAATGTTCTGAGCACTCAAGTTCTTCAATTATTCAAGCATTTTCAGTCAAGGGACTCGCAAGTTCAACAACTTCAATAGGCGAGCTCTCACAAAGGAACAAGTTCCAAACACTTAGGCAATTTCAAGGTTGGTTCAACATCGAGGTTCAACCAAAAGGTCCATCGACAGGCTTCAAACAAATGGAATGAACCATTGAACCCCGCCTCCAAAGGTTCAAAGGTTCAACGACATCGACAGACTTAAAGAGTTAAGCGCTTCGACAAGTTCAAAGTTCAACGGCTTCGAATGACTTAATGAAAAGAAGACTTTGAAGAAGAAAGATTGAACCGTTGAACCTTGAACCAAAAGAGTTCAAAGTTCAAAGGTTCAACGAGTTCAATAAAATTCGAGAGACTTAGAAGAATAAAAGATTTAAAGAATAAAAAGATTGAACCGTTGAACCATTGAACCTTGAACCAAAAGATTTAAAAGTTCAAAGGTTCAACGAGTTCAACAAAAAATAAAAGGATCCAGAAACTTCGAAGAACCAAAAGATTCTGAGAAAGAGAATGAACTGTTGAACTTTGAACCAAAATGGTTCAAAGTTCAAAGGTTCAAAGGTTCAAGGAATTTCAAAGTTCGAAAAGGAGCTTCGAGCGAAGGAAGTGAAAGATTCTAGAGACCGGTTCGAAGAGATGGTTCAACCAATTGAACCAAAGAGCCGATTGAACCAAGGAGCTGATTGAACCAAAGAGCCGATTGAACCAAGGAGCCGATTGGACCGCTTGAACCGTTGAATTATTGAACCAATGCACTCTTATGGTTCAAAGGTTTGAGGTTCAACGTGGTTCAAGCGACCAAGTGACCAATGACGTCCTCGCGGACGTCAAATTCAAGGTAATAAAATGCCCGTTTATTTTCAAATATGGCACGGAACTTGAAGAACAAACTCAGCGACCAGCTGAAGAAGCCGAAAGAGCCAGCTGAAAGCAAGAAGATAGCCTGAGAGCTCAAATCACAAGGAAGAGACAAAATGTGTTAAAGAAAGAGGGAACGATGCAAAAAGACCAAAAATATATGCGCATGAGTTATTTCTAGTAGGTGAAACAGTCCACCAGGTGGACATCAGAGAGCGCGAGCACTCAAGGACGCGGCCTGTTTTTCTCCATTGAGTACAGGCGAAATGGACAATTGAGCGCATATTAGGAAGAGGACTAGGCATCCCATACTTCAAAATGAGACATTTGAGATGAATTGACACACCACAGTTAACGTTGATGCCTTGTTCCAGCATGGCCCCTTCACAAAACTGAAAATGCATTCAAGGCATTGAATGCAGCATGGGCCATTTCATGAAACAAAGCACCCAAGTGTTTCTTAGAGCGCTATATATTGTAATCTCTTATTTTATGCAAAGGAGATATTTTGGTTATCAAAAACAAAACTCTGTTCAAATTGAAAGGCATTACTGAGACTTTGAGCTCAAATTGTTAATCATATTTCGTTATTTGGATGAAAAAGCAAGTGACTTTTCAGACTTTGTGCTGGAATAGCTTGTGTTGTTGAGGAAATTGTTCTTATGTCTGTTTCCTAAATGCGTTCTTGTCCATTTAATTAAATAAACAGAACTAGTGGAAGTAATCAGGAAGGTGTCATGAAGCCAACTGTGGAAAGACTTTGTGCTGCCACAATTGTCTTTAGTGTGTTTGTTTGTTTCTGTGTAAAGGATCTTGGGACGACTTTGTGCCCCCATTATCCTTTGTATTTCACTCATTGGCAGTTGAGGTGGAGACTTTGTGCTACACCTCATTCTGCTGGTTATTGCGTCCTGTTACATTTACTTATCAGTTACTTTCCAGAAAGAATTCCTACTGTTTGTTGCAGACCACTTCTGAAAGAAGAGAAGTGTCTTCAGTGTTTTCACTGGAATTCTCTTATGTCTGTGAACATCATCTCTGAAAAAATAGAGATGGATGGTGTTATCCTACCCTGAGTGTTATTTTCAGCTTTTTATATATATATATATATATATATATATATATATATATATATATATATATATATATATATATATATATAGTACCTCATAGTTATAGGGAACCTCCCCTTGATGAGAAGAGAGATTTGTCCCCTTTTGATGTGGTAAACCTGCACATTTGGCCGATCAATCTCCCTATGTTGTGGTTGAAACAACATATTTTGCCCATTAGTTAGCTGGTGACAAAATATTCACCCAACATATTTAAGTTGACTTAAAGCGTGAATTGAGCCCTGTGATTGCTCAGTATCGCTCGGGTCTCTCTTGAACCTTGTTGGAAGTTAGAACGAATCATTCGAGCTAGCAATTGCTCGAACCCACCTTTTTTTAGTTGAGCATCCATTATAAAACCTTGGGGTCGTGGGGCCCACTAGATTTGCTTAGAGAGTGGTACATAGGTTTAAAACCCTATAGATCGATTATAACAAGTGGCACCAACAGGGTTGCATAGCAATTGTGTAATCGCTTGCGCATTACTATATATGTCGTTTATGCATGTGAATTTGTTTAGACGCATCACACATTTCATACCACAAAGATGGCTAGCCAATGGACATTGAAGTTGTGTAGAATTTACATTGTACAATCTAAAAAATAATAATATATTTTTGTGTGGTTTAGTCATGCAAAATTTTGGGCATGACACAAGAAAGTTATAGAACCAATCTAAAATGTCACATTATAAACTCATAAGGAATGTTTTTAATGGTATTTGTCCATCATTACAACATTTCTCAAAAGAGTGTATATTGAGTTAAATAGCTAATAGGATCTCCATGGCCATCAAATAATTTGAAGTTAGGCATGACAAAATTGTTGGGATAAGAAGAATTGAATACAATTTGTGCGATACGTTGCCATAAAATGGCATTATCATTCATATTGGCATTACATAATCTAGATTGTATAGTAAGAGAAAGTACTTGCTTTTGGAGTCACCTATGACGTGCATCATAGAAACGATGTGGCTAATAGAAATAGTAGTGGTTTGAAAAAGTTCATTCATTGGTTTTAACTCTCTATTCGCTTGAAACATAGGTACAATAGTTTCATCACAAACATCAGTGTATTGTTTAGAATTGCATGCTAGAGAACCCTCATTGCATAGCACGGAATCGACATTACATGCAAATTCTAAAGTAAATGTTTCATATTTTGTTTCAATAGAAGGCTCATGTAAAGAAATATTTCCACATTACCTTGTAGAAGAAGAGGATTTTTACATTGTTTTTGAAGAGAGGAGAGATAAACATCGCACTCATTTTTATTTTTTGCCATTTCTAGAGAAAGAGACGAAATGTCACATTCTTTTGCACTAATAATATTACTTGTCATGCATGCTCTATGCCCTTGCATTTTGTAGCAACTAATGAGATGAATTGTTTTGGCAAACTATCGTGTGCTAAATGGGTATTTTTTACAAAAATGAATGTCTACATTTTTTATGTTACTAGAAGTATCATCACATGTAGACATATTATTGCAAGACAAAAACATCATGAGCATCTAAATGTACACCATCTACATATGGTGCTATTGTATTTTCTTCTTCAAGCAAATGCTAAAAACATGAGGTAATGTATAATTAATTTCCTCTTGTTCTAGTGTGTGATTGAGGATTGTTAAGAAGTACGGGAACTAGGTTTTTCTTTTATTTCAAAGTTAGCTTGTTCATTTTCTTCATCATCATATTCTTCACTATTGTACCAATCCTCTTGAAATTTACAATCATAGTCATCACATTCACCAAAAAAAATCTCATGTATATAGTTAACATCATTAGTCATACAAGTTTGTTCTTTAGTCCATTCATTATCATAAGCATAAGGGATGAAATTGTTAGATAATAGGAAATCCACAAGATGATAACTATCAAGGGTTTTAAATTGGTTATTCATTTTGAATTTAGTAAACCCTAATAAAGCGAGCAAGATAAATGCAAGGCCTACTCCAAATTGATAAACAAACATAGACGCAGTATCTTGACAAAGGTCAAATAAAGAATCAACCACTTTAGGGAAACCATAAGGAATTTTTTGGAAACAGAAAGAGGTTTTTGTTAAAAACAATAATAGATAAATGAAACCCAAAAATTATTTTGAAAATAAATTCCCCCTTCATCCTCTAGGCCAAAGTACTAAAAATAGTAAATTGAAAATCCTTGAAAATCTATACAATGTTTTCGCACACAAAAACAAGCTTTTGATCACTCAATATGACTAGTAAAAATCTCAGAGTGGAAAACAATCATTTTAACTAGGAATAACCCTTATAGAGTAAGCCCTAATAGGTGAATAGACATAAAATCATAGGGCAAAAGGGAGAAAACACTAGATTTGCACCTATGGAGATGGGGAAAAAAATTATAAATCAGAGCTAATAATCAAACTCTCAAGGAGAAATCTGAAAACCCTAAAAAGAAGAATAAAACCCTAAGGGCAACCTAAGGTTTGGCAATGTTCAAGCAACACGTAGGTTCACCAATATATTTTTACCTTAAATTGAATTGTACAACCATAATTAAAGTATAAACTTGAATGTAACTCAAATTGTAAAATATGACAATTAAGCATAAATCTAAATATAAAATACTAAAATCAATTTGACAAGTGGCGTGTGTTAAATATAGAAAGTACTAGAGAGATCAAGATACCTAGCTTTCTTGGTTCATTGACTAATTGTGACTGATTTCTAACAGTGGGAAAGGACTGCTAGCAAACCTGTGAGTCCCTCAAATCTAGAACTGATTGTTTCTACATGCAAGGTCTAACATTAAGCTAGGGAAATAACGTCGATGTTAGCAAATAAGGCAGGCGTTATTGTCCTTGGTTGATTTGACTATGATCATACAATCAGTTGTGTCTACTTGTAATACATATGTCTACAATCTTAACCCTTGACTGTGTGCACAACTCACAAAAATAGTTTCCTTCTTGAAACCCCAGGTTTATTTGTGAAATGTAGAAACTTGTAAAAACTTGAGAAGTGTAATGCGTTGCGGTGACCCCAATCACTCTCGTTGATGATTGATCATTGCCTACATATCTAGTATTTCAAAGAAAGAAGTCAAACTACACAATTCTTCTCATTAATGTGAATGTGCAATTGTGTTCATTTACTATATAAATACCAATAAAATATGACTTTCAACACTTGACAATTTTGCTCTTGACTTCGCTTAATGTGCTTTACACATTATTGATAACTATTCTTAGTCACTAATTTACAATTTAAAAAGATTATGACAGAGTTGGTCAATGTGTAGTAGTGTTCAAATGCTTGATAACTAGTGCTAGGTAAGTACTATGTGTTGGTTTGATTTGTATTTATATGAGTCCATTTAGGTAATTTCTCATGCCACCACCTCATTAGACAAATGAACCGACCCATAGAAATGATTTAATTTTGAAAAATAGTCATTGTTGGGCGAAGGTCACTACATCACCCTCAAGTTAATTTCATTAATTAAATTATCTTGCCCTGATATTAGTGGCTAGGAGACAAGTATGCAAATATGATGATGTTCAAATGTCTACGCAAGATATTTATCTGGTTTGACACAAATTGAGAGGTTCATGTAGGTGATTGACAACAAAACAAGAGGGACAAAGTCATAACAAGCATGTGGATGTGAGATCAAGGCAAACAAGAGGCATATGTATGCGCACAAGTCATGTATGGTGAAGGTAGTCAAAAGTGACATTGTCAAGTGTCTGATACCATATTTTACTATCTACATGAAGGATAGGTTGGGTGGTTCTGCCGAAATGCAAATTCCCTCATTTAGCCTTCCTTGACCATTTCCCATTAGCAACCTTGGGGTTAAAAAGAAGAAATAAAAAATAAAATGATTAATAGAGAGGGTAGGAACCAATCCATGATACTACGGATCCCTCTTACAGGAGTGGGTAGTGTGATACACCAGATAGTTCTCCTCCATTGGTGGTTTTGAATGCTCTGTTAATTTGGCTTTATAGCTATTTGTGCCTTTAGCGTGTGAATTTTGGACAATTGTTTGTTTTTAGTTAGTTGTTTTTTGGTGGCCTTGGACCTTAATGCTATTTCATGGGCCTAATGCCTAATATGGACTCTCGGAGTGTGATCCCTTACCACCACTTTTTTATTGGGCATATATTTACATTTAAGTTTGTAAATGAATATAATCTACATGCTTTCAATCAAACAAAATATTTGTGTTGAACTAGGAATGGAATATCTATCCTAATAATAGATCAACCTTCCTTACCTTATTTTTCTTTATAACATGCCTAAACAAGAACAGGGGGAAGAGCCTTAAGGTTTTATGATATAAATGTGTGTTATGTAATCATGTGGCATAAATAAGATCAGAAAAAACAAGTTATTTTTAGAAAGTGTGCCAACCAAAAGATATTTTAACTAAAACATTGTATTCAAAACAATTCATAATTAGTTACTCTTCCACCCTACTAGGCTACCATTGTAGTATGATTATGGATTACAATTCAATGTGAACAATGTAATAGAATATTAAAAAAAATTAAATCATCAAAGGCCAACTATATAATCTCTCATAGATATAGAAGGGCTATAGCATTATCAGCACATCAATTTTAGCCTCAATTGCATTTAACTTCTTTTTGATCTTATCAACAAAATACAAAATACAACAATTTGGATCAGCAACCAATTTCTCACCTAGTCAACCCTCATAATTTCTTTGGGATGATAATTCAATCAACCAATTTGAACAAATTTATATGTAAAGAATGTTAACTTACAACTCATAGAGCCAACTCCTATATTGGTGGCATGCAAAACAACACTATTATGCATGAGGAATGTTTTAATGAACCTCTTGGCCTAAGGATGCATGTATGCCAAACCCATTCATTATCATGGTCAATAATCTCAACTCCAATGTTAATATTTACAAAGGGAGCATGTGTGTGATTGCACTAATATCACCTACCAAACTATTCCTTCCACGTTATCTTTACATATTGTAATATCCTTAAACACAACTCTGCCCTTGAATTTAAAACCAACAATAGAGAAATTGTCACACTTAAGGAGAATTAAAAAATGAGAGATCGTCCTATTTAAAGAGGGGCGCCACACTTAAGGAGCATACACATCATTAGTTAATTAATAGATAAACATTAATTAAAAAGAAGGTCATCACCCTTGGAGGAGACATTTTTTGATGGAAGGCTATGAAGGTATTAATAATCAACAATTGGTATGAAGGGAATCATCACTCATTCATTCAACTTTATAACCATGTACAAGCATCAGTGTTTACATTGCTTGTTTGGTCCTAAACTGAGAGGAATTAGTTCAACAAAAATTATTCAATGTAAATCATTTGCTTTATTTTTGTACAAAGGTAAACTTTAAAAGCTTACGGGAAAAAAAGTTGGTTATAAAACCAACGAATGGGTAAATAACCCGAACATAACAAAAAAGTAAACAAACTAATTAATAAACTATAACTTTGGATCATACATCATCCCAACAAACTCCCCCTTGATCCAAAGAAATATAGAAGATAAAAGATCTCGAGCAATGACTCTAAAGTCATCAAAAAAACTTTGAAGCAACTGCAAGTGGTGCACTGTACCTTTGGCACTAACCAAAAATTAATGTCAATCCATAAAGAATCCCACCCCTGCAAATTTGGCAAAAAAATCGCTGATGAACACAATCAAAGCTTGCTCATCCCCTGTGATTACCATACCATACTGCAATAGAACACAATCAAAGTCTATCCAACTACATCGATTCACATAAGGCTCCACCAAGAAGTCCATTGAGATGACCAACTCGTATTGTGTATGGCACATCTCCCTGATGGCCAACAAACACTGATGACCTTTGCTCAACACAGGATATGCTAGCAACCCCTATCAACTCGTACCATCACCAACCACTGATTGTAGGCCAACAAATGCAATATCTTCACCCCCTATCAAGAAAGAGGGGAGAAGTTGTGCACCAAGAGAATCAAAATCAACTAACATTGTTTGCTCCATATCATGAATATCAGGTATAAAAAACCAAAAATGGAACTGAAAGTAAAAACACAAGCCAAACAATGTTACTACAATAAATCTCGGTCTTGAACTTAGTAGCTCGCACAAGACGGGTGAATAACTGATCACTCAGAACAAGTTATCAGGTCCATCAAGACCGTAGACCTCGGCAATATAAAACGCCTCCTAATCAGAGGAAGTGTCAGAATAACTGGACTAACTAGAAGATCCACCACTAGAATGATCCACATAATTTGCCTCAGATTTCTTTTTATGTGGAGAGTGAGGTCATCGAGGACATACATCTGTAAGATGTCCAAAACCACCACATTTGAAACATTTTGGCTCTATCCTGTGCCAACGAGACCCAGAAGAAGCTGAACCACTGGAAGAACCACAGGAGTGAGAAGAATGTCGATGGTGATGTTTGTGTTTTGAAGATCTTGGAGAGTGTTGATGAGAATGTTGTGGAGACCATCTAGAATGGTGTGAAGAGTTTCTCAGAGAATGACTTAGAGAGTGTTTCAGAGAATGCTTATGAAACTATCAATGTACATGACGATCTTTGTGATGGGACATGTTCTTTGTATAGCAAGCCTCTTCAGTAGACATACTTTTCTTTGCAAACTATTGCTTATACTGAGTCAACAACTCACAAATCAAGTCAAATGTGACACCATTAAGCTTATCACTAAGTTGTATCGTTTCAACAAAATTAGTGTATGTAAAACTGAGGCCATGCAATGTGATGGAAATCAATATGTCATCATAAATCTTATCCTCTGTAGTGCAATACTCTTGTTTCAGAGTTTTCATGCGATGGAGATATTCAGATGCATCTTCTTCAATGCTAAGCTTATTATTAAACAATTGCATTAAGAGATCAATCTTCTTATAGGCAAGTTGTTTGTCATACAGAGCTTTTAATGCTTTCCATGTGCTAGTTTTAACAAATTCAATATGAATAATCACTTGTGCAGAACATGACAATTTTAATAAAGAGCACATTTATCGCGTTTTTGATACTCAAGCAATTTCGCAACATCAATGGGTGTAGTGTTTTTTCTAGTTATTTCCCACAAATCGTTAAAAACGAACGTGTTTTCTATATTCATCGACTATTCCTTTTAATTTTTCGGTGTTAAATGTCCATTTTCATAAATTAGGCTCACAATTTTTACTATGGTGCTTATCAAACCAAGGAAAACTATCGAGGTTTGGCCTTGACCCACCAGATAGATTTTGATTACAAAAGATTCAGATATTTTTTAAAAACTTAATCACCCCTTATATCTCCCTTTCCAAATAAACTCAAAATAAATTTTGACAAAAAACATATATCTTCGACGGGTTTTGAACCTTTGATCTTTACTTCACAAACTACTAACAAAATACATGCTATCCAACTTGCCTTTAATGAATTTGAATACAAAAAGGCAAGATATTTAATATATCTTTGACTTACAGATGTAAGGTTAAAAATATATTTTCTCCTACATAAAAAAAGAATGCGCTAGTCTAATCTGATGGAGTCTACTAGTAAATAAAAATATTTATATCTTATATGACCTTCAGTAACTTCAAAAATCTTGTCTTCAAAGCCATGTTGCGATATATATATATATGAGAATGTGTATTTTTCAGATTTTTGTTTTGTTTTAAATGCCGTATGGCTGCGCCTACCACCGTGTAAATCCTGCGGATCAATTTTTGAAGATCTGAAAGTCAACCAAAATAAATTCCCTGACCCTCCACCAAAAGAGAAATATCACCAGGTAGATCACCATCTAGTCGTTGATCCTTTCCTTTCTTCAACAACGTCCACTCAAACTGCTTCCATTTGGCCCCTGGTCCCCCTGTCCTGCTCCCCCGCCCCGTTTTTAATCTTGATATGCCATACAAAATTTGAATTATTGAATTTGCAGAATATAAGCCGTCGTACAGATTGGTCTACAAATTTGCGTAGTATAAAATAAATAGCATCGTACAAAGTCAATGTGTTACCAAAATAAACAAAAAGAATACATCAGCTGCCATTCGCCTTGCAGGGGTCATCATATAGGTGGAACATACAGGGTTTTGATTTTATCCGTCTCTTCAAGCCAATTCGCTGCCAATACACAAGAAGCTCACCGTACAGGTGTATGGAATGCTTTACAGAGAAAACAAAATAAATATCACTCAGTTGTATGTTATCTTGCACTGGAAACCGAGCATCTTCAATCCTCCATAATTCCCTAATGCTCTCATACCACTATTTGGTCCTAATCTGAGAGGAAATATTCCAGAAAAAAATATATTCAATGTAAATCACTTGCTTTATTTTTGTACAAAGGTAAGCTTTAAAAGCTTACGGGAAAAGAAGTTGGTTATAAAACCAACTAACGGGTAAATAACCCGAACATAACAAAAGAGTAAACAAACTAATTAATAAACTATTAACTTTGGATCATCTATGATCCCAACATTGCTTTTAAGGACGAAACCCCTTAATTGTATAACCAGATTTCAAGGATGAAAACCCTTGTCATCTCAATAACTCAAGGACAGAACCCCTTGAAGATTTGCATTCTATTATTTGAAATCTAAATCTCTGAATTAAACAATTAATACAATTTTATTTTATTATTTAAATTATTATTTCAAGTGCAAAATCTATATTTATGAAATATTATCTTAAAGAGAATTTCAGAGAATCTAAATTATCATATAATATTCCGATTAAGAATATTACACATATAAATCACTAGCGAATGGCAATTAGTCAATAAAATGAGGCAATTCAAGATCCACTAGCTTGGTTGCTGGTGTTATTCAAAACCTGTCCATTGAGATGAATTGGTGATTCTTTCTATCAAATTCATGGTCAAATTTAGTTATCAATTTTGCCAGTACAATTATATTTTCTTAGTTTTGTCCACCAGTAAAAGTACTGGACTGCTGCTGGCATAAATGATTAGTCTGACTAAACATAAGTGATTTTCTATACACATTTCCAAATGCTTTCCTTTGAAATTAACTTAAGTGGACATATATGAAAGAGACACAATTCGGAAATCTGGTGCAGCTGGTCAAGTGCATTCTTGTTCTCGTAAGCATTTGCCACATTTGCAAACAAATCCATAATCTGAAAGTGATGCCTCCCTCTCTGTCCATGGCATGTCTTCTTCAATGTAAGAAATAAATATCTGTAGTGCAAAGATCCAGTTTGATCAGAAATATTTTTTTGTAATACATATAGCTTTCCAGGTGAATAAAAGCATATCCCTCTAGACGTATTATATATCTAAAAATTTGAGACAATATATATATTTACCTTGTAAAGAATAGCCACGAAGTGTCAACGTTGAAATGGGTTACTTTGTTAAATTGGTGCCATATTTTGAGCTTAGGTCATTGTAATTTATCCTTAGTCACCATTAATAATTTGTTTACATAATGAAATCAAAGCAATGTATGTTAAGCCCTGAACAGGCCTACAACAAAGAGAAGCTATTAGCTGTATGCTCAACTTCAAATTAATGGTGGAAAGCTTACGACCGGTACAAGATACAGCTTCCAAGTTTGGCATCACCCATGGCATTGTAACAACTCATTTGTGACATAAAATACTTTGTCATCATTAAACTCTTTTATGAATCATCATAAAATTTATTAGGAAAACTAGCCTTCTCCCTTGGCCACCTTAGCATTTACTGCAGCAATAACAAATTGTTGTACCCTATCTACGCTGACCATACCACAACAAATGCCAATTATAAACCATAAATACTTTCAACTGCCATCATCAATGACCCTTTTGGGAAGGAATAAATGCATTGTCTAAAAAAGCAGATTGGAGACGCAGGAAGCCGACCATGAAAATTGAGATTCTGACACAAGAATCTCGCTTGGTGCTGTCAATGAGGACCTGCTGTGATTTTTGACCGCTGTGAAATCAGTTCAAGGTATATTTGACTCTCTTTGACTGGTTTGTATGCTAAATTTCACTGTTGTGTGTATTTTAGGCAGAATATAGGGCCATTGACTGAGAAATATAGACAATGCTTGTAATAAATAACTTTGAAATGATTGTAGTAAATAATTTTGAATATTGCTGATGTACTTCTCTAGAAGTCCTCACGACACTATAGAGAAAAGTCCTCAAATCCCATAAGGTATTGAATTTCATGGACTCATCTATCCCCATGAGGCAATAAGCATTGCTATTTGCAAAGTCCTCAAACCCCAAGAGGCATTCCTATTTGTGAATTCCTTGATCCCCATAATCCCCATAAGGCAGAGCTATTCATAACGCCCTCAAACCACACAAGGCATTCTGATAGTGAAGTCCTTGTTCTCCGATTGCTTTCATTTTACTTCAAATTCCTTTTTCTTCAGGACATTAATTTTAATGAAGTAATCAGAACTCTTGATCTAGATTGAGGATTCAATCCGGAGTACAACACATCAATTGTTAGAAATTAGTGTGTTATAATAAAGCAAACTCTTCTCCACTGTATTGACAGAGATTTGCAAGAGTACAAACCAAAGCTTGATTGCAAGATAATAAAAGAGCTTCTAAATAGAAAAAAATATGTGCACGAGATTCCTACTATCCACTCTGAATTACAATAGGGCAAACCCTTTTCTTATAGCGAAATAAAATTAATAATAATAAGCTACTTTAAAGTTAAACAAATCTAATAATATCCACTCAACATGCAAAGGCATGCAAATAGGAATTTTATTTAAAACTAAACAAAGCTAATAATATCCTTTCAACATACATAGGCATGCAAATACGAAAACCTCTAACAAGAAGAGATCTACTAAAACAGGAATTGCTAATACTAGTCATCTAGGGTGGGCCACTTTGTCTAAGTCAACTTTTCTAGGTATGCTCCAATTTTGAATGATAATATCTTTTTGGAAAGCTTGGCTCACAATCTATAAGTTTAACTAAAGCTTGATATTGACGATTTCTAAGCTCCAGAAACACTCCAAAGGTCTCCAAAACTGCAATTTATGTTGTGCTGATTTTTTCCAGAAAATTGAAATTTTTCGAAAATAAAAAATTATTCTTATGTAGTGATCCCAAGTCACTATCGATACCATTTGTTCCCCCAGAAGAAGCAATGGGCCCCATTGCATATAAGCCTTTAAACAAAAGTCGTAAATTTTGTTGAATCTAATTCTTGGTTAGACACTTTCCTCGGTAAGCAAACTGACCTACCTTGATCATTCAATATAGGGGAATTTGCTGATTTCTGGTATCTTTTACCACGTATCTATGACCTAATCAACAGTGAATGACATTAAAAAGTCAGGTTTTAACTTTGTGATCTTCAACTATTCAACTATATTTGAAGTGTCCAAGAGAGGTGGGAAATATGGTCAGAGCAGTTCAACATTGAACACTGGATGCAATCCAAGATAAAGTGGCAAGTTTAGCTCAAAGGCATTAATTCCCACTTGTTTAATGGTCGTGTAGGGCCCGTATCAAAGAGGTCTGAGATTGCTCTTTGCTCCTTTCAAAGGTTATTTTTTGAAATGTAGCCAAACCTTATAACCAACCTAGAGCTACTAAGGGACTCGATGTTAGTCATGGCATTGCTTGTACTTTTGGTTGGTTTTCTTCAAGTTTTCGTGCACCTACTTTTGAATTTGTTGGATCTATTCAATAAATCTAGTGGCCTTGTCCAAAAAAAATTGTGCATGGTGAGATACTTCCTCCAAGACAATAGGCAACATATACACATAACCCCTGTTGTAGATTCAAATGAATCATTCCATGATCGTTTACAAGAGGTAAACAATTTTGCATAAAAATATAGAGAAGGGAAGAAAACAACTACAGGCTCTTCATGAAGGGCAATCACAAATACATACAATCTACTAAAAACAAATCATTCTAGATCTAATTTGCAAGAAGCAAATACACACATAAACATAGACCAAGGACAAAACAAAACAACAAAATCTTAATAAAGTGCTACACTATTGCACAATTGCATACACAACTGCTGAAAATGAAACTAAAACAATTGCTTGGGCAGTAATTTTTACAATGAAGCTCCTATGAAAGAGCTGGAACAAAATCCATGGGTAAAAAGCCCTGAATAAAAGAGTCTCTCCATTTGATATGAACGGAAGAGAAAGAAGAGAAGAGGAATGTGCTTAGATTGTGTAGCCGCATGTCAAAATTTGGAGCCACCATTCAATGCAAAAACTGACCATTATTTCCACCATTTATCTCCCTAGGAATACTCTCATGAATTCAAATTGGAGTGAAGTAAAACAAGGAAATAGCCCTTTAATATTTTCCACCTCCAGTGATCTCAATTTGAATATTTAAGAGCTTAAAGCTTTTAATAAATCATCTCCACCTTTTATGCCCATGTTGGAATAATTGTCATTGATGTCAAATGGAATTGTTGTTGGAAGTGAACGGAAGTGTCAAATGGAATTGTTGCTGGAAGTGAACGGAAATGTCGACAGAAATGTTAACAAAATTGTCAACGGAAATGTTAACGGTCACATCTTTTGGTAAAGAGGTGCCTCTTGGATGGGACCCCTCCTTTGTAAGAAGTTTTTAAAGGTTATATAAGGG
This sequence comes from Torreya grandis, assembly GCA_037957365.1. Lineage (NCBI taxonomy): Eukaryota > Viridiplantae > Streptophyta > Pinopsida > Cupressales > Taxaceae > Torreya > Torreya grandis. Next base: position 1,012,933 of record JARHVA010004490.1, read on the forward strand.
AGAAGAGATGTGGAAGTATTACATGCATTCAATTTGATTGAAGATCATATGAGTGTGAGAGAGAAGGAAAAGAGGAAGAGCAGAATTTTGTTTATGCATATCATTTGAGCAAAGAAGGGGAGCAGAAAATGAAACAAAAAATCTCTTAAAAAAAAAAGTATGAAGGGTAGATTTATTTTAATGAAGAATATCATTTGAGAATTGTGAAAGAGAGGAGAGTGGAAAGTATGTAAGAAAATTAGTGAAAGAAAGTGTAAGAAAAGCAAAGCCATCATTCGATTGAAGAAGCAATCACACACAGTGGAATCGATTTGGCTTGGGGTCGGTGCCTCATAGTCTAGGGGTTGATGCTCCTGTGGGTCGGTGCTCAAGAATTGGCCAGGTTGGTGCTTGGCGAAGGGGATCGGTGTCACCAGTGGATGGGTGATCACAAATTAATTGAGTTGGTGCTTTGTTTGGGGATTGGTGTTTCCAGTAGGTTGGTGCATGCAAACATTGTAAAAGAGTTATATATATATATAAAAGCAATATTTTGTCGTGGTTTTCTCCCGAAAGGGTTTCCACGTAAATCTTGTGTTCTCTTATGTTATTAATTGCTAGATCTTGAATGTTTATGGTTGTTGTGATTGATTAAATTTAAAACATTAAAAGATTATCTTATACTGATTCACCCCCCCCTCAGTATAAGCCTGTGCTTAACAATTGGTATCAAAGCGGTTCCTTCAAAATCAGTCTAACCGCTGGTAGATAGATCCTGGAAGCACAAACAACTAGTCGTCAAGGTCAGGACGGTTTCTCCACAAACAAAGCACCATTGTTTGATGGAACGAATTATGTTTTTAGGAGTATAAGGATGAGAACATATCTTATGGCTCTAGGGTTTGATATTTGGTGATCAATAGCGATGGGGTACATAGCACCAACAAATTAGTCAATGGATCAGGATGGAAAGAAGGCATGTGATAATAATGCAAAAGCGATGAATGCCACTTTATGTGGCTTATCAGAATCAGAGTTCGTAAAAGTAATGCATTGTGTGTCAGCAAAAGATATATAGGACAAACTTCAGAATATTTATGGTGATGACAAGATCAAGAAGGCGAAGCTTCAAACGCATAGAAGGCAGTTTGAAAGTTTTAAGATGAAAGATGAAGAAAACATTGCAACCTATCTTCTCCGTGTGGATGAAATAGTCAACACCATCAAACAACTAGGTGAGAAAATGGAAGAATCGATGATGGTACAAAAAGTACTAAGGTCACTTCCTATGAGGTATGATGTGAAAGTCTCAGCTATTGAAGAAATGGACTTGGACACATTGAAGATGGATGAATTGCATGGAATTCTCACAACATACAAAATGAGGATGGAAGCAAAAAAGCCAACAAAGCATGAAGCAGCTTTCAAAGTATCAAAGAAAGTGAAAAAGGAAAAATATGAAACAAGCTATAGCACCAGTGAAGAGTCAGATAAAGAAGAAGCCTTATTTGTGAGAAATCTCAAAAAGGGATCTGGGAGATATAAAGGTAAGCTACCTTTTAAGTGTTTCAATTGTGGAAAAATAAAACACTTTGCAAATAAAAGTCCCCATGTAAAAGAAAAAATTAGTAATGACGAAGAGGAACATGATGAGAAAGAGAGTATCACAAGAGTAAGAAAAACTACAAATCAGAGAAATATGAGAATAAGAAAACTACAAATCAGAGAAATATGAGAAAAAGAAGAGATTCGATAAAGAAAATAAAAGCCTTTATTCAAAAAGGGCTAGTAGCTTAAGTGAGGAGATTGAAGAAGGTGTTACAAATAGTGACGGAGGTGAAATTTTGTTCTTGGGTATAGAAGATTGGGATGGTGATGACTAGATAACTAGAGGACAATCTTGGAGTGATTCAGAAACTAGAGACGCAGAAGTAGATCTCGAAGGAGAACTCTTAAGTGCCTTGAATGAAAACAAAATGCTCAAGAAAGTGAATCGGAAACAAAAGTGACAAATTCAAAAATACGAAGAAGATGATCAAGATAAAGAAGAGTTATCAAAATTTTGAGAGGAGTCAGAAATCGTCATCATGAGTCTAAATGCTCAAGTCAAAGAGGCAAAGAAAATAAAGGAAAAGACTAAAATCGAACTGAAGGCAAAGAAGGAAGAATGTGAGAAGCTAGAAGCTGAGATTGTTGCCTTGAGAAAGGATTTAGAAAAGGCAAACGCTTAATTGACAAGCAGCTTCAGATTTGAGAAGAGCACCGATGTTCTAGATGAGATTCTAGATCCTCAGAGGTCACTATTCGACAAGTTAGGTCTTGGTTATGGAGATGAACAAAAGGTTACCAAGGAGGATGTTAAAATTGCTAAACTTGTGAAGATAGAAGAGAAGACTTCTCCGAAGAACGAAGTTTCGCAAGTAGAAGACAAAGGAAAGAACCATTGGCATGATAGAAGATCATTCTTGCCAAAATAGTTTGACAGATACCAAGGATCCTTTTATGTCTATTTCTTTAATTGCAACATTTTTGGTCATAGAGCAAAGGAGTGTAAGAGACATGCGAGGAATGGATACACATGGAACAGTGGCAGAAATGTAGATAAGAGGAATGGGCATGCAAGAAATGAGTATGCATGGAACTATGGCACAAGTGAAAGACATGAGAGGAAAGGGCATGGTTGGAACGAAAACAAAGATTCATATGGTTTCTTAGGTAGAAATTCATTTACTCCATTGTCAAAAGACATTGTATGTTATAATTGCAATAAGTATGGACATATAGTGAGACAATGTGGAAGTAATCCTAAAGATCAAAACAAGAAAGAGGATGCCCGAAACAAACTCAAAAGAGAATCTGTGCAAGTTTGGAAGCGGATGCAGCATCTAGACAATTAAAAGGAGTAATTTGTGCTTGTGCAAAAGGCACAAGGAGCAATGGGAGGGAGGACATGATGAAGCACAAAGCACAAGGAGAAATGGCAGTAAAGACCATGTTGAAGCAAGAGAGATATGATATGCACAGTGGAAAGATGCTACGAATAGGAACAATAAAAGAAGATATTACAATAAGTGGTATAAAAGAAATTCAAGATTGCAACAAAGATAGCAGAAGAAGATAATATTTTTTTTCATCTAGTGACTATGAGAGGAAGCATCAACTCAGGAGGAGCAGGGTGTATAACCCTTTGCCATTCATGTCAAAGGGGAAGAGAGAAAAGAAAAGGGAAGCACTATAGCAAGAGAACCATGGGCAACCCTTTGCCAATGATGTCAAAGAGGGAGAATTGAAGACAGGGGGAGTTTATATACTAATTCATGAGGATTGCCACCAATGACGAAGGGGGTGATTGTTGGAATAATTGTCATTGATGTCAAAAAAATTGTAACGAATATGAACGAAAATGTCAAATGGAATTGTTTCCGGAAGTGTCAAACGGAATTGTTGTCGGAAGTGAACGGAAATGTTGAAATGTTGATGGCAATGTTAACGGAAATGTCAACGGTCACATTTTTTGGTGAAGAGGTGCCTTTTGGATGGGACGTCTCCTTTGTGAGAAGTTTTTAAAGGCTATATAAGGGAGAAGAGATGTGGAAGCATTACATGCATTCGATTTGATTGAAGATCATATAAGTGTGAGAGAGAAGGAAGAGAGGAAGAGCAGAATTTTGTTTATGCATATCATTTGAGCGAAGAAGAGGAGTAAAGAATGAAATAGAATATCTCTTAAGAAAAGAAGTGTGAAGGGTAGATTAATTTTAATGAAGAATATCATTTGCGAATTGTGAAAGAGAGGAGAACATAAAGTATATAAGAAAATCAGTGAGAGAGAAAGTGTAAGAGAAGCAAAGCCATCATTCGATTGAAGAAGCAATCACAGACAGTGGAATCAATTTGGCTTGGGGTCGATGCCTCATAGTCTAGGGGTTGGTGCTCCTATGGGTTGGTGCTCACAAATTGGCCGGGTTGGTGCTTGGCGAAGGGGATCAGTGTCTCTAGTGGGTGGGTGCTCACAAATTGATCGAATTGGTGCTTGTTTTGGGAATTGGTGTCTTCAGTAGGTTGGTGCATGCAAACATTGTAAAAGAGTTATATATATATATAAAATCAATATTTTGTCGTGGTTTTCTCCTGAAAGGGATTCCACGTAAATCATGTGTTCTCTTGTGTTGTTAATTGCTAGATCTTGAATGTTTACAATTGTGATTGATTAAATTTAAAAGATTAAAATATTATCTTATACTAATTCAACCCCCCCTTCTCAGTATAACCCTGTGCTTAACATCCCACCACTCCCATGGCTTTTAGAACATAAAGTCTAAAAAGATTTTAATAGGTGGGTTCCTTCTTATATAGGCCAAATGCTTTTTATACTCCATTCCCCCCTTTATGGTAAAACATTTAGCTTATAGGTGGGATTTTTTAAATAAAAAGTGAGCCGCTTTGGCATTGCACCCACGCATTATTATATATAGGTATTTATATGAATAAAAGAGGATAAATCTGAAAGGTTGTTTCTAGGAATTTGCATTAGTATTTAATCCCCTCCACCACTAAAAAAGTGCTATTGAATCGAAGGCAGAAATTTAAAAAGACAATAGGAAATTAGTGTAATTATTCTGGGAAGCAGAATTTCACAACACGAGGCATAAACACTGTCATCTTGGAAAACCTTGTCAACTACAATGCAGACAAGTCATGACTATGAGTAGTCATGGGAAACCCTTACATGCAATCAATGAGGACTGACTCTTAAGATCAATTAGGAATAGGCCGAGGTATGTAGAGGCCATACTTCATGGTTGGCTTTTCTATTGCACATGTTGTGCACGATCTAATGTACATACTGACAACATGGCGAAGCTTCAACCAATAAGATTATTTATAGAGCATTGTCATTGTCTATTCCACCCCGAAATGTCCTGCAACTTGACTATAGAGAACCACCCAAAATTATCTTTTGTTGCTCCACTATCAGAACACATAGGTGTCCCAAGTGACATTGAAGCCCTTCTTGTAGATGGTAGTCTACAACTCGTTGTAGGTAGGTAGACCACTTCTGATGGTGATCACTTTTTTATTTGCTTCAGGTCTAAATGAAAATGTAGAGGCTTGTTATCTATATGAATGATGGTCTCCATTTCCATAATGTAATGCTTCCATTGCTTGCATGCCTAGACGAAGGCATAAGAGTTTTTTGACATATGTAAGATACCTATATATTGTATCTATGAATGTTTCACTATGGTAGGAAATTGATTGCTTATGCTTGGTAAGCACTACACCAGTGCATATTTTGAAGCGTCAACTCGTTGTAGGTAGGTAGACCACTTCTGATGGTGATCACTTTTTTATTTGCTTCAGGTCTAAATGAAATGTAGAGGCTTGTTATCTATATGGATGATGGTCCCATTTCCATGATGTAATGCTTCCATTGCTTGCATGCCTAGAGGAAGGCATAAGAGTTTTTTGACATATGTAAGATACCTATTTATTGTATCTATGAATGTTTCACTGTGGTAGGAAATTGGTTGCTTATGCTAGGTAAGCACTACACCAGTGCATATTTTGAAGCATCAACTTCAATCTCAAGGGGTTGTTGCAGATCTAGTAATGTAAGGATTGGTGTTGAGAAAAGTCACCCTTTTAACTCCTCAAAATCTTGTTGTTGTGATGTTTATATACACCTATATTTGTCAGTTATTGACAGTTTCTTGTGCAATATTTTTCAATGCATCTTTCTCCCTAAGTGCATGAAGATTTGGGTTGGGCCAACTTTGGTACTTTACAAGAGATTGTTGTCATATGCTCTCTACCTAATTACACTCATTATCTTACTATCCGCACTTCCTAGCTTCCTCTGGTGCTCTTTTCTCCTCATTCTGCCTCTTCTGCCTAATTTCAAGGCTTTCCCAGACTAACTCGACTCAAGTTAGTTCTATTCTATCCCCTATGTTACAACTGCATCGATTATGATCAATGTAGTTCCTTTTCGTGACTCTCTTTCCAAGTACATTGGTTCCACTTGATATAGTTATTTGCCTTCCTATACTAACTCACCATCATCAACATAGTACAATTTTTTGACCAGATATTTATAGTGCATCAATTTGTATCAAGTCCGTCAACATATTTGTTAGGTCACTTTTAGGAGTTTAATCCATATATATAGGTCTCCCATATCTCATTTTTGAAAGGAAACACACACCATTTTGCTTTGTTTGCTCACAAAAACTTGCTTTTAGTAGAAGAAAAGGAATCAGAGTATAGGAGTTTACTCTTGTGGAGGTCAAGTCTTTGCTCAAGGTCTTTGAAGTTCAATAGAAAGAAGCTAAACCAAGGAGGTGTCGCTTAGTCTTTGGAATCCCCAATTAAGGTCACTTACATCTTCATCATTGCCATTTGAGTCTTCACCTACAACACATCCCATAAAGTGCCACTTGAGCCAAAGGGGAGATTGATGATACCTCTATACTCTTTTTTTTGTTTGGTTTACATGCTTATACTAGAGTAGTATGTCGTTGTCTTCTTCTCCTTGCTTAGCTTAGCTTATGCTTGTTAGTAGATGTTATATTGGTATGCCAGTATATCCTAGTTTAGATAACTCTTGGTTACAACATTTAGTTTAAATATCTCTTGGAGATCACTTAATGACATTTGTCTTCTATGAACTTGGTTTCTTACCATTTTGGATCTAGGATATGCTTGTTAGTATATGTTATCTTTGCATGCCAGTATATCTTAGTTTAGATAACTCTTGGTTACAACCTTTAGTTATAATATCCGTAATATCCCCACGGATATCGATGAATTCAAGGAGAGGCGCTGCCATTTCACCTGAAGAAATTGCTGCCAAGGAGCAGCACTGCCATTTAATACGACAATCATTAAACGGATATGAACGAAAATGTCAAACGGAATTGTTGTCGGAAATGAACGGAAGTGTCAAACCGAATTGTTGTCGGAAGTGAATGCAAATGTTGACAGAAATGTTAACGGAATTGTCGATGAAAATGTCAATAGTCACATCTTTTGATGAAGAGGTGCCTCTTGGATGGGACGCCTCCTTTGTGAGAAGTTTTTAAAGGCTATATAAGGGAGATGTGGAAGTATTACAAGCATCCAATTATGAATTCAATCATCTAACTCGCATAAGGGTCATGCTATACAACCACTCTTAAGGACGAAAACCCTTGTGATTATAACAACCCAAGGACGAAACCTCTTGTGGACTTATATTTTATTTTATTTATTATTTTAAATGCACTAATTATATTTATAAAAAAATATAGGTTTTACGAGAAAACCAAATTAATGTAAAATATTCCGATTTGGAATATTACAGTGGTATCAAAGCTGTTTTTCTTGCAAGCCTATGAACCATGGGGTCACTACATAAGGAAATTATGGACAGTTTCGAGTTGTATAACGCCCTTTCAATAGAGATTCGAAAAGAAATCTCTTTTTCAGACTATTTGGATTTAAAAGATTCATGGAATGGAAACAAGCACTATGAGGAAGACAAGTTTGTGAATCATAGTTATGGCAGTACTGAATATAACGAGAAATTCAATTCTCAAGAGGTTCCAGAAGAAAGGAAGATGACAAATTCTAATACTGACTTCCCTATCCAGGAGCAAACAAATGAGGAGTCCAATGTTGAACTAAGGGAATGCCCAAACATAATTATCCAAGAAGTTGATATTTATGGAGACTTGTCTATTGGAAATGATGATATAAAAACTCTAGATATTAGAGATGAACACGATTTATCTATCCAAAACATTGATGATGATGTTGATATGTGTTGTCTGCGTCAGAGTGAAAATAAACTTCAGTGTGTGCAAGAGAAATGTCTTGAGGATTGTTTCCCGAACATAGGTTCTAAGTTTAATAAATTGATTGTCTAATTAATGCACACAATCAACAAGATATCATGGGCTACAGTCTTAAAAATAAACAAGATGGAGAGCCAACCAAAATTATTGATAGAATATGGGAAAATTAGGAGTCAAAGTCACAGAATACTGGAGCAGAAAAGTTTATGGAGGAGCTTAATAAAAAGCTTAATTGTAGCCACAATTCTCAGCTATCCATAGCAAAAGATGAACTAGAGGAGCTTATTTTTTTTAGAGCTCAAATATTGGTTTCCAAACCATTTAAACGTAGATGAACCATACCGCCAAATATATTCCGATGCATTGGGCCACCACCATCTACCCAACATCAAGATCAAGTTGTTTCATCATTAGTATCAACTAATAAATTTACTCTACATATCAAACTAACAACTGGTTTAAAAAATGAAATTAGAGGCCAAACTTTGGTGGCAGCCAAACGAGACCCTGACACTCTATTTTTGAATAAAGAGACAAGGCATATAATTGCTAACATAGATGGAAATGCACAACTATGCATGTATTCAAGTAGAAGACAAATCATGCTTCATAAAAAATATGCAGAAAAATTCTCAGTGAATTATGGTGAGAAAAAGCAAGTATCAAATTCACTTTTGGGAATGGCATTAGTTGGAACGCATATTAGATCCAAACTTGTTCAAACATTCCAAATTGAAGAATGCAAGCTCTGTCTATTATATGTTCAGAAGCGGTTAGGGGAAAAAATTGAACAACAAATTATGTTGATGTCTGACAGGCCATATCATAAATTTGTGCATCTTTGTGAACACCGAAGAACCGATCTTCCCAGGCATGTCACAGTCTTTCAAAAGGGAATTCGCTAAAAACGATTGAAAGAAGAATTTCAAGATCGCAAAAAAAATTTGGAAGCTAGTTGGACAAATAGGGATGTTAGGGCCATTCGTAACAGAGAAGTTGCCAAATACCATGAGAGAATGTTGAAGGAATATTCAAAAACAAAGAACAAGTTTGAATGGCATGGTTACAAGGACAGCGATCCATCTGTTGTACATCTTGATGTCATTCAAGCTGAGATATCAAGCATCAATATGGTTTTTGGGATTGATGGGAAATTGGGTAACTCTATGACACAAGAAGCTTCTAGATTACATATTAAAATATGTCGCTCTTTGCGGGATGTTTTCAGAAAGGTTGTGGAAGTGACCATTAACATACAAGTTGATTTATGCCGTGGAGTAATGTTTGATAACTACATAGTTATCATAGACTATGCTTCTTTGAATATATCTAAAGAGGCAAATTTTCCTTCAAATGTAAGAGATTTAAAAAGGGAAGTCACGTATACAACAAGTGAGAATTGGTTCCGACTACATGACCAAAGTACTGAACATAGTGCAAATCTTTGAACAAAACAAGTACACTAAGCTTAATAAGAGAAGCCAAGGTGGTGAGCAGCTACAACAAAAATCACAACTCTGTGTGTAGAGATTAGCTGAAGATGCTAGGGTAGAATGTGAGAATGCCTTGTTCACATGTGATTATGATAGTACACTTGTAGAAGGAATATTACTTCGGTGCTCTATGAATATGACTCCAAACTTGGAGACTGTTGCATTGATAATGGAAATTAAGGGTACAATGACTCCAGCTCATAGCCCAATTCAGGCTCGACAGCTAGGAGATAATAGATTCAGATTTGAAGAGACGGGTGTACCAAAAACGCAAATAGTAGATTCATGTTCCTTGCTTCGAGAAATGCAACCATATTCCAACAAGATTAAATTAATGGTGAAGTTGGGTATATCATGGCTACAAAGGGATTGTAAATCTGATAGTATTAACGAAGCATGCCTTTATGACTTTGCAATTTTCTATGACTTTGAAAGAGAGACAAATATGGATCAACACAAGACCACCATGGAATTCATGTTTGCATTCCATGGAAATTCTACATGTACTTGGTACTCTATCATAAGCAATGGCTTAAAGGGTTTGCGTAAGATAAATTACATGTCTACTGGAAATGTTTGCATCCACCTCTCGATTGACAAGAGCTATTCATATTTTTTCTGCTATCCTTCGCTATTGAGTGAAAACAAGAAACCTAAAGATTTCAGATCGTTGGTTCTTTGTAAAATTGTCTCATGGAAAACGTATACAAACTTTTCTGACATTTTGGTGGTTCTCAATGAGACTGAGGTTGTCATACGGTATTTGCTCGTATGGAGTTCATATGATCCTTCTACTTCTGGATTGTCAATAGAAGATGCAACGTGGGGAGGAGCCTTCTTGAACATTCCAATTTGCAATTGCTTGAGGACAAGCAATTTGAGGCAAGGAGGTCTATAATATCCCCAAGGAGATCGCTGAATTCAAGGAGAGGCGCTGCCATTTCACCTGAAGAAATCGCTGCCAAGGAGTAGCGCTGCCATTTAATACGGCAGACATTAAACGGATATGAACGAAAATGTCAAACGGAATTGTTGTCGGAAGAGAACAAAAGTGTCAAACAAAATTGTTGTCGGAAGTGAACGCAAATCTCGATGGAAATGTTAACGGAATTATCGACGGAAATGTCAATGGTCACATCTTTTGGTGAAGAGGTGCCTCTTGGATGGGATGCCTCCTTTGTGAGAAGTTTTTAAAGGCTATATAAGGGAGGAGATGTGGAAGTATTACAAGCATCCAATTATGAATTCAATCATCTAACTCGTATAAGCGTCATGTTATACAACCACTCTCAAAGACGAAAACCTTTGTTATTATAACAGCCCAAGGATGAAACCCCCTGTGGACTTATATTTTATTTAATTTATTATTTTAAATGCACTATTTATATTTATAAAAAAATATAGGTTTTCCAAGAAAACCAAAATAATGTAAAATATTCTGATTTGGAATATTACAATATCTCTTGGAGACCACTTAATGACATTTATCTTCTATTAACTTAGTTTTTTACCATCTTGGATCTAGGTTACCCTTGTTTGCACTTATTATATCCTTGATACCCACCTTTACAAACAACACTTGCTGTCAGTCTCTACCTTGCTTTGCGGCATGGCTTGTTATATGTAGTTGGTCCTAGTATGCTCTTCTCTCTTCCCTATGTTAGAGGATATTTATATTGTTGACTCTATTTGCCCAACATACATTCTAGTGAACCCAATGTGAATCTTACCTCGCCATTGTGTTGGGTCATTTTCATTTTATTTTTCCTTACTTCTTAGCGTTATCTGCATATCGTCTTCACTATCATGTCCCCTTTTCTAGATTAGAATAATTAATAATATTATTTAAGTTGGGCCCAGTCATATCTAATCTTTTGGGCAACTTAATAATATTATTATTAAAATGAAAAGTATTTTTAAATACTTAAATAATAATGACTAAGTTACCCAAAAAGTAACTTTACATTATATTAAAGACAACTTATGTTTTATTATTATTTAATTAAAAAGGTAATTTTTAATGTAAAGTCAAGACTAAAATAGAAATATAAACGTTACTTTATTAAAAATAAAGAAAAGACCCAAAGTGGAATGCCCCACTTAGGAAAAACAAACGGAAAATAATAAAACATAGCTTGGGGGTTTCTTTTGAAGATCATCTTGAAAATTCATATGACTCCCTCATGTACGTTTGCTGCAAATGCTTCAGCTACAACAATAAAGGACGAAAATTCTCCTTTTCAAACGGATTTGAGAATGATAAACCTCTCATTTCCCAAGTTAACTCCATCCAGGGGTTGCAGTTATACTTCGATTAGAGATATTCAGTTTCCAGTTCACCTTGGGCCCATTTCAAATCTCATTTTCCATCTAGAACTGCGATTACAGCTAGGGCATCATCAATTACAGCTTTTGGAGCCCATTTAGGGCTTGATTAAGGGACGACATCACCCTTTGGAAACATGTTTCCTTGTCGACGTCATTTTGGTGGGCAGATCTTCATGGTTCCAATTTGCATGATCATCTTTTGGTTGCAACTTCCCATTTGAAGCATCATTTGTGGAGGAACTATGGTAATCAGCCTTCGGGTATTTCTTTGTGGTTTTGATTTGGAAGATAAATAAATAAAATATGTTTTGAGTTGTATTTGATTGTGTCTTGTATTATTTGACTTTTGAAATCAAATCTAAATATTCAGAGGGTTTATCAATGATTTCCAAACCATTTGGGTATTTTGTTTCAAAGGTTTGTTGTCATAAATAATAGAAAATCAAATTATTGTGTTTTTCCACAAGGGTTTGTTGCAATAAAATTAAGATCATATTATTATTGCCTTAGGGTTTTCCAATAAATCTAGAATTGTTTTAAAATGTTTGATTATGGACATTATAGTGGTATCAAAGCCATTCCTTGCTAGTTGTGGGAAAGACTTAATATTTTGCATATACTATATGATGCATAGCTTGTGAATCATGGAGTTAATGAGCAAAGATGATTTGAGAATTAAGCTTTGAAGGGCAGTGAAAAAACTTGAGCAGCTGCCTCATTCAAAAAATGTTCTACTTAGAGTTTTCGAGGAAGTGGCAAACTATTTGTCCATAATAAGACAATTAGATTTTGAGTCTGTTATGGGCAGTGAATCTATCGATCACTTATTTGGCTAAGCCCAAGATTTTAAAACACCCAGATCCAGATGTGAGACTTGTAGTTACCACTTGTATTAGTGAAATTATCAGAATAACAACACCTAAAAGGCCATACAATACCAACACCATGAGGGAAATATTTCAGTTGATTGTGAAACGTTTCCAAAGTTTAGATGAAATCAAAAGCCCTCTTTTTATTAAGAGGGTTATGATTTTAGAAATTGTTGCAAAAGTCAGATCATGTGTTGTAATGATAGATCTTGAATGTGGTGATCTTATTCTTAAAATGTTCCAACATTTCTTTGCTACTATTAGGGAGAATCATGCAAACAATTGTCTTTAATTAAGAATGTGAGTGATGATATTTTCCAGCCACTCCTATCAGTTTTATTGGCTAATATGAGAAAAGATGAGCAGGACCAGTTGGACATGCATTGGCTTAAAAGGTAGCTAATCACTTTGAAGAAAAGTTGAAGCCATACTTAACAATAGAAATGACACTTGAATATAAGGAACCCAACATACAAATTGAAGGTAAAGATTCTTTGATAGTAGAGAATGTTTTATTGACTTCTAAAGATTGCATGTATTAACAAAATGGTGAGGAAGTCAAGGGGGAAAAAACATCGCTTGATGAATGCACAAGTGAGGAAGATGTTCCGGTTCAATACATACTCATCAATCCACCAGGGATTGAGTCCATGCTACAGAATAATGTGTCAAGTCAAGAAGCATATGAGGCTGAGTTTTCGGATGACTGTGTTGCAACGCATGCACATGAGAAAGGTGCCTCACTGGGTACTAATGTTGATTTTCAGCTTGCTGAAATGTTCAGATCAGCAACTATTGAAAAACATTGTGATTACAGCCCAAGGTATGATGTTCATATACCAGATTTATTGCTTCATACTATGTCCATACAAGAATCTTGTCATCATGGACAGCATGCTAAAAAAAGGTGAGAGGGTGAAAGATACTACTTGTAGCATAGGGCATGTAGATTCCTTGATTCAAGTTCCAAATTGTTTTTGCATATAAGATCCGGGTGATATTTTGAGACACAAAATGGATAGAGGCTTTAATAAGATTAATAATACTATTTCTAGTGAATCTTATATCCCATACATTTGGATAAAAAGCAATATCATGAAGAATCATATAGAATATGATGTGCATTCTATTGAATTTGTAAAGGATCAGTGCTCACGATTCATAGATCACTTCTTGGAGCTAAGTCCCATATTTCGAGAAAAGATTGAAGAAGGGTATATTGGAACATTTACAACATGTTGTCAGCCTAAGGTATGTAATAACTCCTATATCATGCGTTTAGGTGAGACATGGATCAGTATGAGAGACATCTCCAATTTTAGAACTGTTGTCCCCCTCATTTCCCGCTTGCCCAACATTTTATTTGCTGCCATACAGGACTGTCATATCTCAATGAAGATGCGTTTCTCACCTATTGTCATTAGTGAAGTGTTTGCCGCTGATAGAAGATGGTTTCCAGCGACTACAATTCCGATATGGGCAATCATAAAGTCTAAAGAGAATAGCTTGGGGCAGCATAGAATCAACTATTGGAGTCCAAGGTAATCAATGTAACAACAAACTAGGAGAGGTGGGCATAGTATTGGGCATGCAATGGTTACATTTTATTGGAAAGTTCACTATGGAGTTGAAATCCAAGAAAAAAGTGGTAGTGCTTCGAGGTATCGATGGAGCTCCAAAAGTTGTCATGGTTGAATGGATGGAATATCAATTGGTGACAACCACGATTTCATCCATAGGTGAGACATTTGATCATGATGGCATTTGGTCTATTTTGGATCAGCATGGTATGGTGTTGTTGGAACCAAGCTACATACAGGTTTGCCACCCTTGGATGTGTGAAGGAGCATTGACAAAAGTCGGGATACTACAAGATGGTTTCACCATTCCTTGCATCATGAAGCTTTGCAAGATGTTTGATTTTGCACTTTTAAGATTGCCATTAAGTAAAGAGCACCAACAAAATTTAGAAAGGAGTTGTGTTGCACTTATCCTCCCTATTGAGGAAGTGTTGAGCACCAGAAAAAAGTCTCAAGTGGCAGTTCACATGAATATCAAAGTAGCTCAACATAAGCTTGGTGGAACGGTTTCACATTCAGATATGCTTACGAAAGATTACAAGCAAGGCATAAAGGGGAAGAGTAGGGATAGCATATTGCAATTATGTTGCAAAGAAAACGAATAAGAGATTGTTGTCATCATAATTTACAGCTTTAGGGCTAATGTCATCACCATTTCCAGCTACATTACATCAGTTGTAGCCATACCAGTGGTTTTGGTCATAGAATTGAGTGATTTTCAGTTTGTTGTTACTATTGAAGTATTTTCAGTCATTGTATGGTTGTTTCCAGCCTCAATATTACTAACATTGCTGAATTTTGCGAAAGATTTTCAGTATTCCAGTGGTTGTACCATTCTTATATTGCTGATTTTCAGGGTTATTGATTTTGGACTATGGTTATCTGTCACATTCAACACGTAGTTTCCAAATTTTTTGGATTTTTTCTTGTATCATGCTATTTGTGAAGGGTTTCAGCCATTGAAGCTGATGAAAGCAATTACTCCAACTGTCACACTGCTGTTTTGGGGAAGGTTTCGAATGAACTATGACTGTTGCAACTTCATTCCAGCTTCCATACAAACTAAGTGGTACAAATTCATGAGGGTTTATGCCTGTAGTACAGTTGTACGATCTATTGGAACTCAAGGAAGTTATTGTGTGGCTCAGTGGGAGGTTCTGGATTCATCAGTTCATAGTGGTAACAAAGTGGCACAACGAAAACATGGTGGCAAGTTCATAAGGCAACCCTTGACCTTATGGGAATTTGAGAATGTTCTCAAGCTCTGGGAAGAAAGCATCATTGGTTGTCACATCAAAGAGGGGCATATTGAGAGTTGCTTGCATTCTTTGCCTAATCCAAATCAACGATGGGAAACCAAATTGTTTCTCAAAGAAGTGATCAAGTTACATGGATTGCATAAAAATAGGGATGATGGAGATAGTGGATCCTATAGTGCTTTTAGCAAGAGTTGCTTCATTTGAAAGGGACAGGATCCACGCTCTATGGACACTACAGCGTGATTTATGATATTGGCATAGTCATACTAGAGCATTCGAGTTTACATTTGCTTGAGGACAAGCAAATTATGGGAAGCGCAGATTGTCATGTCCCCTTTTCTAGATTAAAATAATTAATAATATCATTTAATTTGGGCCCGGTCAGCTCCAATCTTTTGGGAAACTTAATAATATTATTCTTAAAATGAAAAGTATTTTTAAATACTTAAAATAATAATGACTAAGTTAGCCAACGAGTAACTTTACAGTATATTAAAGGCAACTTACGTTTTATTATTATTTAATTAAAAAGGTGATTTTTAAAGTAAAATAAAGTCAATGTTGAAATAGAAATATGCACGTTACTTTATTAAAAATAAAGAGAAGGCCCAAAGTGGAGTGCCCCACTTGGGAAAAGCAAACGGAAAATAATAAAAGACAGCTTGGGGGGTTTCTTTTGGAGATCATCTTGAAAATTCATATTACTCTCTCATGTATGTTTGATGCAAACGCTTCAGCTACAACAATAGAGGATGAAACCCTCCTTTGTAGACAGATTTGAGGACGAAAACTCTCTCATCTCCTAGGGTAACTCCATCCAAGGGTTGCAATTGTGCTTCAGTTATAGACATTCAGTTTCCAGTTCACCTTAGTCATGTTTCAGACATGATTTTCAGTCCAAAACTATGATTTTACAGCTAGGACATCATTAGTTCCAACTTTTGGAGCCCATTTAAGGACTGATTAAGAGTTGACATCAACTTTTGGAAACACTTTTCATTGCTGACGTCTTTTCGGTGGGCAGATCTTCGTGGTCCCAATTTGTATGATCATCTTTTGGCCCCAACTTCCAATCTGAAGAATAATTTGTGGAGGAACTGTGGTAATCAATCTTTGGGTATTTCTCTATAGTTTTGATGTGGAAAAAAAAAAAAAAAAAATCTGTTTTGAGTTGTATTTAATTCCATCTTGTATATTTGACCTTTAAAATCAAATCTAAATATTCAGAGGGTTTATCAGTGATTTCCAAACCATTTGGGTATTTTATTTCAAGGGTTTGTTGTCATAAATAATAGAAAATCAAATTATTGTGTTTTTCCACAAGGGTTTGTTTCAATAAAATTAAGATCATATTATTGTTGCCTTAAGGTTTTCCGGTAAATCCATAGTTTTTTTAAAATGTTCAATTAGGGATATTACATTCATCATCAATACATTCTGATGAACCTAGCGTGAATCTTACCCCAACGTTGTACTGGGTCATTTTCACGTTTCCTTTTTCTAGCTTCTTAGCGTTATCCTCACATCATCTTCACCATCAATATATTCTCGTGAACCCAATGTAAATCTTATCCCACCACTTGGATCATATTCACATATTTTTTCTTAGTTTTTTTCTTTTCCCCTAGTTTCACAATTTTTGTCATCATTTTACAATGATATCCCCTCTTAGGGCATTTTTAGTGATGAACCTCAACCCATTTAGATTTTTTACGGGTCGCTTCTTTCTTCCTACCATGTCCACCATTGAAGGCAAACACTCATGTAGTCTTTTGCATCTAAAATCAAGCATTCTCTTTACCCTGGCCAAATATCCCACAATTGATGACCTTCTCATTTATGACAATCCTAGCATGATAGAGAATCCCACAGAAGACACTTTTAGCATGGACAAAAATCTTTTACATGATTTTCCCATTCCTAACACTTCTAACATGGTCGAAAATCACTATAATGATTTTCCCATATTCATTGATCATTCTAACAAGGGCAAAGATGATGATTCTCCCATTTTATACACTTATAACACGGCCAAAGATCCCTATAGTGATATTCCCATTTATGACGATCCTAGCATGATAGAGAATACCCTTTTTGACACTTATAGCATGGTTGAAGATCCCTATAGTGACTTTCCATTTATGATGATCCTAGCATGATCAACAATTTTCCCATTCCTTACACTTCCAACATGGTAAAAAATCACTATAACAATTTCCCCATCTTTGATGATTCTAGTTTCCTCAAAGACCCCACATATGTTCTCATTTCTGATGACAGGATGAAAATATCTATGATGATTTTCTCATTTTTTACAACCCTCACTTTGACTCAAGCAATGATGAAGATGATCTCATATTTTTTCACCCAATTGCTAGTCCACCCCTGGAAAATCTTAGGTGTGTAAGCCATCAAACCTCAACTCACATTCAAACCTAACCTCTTCAACCAACTTTTGTCAACTCTCAACTCATGAAAAGCGATTAATTCACATCCTTAGTGCAAAACACATTATAGGTCATGTCAATTTTTATCCTAGCACTCAAATTCAGCACACAACCACCACAACTTATATAACTTTTCAGACCTATCCTACAGATCCCAATTATCTCACTCCCCTACAAATCATCATAAATTGGAAAATTATAAAAGTCTGGCAAAATCGGCAATGTCAATACAGTTCAGAATTTTTTTGGGATTTCAACTGAATTGGCCATGTGGATACAGGCTTTTGATCAATCCAACTATAACGGCTAGGATCCAAAAAATAGCCTATATAGTTCATTCTACCAAAACAATTATATCAGGCAGGATCCAAAAATGACCAATATGGTTCATTCTACCAAAAACAACTATATCATCCATGACACGAAATGTGTCGATTCAATTCAAAATCATCTTTTTATTATAACCAATTATATTGGTTGGACATCAGAAAGTGTCAATACAATTCTAAAACCTATCCTAGAGATAAAAAACTATATCAACCATGACACAAAATGTACCAACACAATTCAAAACAATGAAGACAACCATAACTACCTCGGCATGGTCGATACCATATAATGTTATTTCCAAACACCTCCCAAAGATCTAGAAATTATCTTAGATGCCACAATTCCTAATGTGAGATAGATTTACACAAAATATAACAATAGTAATAATTATATCAATCTTGATGTCAAAATTAAATCCAATCCTACTTTATCATACTAAGGCATCTTACAATGACCTTCCTTTACTTCAAATGTTGGGGCATCTTACAATGGCCATCTTTATCCTATTTTACACTTTGGAGCATCTTTCGATGCCCATCCTTACCTTAATGCACACTCTGGGGGCATCTTACGATGCCCATCCTCCTCCTTCCTCAACATTGAGGACACCTTGTGACATTTTTCTCTTCTTAACATCTCCCCTCACAATGACCTAATTATCCAAAATCTTGCACACATTAAAGACAAATAAATTGAACTTCAAAAAATCTTCTGAAACACATCCTCTATTTTTACGAATGTACCCACTTAAAGGTACATTCCTTATTCTTGCACCCACTTAGACATTTAATTCACATTTTATGTTAGCACTATTTGCATGTTTCTCTAACTCTTTCGTGTTGTAGTTTAGCTTCATTTATTTACACAGTTAGGTTTTCTTATCCTCACACCCTTGGTTTTTACATCCTATCACCTATTTTAAGTGCCTTCGGCTCCCTCATATTTGTGCCACTTGGCTTTTCAGTTTGTGAATTGCATGGTAAGACCTTGGGGGATACAACCAAGCCTCCTCACAAATGCCCATCCTATATATTTGCACCTATGAGCTCATTTACTAACTTACCTATTTTATTACATCCTTGCACCCCTTGGGTTTTGACATCTTTATTATTACTATCTTTATGTTTGCACCTCTTAGCTTTTCAGTTTGTGAGTTATAGGGTAATACCTTGGGGAATACAACCAAGCCCTCCTCACAAGCACCCATCATATTATTACCTTTTGTTCTTGTTTCCACTCCCAACTTCTAGGTGTCTTCTTAGAAAGATAAGGCAAAAGTCAGAAGTGGTAATTTGTTGCTTAGAGTCAAATATATTCTTGTGGCAAAACTATTGCAGTCTACCTACTTGTTTCTCATCCACATTTTTTCCTCTTGCGACGAAAGCCTCAAACTTTCTATCATTGTATCATCCCCTGTTATCCATTTTTTGCAATTGGGGCAACACAATCATTCTATGATCACCTCTATCATTCCCTCTATTTTCCACCTCCTTTTGGACACACCAAGGTCAGTCTCAACATTGCATTGTTTTCTATGGTGCAAGTCTAGGAGTATCTAAGCTTCTTGGTCTCTAGGTTTTTTGCTTTAGTAACCAAGTGTAAGCTCTCATGTGTTAGTCATCTTTAGCATCCATGGTTGAATCCATATGGAATAGGAAAATTAAAAAAGCCATAAAATTCAAAAGCCAAGATATCAAAAGAAAAAGAAAAACACAATTTTAGAAAGGCAAAATATCTTTCAAAAGTTAAATCACACCATAAGATGTGATTATATCATTAGCATGTCCCCCTATCTTAGTTGAAGTTCAAACTTCACAGTTGGCCTCATGATAGAGTTGAGATCCATTGGGGTGTAGGCTAGTAGACTGGGGTAGGAAGCCTAATATATATCATTATGTCACCTACTTTCTCACGCAAGCACCCAATGCTCACAATAAAAAGATGGCTCTATAAGGGTTCCTGAGGAATGGAGAACACATTGTGGGAAGGTAGGATCCTTTCACGTTTTATGCACAACTTTCATGGGATGATTTTTATACTACAATAACTAGCCCAAGCATAATGTTTGCTAGGTGGGGTTCTCTAGGGCCATTGATGTTGAAAACTCTTAGTTTTGCCAAACTAATTAGAGTGAGTTCTTTTCAAAAAAAAACATGTTTCTGCCTTGGTAGCACCCTCTTTTCCCTCAATCCATTATTTCCCCTTGACAGACAGACTTGTTTCCAAATCTCTCCCATCTTCTATGTATCTTATTCGCTGAATCTTTTATACATGTTAGCATTGTGACAAGTGTTAGTGTTCAAAAGTTACCCTTTCCGCTTGGCACGCTTGAATCAAAGCTGCATTTTGTAATTGTTACGAGCTGCTCTCTTGGTCATTGCCTTATTTTTTTTGGATTTATCTTAGTTATGTTTGGGACTTTGAGTTTTTTAATTCTCTTTTTTGACGAGTCGTCTGAACCTAATTTAGCCCTCCTTTTATGGCTATCCGATCCCATTTTTACCTTTTATGTTTTACTTTCCCTTGTACTGTCATTTGTTCCACGGTTCATCCAAACCTAATTCATCCCTCCCTTTATGGCTATCCAGACCCTTTTATCTCCTCTATCTTTTCTTTAGGTCTTCCAGACCTAATTTAGCCCTCACTTAATGGCTTTCCACATTTCCATCCTTTTTACAATCCTTTATGAGAGTTCTACATACTCCCATTTCTAGACTTCCCTACATATGTCATCACTGCGTTTATTTCAGTTTTAGCCTTGTATCTTTAGGGTTTTCAAATTACAATCTTTACACCCGCCACAATTAAGACTAAGGTATTTGCATGCAATCTTATCAATAGAACATTAAGTTAAAGGTATGTATGTGTTACTTTCAGTTCAATTCTTCCATTCACTATCATTTACTTAGAACCCTACTTTTATCTTTTGTGTTGCTATGTTTTATCCCAAGGCACCATCCTCGGTTACACTATGGTGACACATGATGAGCTTTGGGTGGGACATATGTATACACCCATATTTTTCAATTATCGACGGTTTCTTGTGCAGGATTCGTCGGCGCATCTTTATCCTTGAACATACATCTTAAGCAATGCACCGATATCAGGGTTGGGCAGAGTCATGGTTCTTTACAAGAGATTGTTGTCATTTGATCACCTCTTCTACCTAGTTACACTCACTATTTTGCTATACGATCATCCTAGTCTCCTCTAGTGCTCTTTCCTCCTCATTCCGCCACTTCTACCTAGTTTCAAGTCTTTCCCCAACTAACTCAGTCATACAGACTTAGTTATGTTCTAACCCCTATATTTACAATTGCATCAAGTATGATTTATGTAATTCCTTTTCCTGCCTATGACCCTTTCCAACTACATTGACCTTGCTTGATGTAATTTTTTGCCTTCTTGTACTAACTCAGTATGGCTGATCTAGGATTGTTTTTTGTCCAAATCTTTATACTGAATCAATTCGGATCAAGTTTGTCAGCATATTTATTAGGTCACTTTTAGGAGTTGGATCCGTATATATAGGGCTCTTGGACCTCATTTTTATAAGTAAACACACCATTTTCTCTGCTTGCACATGAAAACCTATTTTTTTATAGAAGAGGAATAGAAATATAGGAGCTTACTCTTGTGGATATCTAGTCTTTGTTCAATATATTTGAGGATCAATAAAATGAAGTTAAACCAAAGAGGCGCAATTTTAGCCTTTGGAGTCCCCAATTAAGGTCACTTTAGTCTTCATCCTTGTCATTTGAGTCATTGCCTACAACATCTCTCATAAAGTGTCACTTGAGCCAAGGGGGAGATTGATGTGCCAACAAGTCAACCCAAGGTAAGTATTCCTATCTTTATACTTTATTTATTTGGTTTACATGCTTATACTCATATTTTTTTTTTGTTATTTTTGTTATTTTTTGTTTTTTCATTTATACTTCGCTTATGCTTGTAAGTACATGTTATTGTTGCATGCTAGTACATCCTAGTTTAGATACCTCTTAGTGACCACCTAATGGCATTTATATTTCATTAATTTAGTTTCTTACCATCTTAAATCTAGGTTATCATTTTTTATCAGATCCTTGTGTATGGTTTCATTATTATATCCTTGATACCCCCTTTACAAATAGCTCTTGATTTCACCCTCCATCCCGCTTTGCAGCATAACTTCTTGTATGTAGTTGGCCCTAGTATGGTCTTCTCTCTTTCCTATATTTAGAGAATATTTATATTGTCGACCCTATTTTCCCAACATACGTGTTCCACACAAACTTTGCCTTTGCCCCCCCTTTGGTTGCATGGTTTAGGGGCCATGCAAGATGAGAGAATCCAAGCACAAACCAATGGTAAAAATTGGCTAATCCTAAAAGGCTTATGATGATTTAGATCTTCTCTAGGTCAATATGTAGACTATCCTTGTTTAAGATGTATCAAGATATTGTACACTTTTCCAAAAAACAAAAAAAACACTTATCCTTGTTGACATATAGCTTATGGTTGTGTTGGTTTTCAAGAACTTGTCAACCTTGCTGCAAGTGCTCCTCCCATGTTGTATTGGAAATAAGGATGTCATCCAAGTAAACAACCACAAATCAATCAATCAATGGTCGTACAACATCATTCATCATTCACATAAACATATGGTCAAGCCAAAGGGCATGATTGACTATTTAAATAGACCTTCAGACTTAAACGTTGTCTTCCAAACATCAAATGGAATGAGTACTTGATGGTACCTTGACTTCAAATCAATCTTTGTTAAAAACTTTGCTCTCTTAAACTAGTCTAGGAGGTCATCAATGCGTGGGATTGAAAAATTGTTAAGACCCTAGAGTCAATACAAAGTTGCCACATGCCATCTTCTTTCGAGCTAACACGATTGGGATTCCACAAGGTGATGTGTTAGGCCGCATATGGCTTTTTTGGATTGGCTCCTTGATCTGTCACTTGATCTCTCCATTTTCCAACACTGAGCACCTATATATTGGCCTATCTGGTGAAGCAATGTAGGGCACACCACTAGGTGTAGTGAAGACATCTATGTAATCTATTAAGACTTGCTTCACCTGTTGTTGTTTTATAGTCTGATTTTGTATAGTGGTATGCATGGTTGTAATGACCTATGAAGTGCTCTTTGGCCTAAAAACATTAGCACAAACTTTCCTGTGTGACCAATCACATGCCTACACTGCTTTGCACTAACCAAGCCTATTGTCTTCTTAGGAGGGACCTCAAGGATCCTATACGATCACTTTCCCAACGTGATGATGAAATTGTGAATCTTGAACTAATAGATTCCATCTTGTTTGCACATGTATGGAGGCCCAAGCAAAATGTCTCAAATCTCCAAGGGTGCCACATCACACAACACCTCATCTTTGAATGTATTTATTGCATATGGAAGAAGGCATTGTTGAGTGACACAAATATCTTTGCCTTGCTTCAGTTATCCGATGGAGTACAATTGTAGGTGAGGTGTTGTTTTTAGAGCCATCTTTCAAACAATTTCTATAGAGATCAAATTTTTCTCACTCCTGTTATCCATGATGAAGGGTAGAGCATTCGCTTCCACCCACATCTGTGAATGAAAAAGACATGGTTCTTCCTCATAATGTCGCAACCAGCTCTATACCAATAGTGGAATAGGGATCAAAATCCAAAATTTTATTGATTGTGTTGATAGGATGAAAGAAGTCCCTGTCCTCGTAGAATGCTTGTATTGGATCAGATTCATGTGCCTCAGTAAAAAATATCCTCTTTGAATGACATTCGTGTTGCGAATTATGCTCTTATGTTTCTCACACCATTTTCTAGTCCCCTTTTGTGGGGATTTATTTGTGGGATTTCTCATTAAAAACCTTGAGATGGGGAACCTTGAGTTTTGCCTCTGTAATGGGCCCTCTATGGTCTCTTGCTTGCTTCCATACTTGGAGTTGTCTCTATAATTGATTGTGCAGGGTTTCTTGCAATAAAATTACCTTTTTGTTTGAACTTTTCCTTGATCTTTGCTACATACCAATGGGCTGCTCCCATCATTTCAATTGTTAGGAATCCGATCTCTGTTTGGATATATTGGTGATGCCCCCTTTTGTATTTTAGTAATCAATGCTTTTCACAATCCCTGATGAGTTTTGTTGATAAAGAATGGAAGGCATTTGTGTAGTCTTGCATAGATTGGTCCTTTTGTCGTAGCAATTACCATTGCTTGTACTTCTTATAGGAATCTTCTGGACAATATTCATTTGTAACAGCATTAAAAAAATCACTCTAGCGGGATTTATTATTACCATACATTCATCCTCAACATCTTCCTTAGATTGCTCCAGATGAGCCTCCCACCATTGTTGGACTACTTGTTCAGCTTTTAGCAGAGCAAATATTATTTTATCTGAACTGGAGAAAATGTTTAAAAAAATATAGGACTCTAGTTTTATGATCCAACTTTCAAGGGCATTTGCTTCTATTTACCTTCAATCATCAGGGTATCAAAACTTACTTGTACCTTAAAGTGTGTGGACCCTTGGAAGGGCCTCCATTTTGGAATTATTGGCATGCTTCTCAATATTTGCTAGAGAGTCTATCTGAATTGGGTCAACATTTCAGCCCTTTGCCTCTCTAGAGCGTCTTTGAGAATTGCCTTTAGTGGGTTTGAGGAATTTGTTGTTCCTCCTACATCCATTTGTGGCCACTTGTGTCTATTAGGAAGATCGTTAGATAGATTTCTCGTCTCTAAGCCAAATATATGAAAGGCTGACCTTAATCGATTGTACATGCAAAGATCTAACTTGCTCTAATGTTACCGATCCAAATTGAGGATTCAATCTGAGGGACAACATACCAACTCTTAGGAATTAATGTGTTATAATAAACTCTTCTCTACAGAATTGGCAGGTTTGCAAGAGTACAAAAAAAAAATTATTGAAATATAATAAGAGAGTTTATAAAAAGAAAGTAGTCTCTCTGGAAAAAATGTCTGTTATCCACTCTGAATTAAAGAATACTAATACTATCAAACTTCTTTAAATTTGAATAAAGCTAATACTATTAACTTGACATGCAAAGATATGCGAATTGGAATCTTCTTTAAAGCTAATAATATCCTCTCTCAACATGCAAAGGCATGTGAATAAGAGAATCCCCTAAGAAGAAGAGATATGATAAAATAAGAATTGCTAATAATAGCCATCTAGGGTGGGCCAACTTGCCAAGGTCAAATTTTATGGGGGACGCTCCAATTTTGGTTCATAATACCTTTTTGGAAAGCTTGGCTCTAGAAATTAACATTGCTAAAGTTGTCTAGGGAGGTTTTCTAAGCTCCAAAAACACTTTGAATGCCCCTTTGAAAGTGTCATTTATGACTTGCTGGAATTCTTTGAAAAAAATTTAAACAAATGAAAATAAACCATTACTCTTACATAGTGGTCCTGAATCATTGTCGGGATCAGCTCTTGAAGAATTGATTAAGTGAAGTCCTCAAGTATCTCTAGGCATTCTAATCGCCATATGATTTTTTTGAAATTATTGGTTTTGGCCTAGGCAAGGGAAACGAGTTGGTTGAAGCCATGGATAAGTGCTCTCTTATTGGAAATGAATGTCAAGGGATGCCCATTTTCAAAAATGGCTTGCCAGTGGTCTCCTCATGTGCTATATGTATTGCATTTTTTATTTTTAACATTGTGTGACTCTTTTGTGTATGTATTCACAAAACAAAGTGTAAAAGTTGAACAGCCTGCAACAATGGTATCATGGGTTAATTTATTTTTCCACACAATCATTGATCATATCAAAATTAAATGTTGGATCTTCTAGTCTTATCTTGAACTTATGAATTTGATCCATTTAAATTCAAAATTGCTTCTATCTTTTGACATATACTTGAATAACATAACTGGCATAAGAGCTTGAGTATCATAAAGAAAAAACAAAATCTACTAATCTATATGCATTCTTATGAACATAAATACAATATACTACTTTGAATACCGTGGCTTATGCATTTTTATTGTGTATGCATAGTTTTCACATTATTCACAAGTTAAATAACAACAAAAACAACCATTCTAGTTAATCAAGATGATTTCTTACTTGTTCGCCTTTCATAATAGGTCTAGTAGCCACCAATATAGCTTGACCATCTCTATCCTACAAAGGTCAATGCAGAAGTCTTCAGTACTTTAACTGAATCATTAATCCAGCATCTTTTAGACACTCAGATTCAACAACTCATTATTGTTGATTACATCATGGTAATAAATAAATTATAAGCATATCAAATTAATTTAAAAAAAGCATTGTGAAACTCACAAAAAAAGAGAACTCAAACATTATATTGAATTCATAATGATCCAAGCAATTGATAAAGGAGATAGAGTTTGCATCTAATCCTGGCATGCTAGTTTCAATGACAAACCTTACAATCACATTGCAAATTTTTTCTAGTCGTTTGCCCTATCAGTAATTACAAAGACAATGAGCCAAATGAGCTTTGATTGTAAACATATTTTAAGGAATCAATCGTAGTGTATGGCCTATTTTCAAATCCTGTGAGCAAGTTTAGAGAGAGAAAGTCATATATTAGTTTAAGGGTTACATTTTATTGACAGGGCTTTTATATCAAGGAACTTATTAACATTTGATGAAATTATGGCAGAACATTTCACCCATGTTCTCTATACCCTACCAAACATACACTCAATGCATATAGGTAGATAGCATCCTTGCTCCACCCACTCAGAATTGTTTGCATTGATCCCAAAGACATGCAAAAATAGGGCATTTTCATTAGCCTTTTCACTGTCAAACCCTATTACTTCTTGAATTGAGGTTCCACTCTTTGACTTTTCCTGCTGGGAGCTTCTCTCTCTTAGTAATAAACCACTCTACTTCAATATCCTTTGGGAAAATAAATGGTTATACATCTTTAAACTTTGCCACCTAAAGCTAATGATGGAAACCAAAATCCTCCGTTTCTTGCTCTGTCATTCTGAAAAAGATTTTTTCCATCCCTGCTGCTATGGCCTCCATACCCTTCAAAATGTTGAGCTCTATGTAGTTAAAGCATCTCTGTCTCATATTACAGCATTTTATTCTACAACTACATGCTTCATAACACTCAAATCGCACACCTCAACAAAGCCTTTGAGCAATTTGAACTACTGGTGAATTTACACAATTTCTTGTGCCCTCTTCTTTCTCACATTCTGCAATTTTCCCTCCTTTGTTTGAATACAAATGAGCCTTCTTTTGTCCCCAAACCCTTTTGATTCATTCACCTACCCTTTTTATCGTTTTTGGTGTTTGACTTTTATTTCCCAATGCCAATTGTCTTCCATTTGGCATTCCCTCCATTTTCCTTATTCCTCCTATTAGTAATTTGGCCTGTCAAGGCCAAATTACTACCCCTACTATTCGAAACTTTCCCCAGAATGGTCAATTTCCCTATACAGCTGGTCAAACTGGTGAATTATAGTCTAAAAGCATGAACAAAGGGATATGTAGGCAGTCAAAGTATCAAATACAGTCATGATGAGGACCTACATCAATGTTACACTATCAAGTGTGTTCACAAGGATGATATGTTGAAATAAGAAAGGTCTTTATCAAGATTTAGTGACAAGTGCTTATGATCATGAGGAAAATACATGAACAACCCATTTATGAGATGAAAGACAAGCATGGAGATGAAGGTTAAGGTGGCAGTAAATTTTCTTGTATGGTTCATGTTTGCCAATGGACTAATCAAGCAACTATGAAGAAGAATGAAGATCAAATCTGCCTTTGAACCTTCTTTGAGGTCATTGACAAGCTACAGTCCGTAGAAGGGCAAGACACCTACAGCAAGTTCAAAAAGCATATCTCCTACTCAAAATGTCATATACAGTTATAAAGTTAACCTACAGGGCTGTAGGAGGAATAAATTCGTAAGGTGGATAGGAGTGTCATGGAAAAAGGCATATTCAGGTTCAAAAGGCCTTATATAGGGTTACTTATCATATGCACCTACAGTCAATCACCAAAAAGATAACTCTACCGGTCCCTTTTAGGGCTATATATCAATCTTTTCTGTATGGAGTTCTAATTTGAAAGGTTTAATCACAAATGGTTAAATAGTATGGTGGTGAAGTGATTCTATACAGGAGACATGGAGGGTGTGTTTATGTTTTGAAAAGAGACCTACTAGTCTAAGCTACAGCCATCCTTAAGACTAGACCTACAAGCCTGTAGGTTCACTTATAGATAAAAGCACGGGATCAAAAGTAGGAGTACAGGGTTGTTTTTTCGGACTTAACATCAAGTGTTTTCTTTCCCAAGTGTTTTCTTTCTTAGAATTTTTTCGGGCTAAGAGTGGGAACAATTTTCTCGGACTTTTTGTCCGAGGGAAAAGAGATTTCAAAGGACTTTGCAAGAAGTCCGAAAGAATTACAAAGAACAGTTCAGCGAAGGGAAAAGGTGCAGTTCAAGAAACTTGAAGGGTATGTGCCCCTCGGGAAGGTTCATTACAAAAATCCCAAAGGGTATATACCCTTCGGGAAAGCTCAAAACAGAAGTTTCAAGGGATAAATTCAAAAAGTCCGAAGACTTTCCAAATTTTCCGAAGAGGACCTTTTACAAAATCCTGAAGGGTATGTACCCTTCGGGAAAGTTCAAAAGACAAAGTCCGGAGGGTCAATTAAAAAAGACCAAAAAGACACTTTTATTTTTTCCGAAAGAAAGGCCATTTCAAAATTCCGAGGGGCTTCTTTTTCAAAAGGAAAGTTCATTCACAGAAACCCGAAGGGTATGTGCCCTTTGAGAAAGTATATTTACAGAAAACCAGAAGGACTTTTCAAGGGCAAGTGTACCTTTTATGCTTCCAAAGGGTCATTGGACAAAAGCCCGAAGGGCATTTTTGGAAAAGTCACTCAGCAAGAATACCGGAGCGTATCTGCCCTTGGAGAAGGTTCACTTCAAGATTTCAAAGGACGTTTTCAAGAAACCTAAAGGGTTTGTACCCTTCGGGAAAGTCACTTTCCAAGCTTCCGAAGGGTTGGTTTATGTTTCTGAAGGGTCACTTTTGAAGGCCCGATGGGCTCTTTCTTTCGAAAAGTCCTTAAGACAAAAGCCCTAAGGAAACATTTCCTTCAGACTTTTTGTCCAAACCAAACAATTGGCAAATCCCGAAAACAAAAGCAAAGTCCGAAGGGTAAGTTGAGAGATAATTCCCGCGCATAATTTGTCCGTGGGAAAACAACCAAAGAAAAGCCAAAGGAATAAATAAGGAAATGAACAATTCCTGTGGGAAAATAACCAAGGGAAGAAACCGAGAGGCAATAAATTCCAAAAGAAGAACTCTGAGACAATTCTTGCAAACAATTTATCTGCGGGAAACTGATTGAGCAAAAGCCGAAGAACAAATGCCCGACTCAACATTGGAAAGGAAATACACAAGGAAGGCACATAGGGGAAAAGACCCGAAGGGAAAGAACAGAAGCACAAGGCAAGTCATAGAATATACCAAAGAAATGCATGCACAAAAACAAAGAAACCGAGAGCAGAAGGCCGGGAAATAATAAGGAATTCAATCTGAATATATCTCCCACTCATCAAGATCCTTGTCCATGCAAGCAAGGGTTATTTATATTGGATTGCAAAAGCTTCAGTTGATTGTTTGATGAAAATCATGCTTCTCCTTGGTTTTCATGCAATCCAAAGCTTTCAATGTTTCACGCAATTCAAGCAGAGTTCTCCGTCCAAGATATGGCATAGCTTTGCAAGCAAGTGGAGACCATTGGAGGTTGACTGATCTTGATTTGGAGTTGACTAGACAAGCTTGTTACACATCTTACTTGTTTTCCATGCAAAGAAGAATAATCTCTTCTTCCAACTCAACTTTCAAACAAATCAAATGGAGTTCTTTATTTAGAGATTTGGCGTAGTATTCCATGCAAAGGAGAAGTTTGACTTTCAATGGTCCCACCGTTCATACTTCTATGCCAACCTTGGATTCATGCATGTTTGAAGATTTTTGGAGAAGTTTATTGTTTATTTTAAATATTAACCTTTCAAACTTGGTCCCACCGCCATACTTCTATGCCAAAGTTTCGAGAGGAATGCAAATTTTTGTAAAGGGAAAAGATTTTATTGAATATTCTAAACATTGTAAAAGGTGTTAAGTCTTGAGTTAGTTAACCAAGATTAATCCTTTCCCTTTTTAGAACTCCACTTAAGGCTATTTTAGATTTTGGAAAGCTTATTTATTGGCTTAATCAAGCCATTTATAAGGAGCCCTGAAGTTGGAAGAAAAGAAATTGTAAGTTGGACCAGTGATCAATAAAGGAATTTATGTTCTGAATCTGAGTTTTGGAAAGAAGAATAGTGTGTATTTGATTTGCATCAGCGTATAAGTGAGATTTATCTCTTTTTGTAGGTCCCTTCCTCACCTATCTTTCTCTATCTCACCCTTTTGTTGGTCATTTGAAAAGGTTTTCAACCCTTCATCTGAAATATTTTTTGCTTAAGGACATAAATATAAATTTCATTTGATTATATGTGTGCATTGATTTCAGTAACTTCAGATGATTTGAACAATTCAGGGGCATCACCCCATTAGATATGATTTCTCATTTCAGTTTCCTTCTACTTTTTCACCCCAAAAATCACAGTAGTTCAAATATAATTGATAGATCTTAAAGGAACCAGCCCTCTCTAGAGGTTCTTCTCATCAAAGAGTCACCCACACTCTGAGAAGTTCCAATTGTATCAGCTGGAGTGAGGGTGTGCGTGTATACTTTCAAGCAGGGTGCACTCTGGAGTGATAACAATTTCTGGCATGCTTGGCGGGACCAGCTTGTAGTACATCATCTTTAGATCGTGTTTTCAGTACTCCTATGGCTCTCATGTCAAGGCAAAGGTACATTATTTATCATAATTTCAATTATCTTCATGAATTTCTAGGCTATGGCAGCCCACAGAGAAGAATTTCATCATTCTTCTCCTTTTCAACATTTCCAGTATGATCCCCATGACCCATATCAACCATGTGAAGAGTATACAGATCCTTATCAACAGTATGAAAGCTCATACCAGTCCTATAACCATGATCCGTATGCATCTCATCCTCATCCATATGAGCCTTACCCATTCCAAGATCAATCATCTTTCCAAAACTCTCTAAATTTTCATGAGATAGAGGAAATGAGGAGGGTAAGCCAAATGATTCCTGAAGAGTTATCAGCTTACAAACAAGAGTTAATTGATAAGCAATCTCAATTTCAAACATCAATACTTCTCGCTGCCCCATATCAATATCCATGGATTTCAAATCCATCAGCAAGAAACTTTCCCAATCATGCCTCAAGATGCAATATTTACAGTACCAGAAGCTCTTAAACCCAAGTTTCCAACTTGGAGTCACATACAACAACCAAGCATAAGCTCAAATGATGAAATCAACCCTAAAGTCACTGTTGACATTCAACCCTCACCCCTTCCCCCTCAAAATCCCAAATCCTTTCCTTCATGGAAAGCAATTCAAGAAACAGTGCAGAGAGAGGAGGTGACAGTTGTTCAGGTTCAACAGCCTCAGGAGCAAAATCAAGTACCTATGACACAGCCATTGGATCTTTCTCATCTTATTGAATACTTTCAAGGATCTATTGTGCCTATCATGGAAAAGGAGCCTATCCTTTCCGAAGGCAAAGAAGAAGTTGCAGCTGATGTAGATGGAGATGAAAGAGTATTGCGTGATCATAAGGAGGACATCATCATTGACACATTCAGTGTCAAAGATGAAATTGATGAAGTCAAAGAGGTTGTTGCTGTAATTGAAGATCAGCTAAGAGTAGATGATGAAATTCAAGAAGAAAACACTTCAATTGTTCAACTTGAAGGTGTTTTCCATGAGCTCATTGATCCAACAAGGGCTGCCATCCATCATGAAGAACAAGAGCTTGCAGAAGTGATAGAAAATGAGTACTAATTACCACAAGAAGTTGAAGATAATTTGCAGCCTTATGTTCCAATTGAACTTCAAATTCAAAAGAACAAGTCTTTAGATTTGTTTGATATCTTTTGTTCAGCGTATTCTTTACTAGAATGCGGTCCATTACAAGATGAGAAGAGTGCTTTCACCAAGCAAGAAGCGGTTGTTTTCATAGAAGATGATATGTTTGAACATCTCAAGCATGGTTATAAACCTCTTTCATCATCTTCAGATGCTTATACACTTTTGGAAGCTAACTATGAACACAAATGACCTCAAGAAGTCACAAAATCAGAATCATCTCTCTTAGAGGTCAGCCTTGAAGATATGACAAAGAAGATACAACATGCTAGTCTACATGATCAAGATCAGCAATTGAGCATGTTCTTACAAAGTACATGGATCTGGTAACATGATGATTGTGTCTTGGATCCATACCTGCAATCAATGTACCTAAGGATGGAGGTTGGAATCTCAGTTGCACCATCAAGAAGACATGAGTGTCCAATTGCTCCTAGTTGCAGAAAAGAGCTATCAAGAGATGGCAAATATATTTCAAGATTCTATGAGGCATCAAATAACTTTCCTTTTGATCCAGGGGGACTAGCACGGTGAAGGTTGGTTTGGACACAATAGACTACCTTTAGTTTCATTCCTCTAAGTACTTCACCGCACATGCTTTCAGTAGTAGTTTGTTTTTCCTTTCAGTATTGTTGTTGTCCTTTCCTCTAAGTGCACATGTTCACATGTCGTTGTCGTTGAGTCAGTTTCTCTTTTGTGTTTTGGTCTCCATCATTTCCAATTTTCAGTGTGTATCCAAGTTTGTCATATAACCAGAGCTCCTGAGTTCTTTGACCAGCACGCTGGTCAAACCCTCAAAGTCACCAAAATTGTTAGTAATTTGGCTTGTCAAGGCCAAATTACTACCCCTACTATTCGAAACTTTCCCCAGAATGGTCAAATTCCCTATACAACTAGTCAAACTGGTGAATTATAGTCTAAAAGCATGAACAAAGGGATATGTAGGCAGTCAAAGTATCAAATACAGTCATGATGAGGACCTACAGCAATGTTACACAATCAAGTGTGTTCACAAGGATGATATGTTGAAATAAAAAAGGTCTTTATCAAGATTTAGTGACAAGTGCTTATGATCATGAGGAGAATACATGAACAACCCATTCACGGGATGAAAGACAAGCATGGAGATGAAGGTTAAGGTGGCAGTGAATTTTCTCATATGGTTCATGTTTGCCAATGGATTGATCAAGAAACCATGAAGAAGAATGAAGATCAAATCTGTCTTTGAACCTTCTTTGAGGTCATTGACAAGCTACAGTCCGTACAAGGGCAAGACACCTACAGCGAGTTCAAAAAGCATATCTCCTACTCAAAAGGTCATAAACAATTATAAAGTTAACCTATAGGGCTGTAGGAGGAATAAATTCATAACGTGGATAGGAGTGTCATGGAAAAAGGCATATTCAGGTTCAAAAGACCTTATATAGGGTTACTCATCATATGCACCTACAGTCAGTCACCAAAAAGATAACTCTACAAGTCCCTTTTAGGGCTATATATCAATCTTTTCTGTATGGAGTTATAATTTGAAAGGTTAATCACAAATGGTTAAATAGTATGGTGGTGAAGTGATTCTATACAGGAGACATGGACGGTGTGGTTATGTTCTGAAAAGAGACCTACTGGTCTATATAGCTACAGCCATCCTTAAGACTAGACCTACAAGCCTGTAGGTTCACTTACAGATAAAAGCAAGGGATCAGAAGTAGGAGTAAAGGTTTGTTTTTTCGGACTTTACATCAAGTTTTTTCTTTCTCAAAATTTTTTTTTTGGGCTAAGAGTGGGAACAATTTCCTCGGACTTTTTGTCTGAGGGAAAAGAGATTTCAAAGGACTTTGCAAGAAGTCCGAAAGAATTACAAAGCACAGGTCGGCAAAGGGAAAAGGTGCAGTTCAAGAAACCCGAAGGGTATGTGCCCTTCGGGAAGGTTCATTACAAAAACCTGAAGGGTATGTACCCTTCGGGAAAGCTCAAAACAGAAGTTTCAAGGGACAAATTCAAGAAGTCCAAAGGACTTTCCAAATTTTCTGAAGAGGACCTTTTACAAAATCCCAAAGGGTACAACCCTGAAGGGTATGTACCCTTCGGGAAAGCTCAAAACAAAAGTTTCAAGGGACAAATTCAAGAAGTCCAAAGGACTTTCCAAATTTTCTGAAGAGGACCTTTTACAAAATCCCAAAGGGTATGTATCCTTTGGGAAAGTTCGAAAGACAAAGTCCGAAGGGTCACTTAAAAAAGGCCAAAAGGACACTTTTATTTTTTTCGAAAGGCTAGTTCAAAATTCCGAGGGGCTTCTTTTTCAAAAGGAAAGTTCATTCACAGAAACCCGAAAGGTATGTGCCCTTCGAGAAAGTACATTTACGAAAAACCCAAAGGACTTTTCAAGGGCAAGTGTACCTTTTACGCTTCCTAAGGGTCACTTGGAGAAAAGCCCAAAGGGCATTTTCGGAAAAGTCAATCAGCAAGAATCCCGAAAGGTATCTGCCCTTCGGGAAGGCTCACTTCAAGATTTCAAAGGACGTTTTCAAAAAACCCGAAGGGTATGTGCCCTTCGGGAAAGTCACTTTCCAAGCTTCCAAAGGGTTGGTTTATGTTTCCGAAGGGTCACTTTTGAAGGCCCAAAGGGCTCTTTCTTTCGAAAAGTCCTTAAGACAAAAGCGAAGGAAACATTTCCTTCGGACTTTTTGTCTGAAGCAAACAATTGGCAAATCCCAAAGACAAAAGCAAAGTCCGAAGGGTAAGTTGAGAGATAATTCCCGCAGACAATTTGTCCATGGGAAAACAACCAAGGAAAAGCCGAATTGTCCGCAGGAAAACAACCAAGGGAAAGCCTAAGGAATAAATAAGGAAATGAACAATTCCTACGGGAAAATAACCAAGGGAAGAAAGAGAGGCAATAAAGTCCAAAAGAAGTCCAAGACAACTCCATGGGAAGCAAAAGCCGAAGAACAAATGCCCGACTCAATATTGGAAAGGAAATACACAGGAAAGGCACATAGGGGAAAAGACCAAAAGGGAAAGAACAGAAGCACAAGGCAAGTCATAGAATATACCAAAGAAATGCATGCACAGAAACAAAGAAATGGAGAGCAAAAGGCTGGGAAATAACAAGGAATTCAATCTGAATATATCTCCCACTCATCAAGATCCTTGTCCATGCAAGCAAGGGTTATTTATAGTGGATTGCAAAAACTTCAGTTGACTGTTTGATGAAAATCACGCTTCTCCTTGGTTTTCATGCAATCCAAAGCTTTCAACGTCTCAAGCAGTTCAAGCGCAGTTCTCCGTCCAAGTTGTGGCATAGCTTTGGAGGCAAGTAGAGACCATTGGAGGTTGACTGATCTTGAGTTGGAGTTGACTAGACAAGCTTGTTACACATCTTACTTGTTTTCCATGCAAAGGGGAATAATCTCTTCTTCCAACACAGCTTTCAAACAAATCAAATGGAGTTCTTTATTAGAGATTTGGCGTAGTATTCCATGCAGAGGAGAAGTTTGACTTGCAATGGTCCCACCATCCATACTTCTATGCCACCCTTGGATTCATGGATGTTTGAAGATTTTTGGAGAAGTGTATTGTTTATTTTAGATATTAACCTTTCAAACTTGGCCCCACCACCATACTTCTACCCCCAAGTTTGGAAAGGCATGCAAATTTATGTAAAGGGAAAAGATTTTATTGAATATTCTAAACATTGTAAAAGGTGTTAAGCCTTGAGTTAGTTAACCAAGACTAACCCTTTCCCTTTTTAGAACTCCACTTAAAGCTATTTTAGATTTTGGAAAGCTTATTTATTGGCTTAATCAAGCCATTTAGAAGGACCCTTCAAGTTGGAAGAAAAGAAATTGTAAGCTGGACCAGTGATCAATAAAAGAACTTATGTTCTGAATCTGAGTTTTGGAAAGAAGAATAGTGTGTATTTGATTGTGCATTAGCATATAAGTGGGATTTATCTCCTTTTGCAGGTCCCTTCCTCACCTATCTTTCTCTATCTCACCCTTTTGTTGGTCATTTGAAGAGATTTTCAACCCTTCATCTGAAATATTTTTTGCTTAAGGACAGAAATATAAATTTCATTTGATTATATGTGTGCATTGATTTCAGTAACTTCAAAGGATTTGAACAATTCAGGTGCATCACCCCATTAGATAGAATTTTCCATTTCAGTTTCCTTCTCCATTTACACCCCAAAAATTACAATAATTCGGATATAATTGATAGATCTTAAGGGAACCAGCCCTCTCTGGAGGTTCTTCTCATCAAGAGTCACCCACACTCTAAGAAGTTCCAATTGTATCCGCTGGAGTGAGGGTGTGCTTGCATACCTTCAAGCAGGGTGAACTCTAGAGTGATAACACCTCCCAAGTCCTTTACTTTTATTTTTCCCAACCTTATGATATTTCATTTTATAAATTTTTAAAATTTTATACTATATTGTTGTATTGAAACTTCTCCAAGTGCTCATGAATTTCATGGGTTCAAGGCCTTCACAAGATTCCTCTCACAAACCTCATCAAATCCACTTCTCCAATGAATCAACACAAACGCTTAGAAATGAAATTGGCCAAATATGTAATCCCCAATGCTTAGTCACACTCACTAAACACACCAAATTTAACACTTCCACGCTACCCTGCACACTTGAAAAACAAACTATTACCACTACTTGTGTACCCAATAACACTTATTCGCACTACTTTTCTAAAGCCAACTACTCATGGTAGGGCTTAAGCCAACTACCACTAACAAAAGTCTCATGTACCTACCCTTGCAGATCTTGCAACTTAATGACTCCTTTACGATATTTTTATCGATAAATTTTGCAACATCTCTTGCATTACAGTTTGGAGTAGCAACAAACTCAGCCCACTTCCTAAAGTAATTAGTGGTTGTGATTATGTACGTAACAATGGATATCTTTGAAGTAGGATGAAGTCAATGCCTCATATTTCAAATGGCTAAATTGTAATATATGATTGAAAGGCATCTCATCCTTGAGAGCTGGCCTTCCAACTCTTTCGAAACTGTCACAATGCTTGGTAGCCTTGTGTGCATCTATGAAAAGAGTGGGCCACCATAGTCCAGCTTCCCAAAAAAATATCGCAGTCAATTCTCCTCCAAAATATCATGATATCCCTTCACAGGATTCCTTCAAAATCATTTCCCTTTTATGATCTAGTGCAACTCTTTGCAGTATTTCATCTTTGCCCAATTTATACAAGAATCCATCAAAGTGTGAGGGGAAAAGGTCTTGCAATTAGTTTATTTTTTCCTTCTTAGTGTAGTGGTTTTGGAAATCATCACTTTGCAAGAAGGCTGCATGTGATCTCTAAAAAATATTTTGAAATGGCTTTAACTTTGAAGAGATGACCATCTAGCAAACCATCATGCAAATCTCCAAGCTCTTCTCTATTTTGTATTCCGCTCAAATGATCAGGATTAACATTATCTCTTCAAAGCCTAACCACAATCGTAAATTGATACTCCTGAAACAACATCAACCATCTTGATATCCTTCTTCCTAGCACTGATTTATTCACTAAATACATAAGAGGTGGTTAGTTTCAGCAAAACTCAAAAGCATAGTTCGCATAACCATAACCGGCAAGTACTCGCCATGGGGAAATTTTGAGTAAGTAGAGAGTATTTGACAAAGCTGATTGAATAACCGGGAATAACCGACAAAGGCAAAAAAAACTTAAATTTATCAAAAAAACATAATTTTTTTAGTAATTGCAGAAGCAAAATAGATCAAATGAGTCTGTAAAACATTGAGAAAGATTTTTCTAATAGATTTGAATACAAATAAAGTACAAAATCGCATAATCATGCGAATGCAACTATGACACTATCAAGTTGCCAACAACAAACTGATACAGTGATACTTATAGTCTTATACAAGAATCTATAATTTTATCTTCTCTGCTCTCTAGAAAACTAAGGGAGACTGAGAAACTCAAGTCTTCCCACTCGGCTGCCCCGCCTCGCTCTGTCTAGAAGGTTGTACCTGTGCCTGTGGCTCTACTACTACCTCTGCCTCTGCCTCATCTTCAAGGATGTCCTCCAATCCAATCTCTCCTTCTGTTGCAGCTGCACCCTCCATAGCTTGCCTCTTGAAATCAACAATCTCGTTCTCTATGAACATGGGGACCTCCTCCTCCTGTGCAATCCAATTACCATAGGGATCGATCTAATCTAGATTGATAGGCTCCTTTGATGCATTCTCCAACTTCTTTGTGTGAAATCGAAGGTTATATTGCACAAAAACGAGGTCATTGAGGCATTTTTGGATCAAATTGTTGCGCTTCTTCATGTGAATGGCATCAAACAAATTTCAATTGCGCTCACATCCAAAAGTGCTACAAGGTTGAGATAAAATGTGAAGGGCTAGCCTTTGAAGATGTGGCGTATTCCCACCCCAATCTTCCCACCACATCTCTGAAAAAAATATATTCAAAACTTTGTAAATAATTAATAATTGTAAATTTGTAACTGGTAAGGTACAAGTAAAGACTTCATTTTATATTACCTGGTGATCGCATGACTCGCCCTCAGATAGCTAGTGCTGAAGAAAAGAGCCTCCCCCTTGCCTGCTTGTAGTTTTGCAACTCTACAATAATGAGGTCTCTCACCTCAACGTCCAGTGTCATACTCTCAATGCATGTTGAGAGCCCCTCAACCTCTCCACTCGCATCTATGAATCCATCGGAGTAGAAAATCCTGTGGTTAAGGTAGTACCTTGCTGCATGGATGGGTTGATAGAGCTAATTGTTCCACCTCCAATCAATCAACTCCCAAATGCGATCAAATCTAGCATGATCCCCCTTATAATAGTTTTGGACAGCCTCTTTGGCCCTATCTATGACCTCATAAATATAACTCACTGGATTTTTCTCCCCTTCCCCCAATCGCAAAACCTTCACCAAAGGCTCCCACATCTACAAAGTTACAATCAAATTAAAGTTACAAACTTATAAATAAAATAAATGCTTTAAGTTTACAAAATTGAAAACAAGGGAAACGACTTGAATTTTAAATTGAAATTTCAAGTTACCTTGATGATCTTTGTAGCTCTCTTTTCAATGTCCTCACTGAAAACTGTCTTCCCAACCTTGACTCCATCAGCTTTCTTGGAACATGATAAGTCCACCCATGCTTGAGACAACCATCTGCTTCAAAGGAATCAACAAATTGCAAATACTTTGCAATGTAAGAAAGTTCATTACAAACCTGGTGACACCTACTCGAACAAGCTTTTTTCCATTGGTGTGCTCTCTCATCAAGTTGAGAACCCAAGGGTGATTGTGTGAATGCAATGAGGGGGTGTGTTTCAATTTATAAGACAAATCTCCATGTTTTTCTTAACGTTTGGCATCCATTTCCGTGGTTTATCATAATTTTAACAGTGATTTCCATGTTTTTGTAGCGTACAAGCCTGTGTCGGTATACCAAAAACCAACGCAATTTTTTTTTGCAACAAGTTTGAGTGGCAATTAACCGCTTGTGCCTTTCACCGGCAAGTAAATGAGTAACCAGTGGTTACTCACCGGTTATGTAATCAATGCTCAAATGGAATAGCTAGAAGGTGGTTTCTCAATTTCTATAGAGCATACACCATTGCCAAAACTTCTTTATGTCATAGTGTAGTTCTTTAGAGCTAACAACTTCCTAACTACAAATAAAATAGGGTGGTCGCTATTTCCTTCCCCTAGCTAGGCTAGCACCCAACCAATCATAGAACCTGAGGAATCCACATGGACATGAAAATTTATTTTCCAAACTAGAAAGACAAGTTTTGGGCCTGTGATCAACTTGTTCTTCAATTTCTAAAACAGCTCTAGGAATTTTCTAGTACCCCATACAAATTTGTGGACTTTGTGTAACAATTGTTCAATTGGGGCAACTATTTTAGCATACCCCCTTATGAACTTCCAATAATACCATGTATGACCCAAAAATGTCCTTTAAATTGGTTGGTGTACTAGGTCCAAGAATTATTGAAATCTTGGCTTAGTCCACAACAACTCTTTCACTACATACCACATTCACTATACACCACATGCCCCAGCAATTTTCCATCTTTTCTTTTCAATTCCCTTGAACATAAAAGCTTTGATCTTCCTCAATGCACCGTAAACTTGTCATCGTAATTATCAAAGGTAATAGACTGTGTGAACTCACATTGAATCATCCCCAATGTTCTTGTTTTCCTTCTTTACTAATGAAAATACCATACCTAGAAAATGTGACATAGTAGAAGGAAACAAGGGAACTGTAGATACCTAAATCTAGTCACAAGTACTTGACATCATTAATTCTTGACATATCTTAAGCCACTTGACTAAAAGTCAAATATACAACCCTTATTTGCCATTCCTCTAATCATTTATCTATACGCAGGCTTGACCACTATGTTCACCATCGCTACTACACAGAAATTTCCAAATCAATGTTGAAACTGCCTTATATCACTGTTAGACTGCTTCCACCCTTACGACAATTGTCCCTACTTTTCTAGGATAGTTCTAATCCACACCACGGGGCCCAAGACCGAGGTGTGTTGGAGACAGCCAAGTTCTGGCTATGCAAAGTGAATGCGAAATGAAGTATTCAGACAAAACAATCAAAACACATTCAAAATGGAGCGGAAGTCTTACTTGCAGGAAATGCAACTTCTATTCATTCACAAAGAATAGGGGAGAGAATACGATGGCTACAGAGCATGTACACAGAGAAGATGCGCGTAGGCAAGCTATATGTGTTATGATTGTATACCAGGCATTTGATTACACGATGTTAAGGTGTCTAGTTCATCCTTCATTGTTATTCTATATAATACATATGTTACATATATAACATGCATAATACATGAGCAATAATAATTGTTGTTTTTTTTAATCGACCTCCAGGGCAGGCGTGGTAGCTGAGCTTCCCTTGGTAGCAACGATCAGAATGATTAATGTTCTAACCGTTCCCCACAACCCCCTTTGTTGGTGGAAAAAGGGAAAGGCACGGGATTTGAATGCTAATAGCTAATTATGTGCTAGTTTTTTGCCATGCGGTTGAAGTAGACTGACAGGTGGTTGAGCTGAGGTGGATATCGAAGAGTGCGTGCAGGTTTGCGACCAAGTGTCTGTGAGGTGCGCACTTTGCGATCTCGTGCAAATAGTGTGCAAAATTCTGTGATAAAGTGTGGGACGTAGGCAGAGGATTGTTAGAAAACTCCTAGCGAAGGAATGCGCATGAATGGGGGAGTCGTGCAAGCCCTACACAGAGGAACGAATGAGGAGTGTGTTTCGCTGTGCAGAGACTGCACACGAATCATTCTCCCTTTCTTGAAGACCAATGGTCTCCATTGCGTCAGTGCATAAAGCTGCTACAAGGCGTACCACTTAGCTTGATCAGTGTATTGTCCAACCTTGACCACTCTGAAAAGTTGATGTGTGCCATGGCGAGTGCGTGTGTTTGTCACTTCAATGATATGGTCCTTCTCTACATGGCGCAAGTGTTCGAGATCCAAATTAGAAGGATGTTGTGTCACTGCTAGCTCAAGTATTGGAGTGTAAGGCTTGAGAAGCTCCATGTTGAAGACTGAGTGCATACCCAAGTACTGAGGTAGATCAAGAATGAAGGCATTCTCACCAGTTGTGCATAGAAAGGTGTAAGGACCATAGCGCAAAGGCTTGATCTTCCGATGTGGACCTTTGAAGCACTCCTTTTGAACTTGCAACCAGAGTTTATCGCCAACTCAAAATGCATGAGGTGTGGGATGTGCGTCATGGCATTCCTTGTACTTTGCTTGAGTGTGAGAGAGAATCTGGGTCCTAGTGAACAAACTGGATGTGACAGAAACTTCTCGACTTTGTTTGCTTCCCATTCCTGTGCGCACAACTTAGTGCCTGACGTTGCGCACTAGGAGATGTCTAGGGGTGTCGAAGCTTGGAACCGAAGAGATGTCTGGAATGCACTGTGAATAGTAGAGCTATGAAGAACCCTGTTATAGGTGTGTTGAATGTACAAGAGATTGTCATCCCAAGGGAGGGCATGTGCGCGGTTGTATATTCGTAGAAGATGAACAAAAGTGTGATTGACCACTTCGATTTTCCCATTTGTCTAAGGATGAAAAGTCGTTGACCGATCCATCTACATACCCATCAAATCCCATAATGCTTGCCAAAAATGACACACAAAACGTGGATCACAGTCGGAGACGATGGATGTTGGTAGCCCAAAATGAACCCAAACATGGTTGAAGAATGCTTGCGTAGTGCCAGTTGTGTCAATGTCTTTCTTGCATGCAACCATGATAACCATCTTGGAAAACCGATCCACTACAACGAACACAATGTCATTTTGTCATCTTGCCACAAGTAGCCCAATCATGAAATCCATGCTGATAGATTCCCATGGGATGTAACTAGTAGAGGTGTGTAAAGTCCTAGCTTCCATTCGTAGGCTTGGCTATCCAACATGGAATGCAAGACTTGAGGCGGTACTCCATGTTTGCGTGCATGTGCGGCTAGTAGAAGTGTGACAGCAATGCGGCTAGAGTCTTTGTCATGTCGAAGTGTCTCGAGGTCTTGGCATAGTGCACCTACTAGATGAGTTGTTGGAGAGGTGTCCCAGAGGGAACATAAAGATGTTTGAGCTTGTAGAGAAGCTGGTCAAACTCGTAGAACTCCGACACTTGTTTACCTTGCGTGACACTGGTGTAAGTCGCTGTGAAGTCTTGATCAGCTAAGTAGAAGGGTACCTAGTCTGCGAACTTGTCGCTGTACATGTCCAACACCATGATGAGCGCGTGAACTAGCGATCGGTTATGGCAATCTGCAACCTTGTTGTCCTTCCCTTTCTTGTGCTTGATCACGAGATGGAACTATTGCAGGTAAGTCATCTATTTCATATGGCGCGCATTTTCCAACTTGTTCTGCGACTGCAGGTACTGAAGTGGTTTATGGTTCGAATGAACAACTATCTCCTTCCCGAGAATGTAGTGTCGCCATTGCTTGATTGCTTGCACAATAGTGTATAGTTCCTTCTCATAGGTAGAGTACCTTTGCACTGTGTCGCTAAACATTTCCGAGTGGTATGCGATCAGATGTCCATGTTGCATGAGCACTACACCGAGGGTATAGTCAAACGCATCTGTGTGAATTTTGAAGGTCTACACAATGTCGGGCTTTATGAGAACAAGCATTGTGTAGAGGCGTTGCTTGAATGCCTCAAAAGCGCACTATTGCGCATGAGTCCAATCAAACTTGGCTTTTCACTACTAGCCTTGGACTTCTTCAATCTCCATAATCTCAATGCAATCGCAATCAAGCTAGAACGTTTGTAGTCTTTCATCTGCTGATGGAATAGATGGTTGAGGGAGTTTGTCTCGTCTTCGGAGCATGATTGTAATTCCAAGACCCCTTTATCGTTTGGCTCCATCGTACCTTGGTTCCCGTCAACTAAGCATTATTCTTAAGAAGCTGAATCTGATAAGTCTAATGAGGTTGCTTCCTCACTGACTACCAAATTCTTCAAGTCCATGACATACTTCTAGCCTTTGTTTTCAATGGAGAACATATTCTTTTTCCAATTATTACCTGCTCTGGCTACTATCATCCAACCTCAAATAAATAGTGCATCATAGGCCTTCCTTTTTAACAAGATGACTACAAAATTCAGCAAAAAGTGTTGGGTTCCAATAATTACCTTTTGACCCATCAATACACCCAATACTTTAATGCCTTGTTTAGTTGCTCCTACCATTCGGAATGTTGGAGGAAACATAGTTGTCTTCCCAAGACTCTTCTTAGTGTCGTCTAGAATAACATTCACACCTAAACCACTATCAATGATGGTGTTTGTCAAATCCCTGCCCAGAACTTCCATATACACAATTGTTGGTTGTCAAGCTAAGTCCATCGTCAGGAGCATAAGATCGATCACTCAATCACCTAACAATGGGGGCTCATCTATGAGTTCATTGTTCTACTTTTTCCTCTCCCCATCACATGACATTAGGTGTGCCCTTGTATGCTTCATGTTTGGACTAATTGTCTTGTATGGTAGCAAGGGGAGCAATCTTTAGTTCTGGAATGCTTTGCAATAAGTCACTTATCACCACAAGTATAATTGTCTACAAGACCTTTCGTGTGCTTTTTCGAACTTTAGTTTGCTCGTCCATGTGCTTGTATGTTCATTCGACTGATTTTGTTCTTTGACTGACATTGTTCTTCAACCATGACCCTCTCAACTTCCACCCTTGCTTTAACCACCCTTTCCTTCTCCATATGGAGGTCAAGGGAATTGTCTTTCTTCACTTGTGCTCTAGTAATTGCCATAACTTATTTGCCCTCAGTCATGTCAGTCAAATTTACGTTGGCTTGCTTTTGACAATCGCCATCAATATTGTTCCTAGGCCCACAACATCCACAAAGAATTTCAGTGTCATTTTGTTTAGGGCAATCTCTTGAAAAATGGGCCCTCATTACACTCCCAACAATATATAATTGTGTAATGAAATTACTATACCACTAAAGTGAAATCACAGTAATAGTAGTGGTGGGATGATGTGATCTCAAGAAGTTCCCCTTTGTAGATATACTGGAATCTGGAGCAAGAGCACTTGGAGATATTGAAGATCATGACCTTAGTTTTACTAAGGTTGACCACAAGCTATTGGAGTTTGCAGAACAAATCAAGGGCATCAAGTTGTCATTTTAATCCCTCTGCAGAGTGTGAGAGGAGGACAACATCATCGGCAAAAAGGAGGATGGCTATAAGCACCTCATGC
The DNA here is from genome assembly GCA_037957365.1 of Torreya grandis. NCBI lineage: Eukaryota > Viridiplantae > Streptophyta > Pinopsida > Cupressales > Taxaceae > Torreya > Torreya grandis. Next base: position 1,057,884 of record JARHVA010004490.1, read on the forward strand.
AGAAGACAACCATCATCCATATGAGTATGTTGTCATAAAAACCCCTCTAACTCATCAACGTATATGCTGAAAAGGGTCGGTGAGAGAGGGCACCCTTGTTTGACCCCAATCATACTCTTCACAAATTCAGACAGACTGTGAGAGATACAACGTTGCCCAATGACTGTTTCTTAAAGCCTCCAAGCTGCGGTAATCATATAATTTGGAATGCCAAAAGCCCTCAACTTCTGGAAAAGCAAGTGTTTCAGAACCGAGTTGAATGCTTTCTTAAAGTCAACAAAATGACAAAAGACTTTGGAAGACCTATGACAAGCTTCTTCAATGATAGCCTGAAGTGTAAAGACGTGGTCAATAGTTTGGTAGTCCCTTCTGAATTCCACCTGCCCCTGAGCTTTGATATTATTCCTTTCCAAGTATTCTGATAGTTGCATGTCTAACACTATGGCATAAAGGTTGGCAAATGTATGCCCAATCATAATGGTCATGTAGTTGCCATGGATAGAGGGATCCCCTGACTTATGAATAGGGTGGATGATATGTTGGGACCAAGACTGAGGGAAGCCTGAAGACACCACCTGATTAAAAAGTGTGGCAAGGGGAACGACAAGGGAATCTACACCATATTTGATGAACTCAGCTTTGAGACCTTCACAATTAGTTGCTTTGCTGGTAAAATAGCTCTCTTGACAGAGAAAGTATAGAAAATAGAGGAAGGTGGAGGAGGGGGAGGGGGTGAGGCGCAATGGCAGCAGGATGGGCTGGAACATCATAGAGGGAATTGGCATAGGAGACCCAAGCTTCGGGTGTGATGTCAGAAATGGTGGTTTTTCTCGGGAGAAGAGTACCCCGAAAAACCTTGAGGGATTGGTGGAGATCAGCAAGGAGTGAAAGTCGTCTACATGCAAGAATCTTTCATTTCTTTCGTCGAAGAAGACAACGGTACTCCCTATGAAGGGTGGGTATGGAGGTAGGGTCATGGATCAAGGAAAACCCAAGTTTCTGATGAAGGGATTTACACTCATTATCATACCATCGGTTCATGGGGCAAGTTTCGTGACGGGTAGGGGATTTGGAGTAATGAATAGTGTGGGGACAAGAACCAAGGGCAACATCCTAAAGGGTTTGGCATAAAAACTCATACATGGAATCATTAGTGAGAAGAGGGAGGGAGTAGAACCCAGACATGAGAAGGGAGAGATGGGCAACATAATCAACAGTGTAATCATCATCAAAGTGGATTGTGGTGTGTCGAGTGTTGGAGGGTGTGGGGGAGGGGGGGCGGAAGTTCGGGGGGGAAGGGTTAGAACCAATACAGAGGGTGAATGTCAAGACAACATGATCAGCAAGGGGGAGCTGAGGCGAGATGAGGAAGCCACAGATATGAGGGATGATGGATTTGCTAGTGAGAACATCGTCCACAATGCTCGCACCACAACTGTGGGGGAAAAACATGAATCTACTAGAGCCGGGGAAGTGAGTTAGCCCATTGAGGATGTGAAGGTGCTAAGATTCACCCAATTGGATGTCGCCTCCCATAAGCTACAATTGTAGCATTCCTGTCAGCAGAATCTCTATGTAAACCAAACTCCTCAAGGTCTAGCTCAGGAAGGCATAACTCATCCTAAGCAAGGTCATGAATAGGCATCTGGAGGTTCCTTGTATGGGCATTAAAATCACCCAAAAGAAGGGTATCACCAATACTGGAGTATCGAGAGATCTCTAGATAGAGGTCAAGGTACAGGTCCCCATCAAGATGAATGGCGAATGGAGATGTGGTGGGGGGGAAGTAGCAAATAACTACGAGGACATCTCGAAAAGAGGGCGGATTTCTCTTAATCTGAAGCCATATATATCTAGAGTGGACATCAGAGGCCACAAGTGAAACTCTAGACCTAACGTTGTCCCGAATGAGGCAAACTACACCACCTGAGCCACGAAAGCTACCTGATTTGCATGTCTCATGACGAAAGGCTGAAACCCATGAGTACCCTATAACTGGAGGGAGGGCCCGCTCGGGGCTCTCGTGGGTCTCAGTGAGGAAGATGAGATCTCGGGAAGTAATAACATCCTAGAAGGTGCCTAGAGAAGACCATAAAACATTGTTGCAGTTCCAAGAGGCAATGGAGATGCCATCCCCACCCACCGAGACCTGAGATTGTCCTCCTAGTTCCCTTTAACCGACTATAGCCTACAAGAATTAAATAGAGGCTATTAAGTCCTCCTAGAGTGATCACTGGGAAAGGGACATTACAGAGGGGTCCAAATGCATCAATAACATATACTCTAGGTTTGAGTAGAATTCCATTAAATAAATTGTTATTTAATGCTTCAATGCAATAAGTGATTTTCAAAGTTTTGTTCTCTAGAAAATAAAGGCCATCACTCACAAGGGTATATTCTTCCAACTTCAAAAAATTGGTCCATTAACACAACAAAAGTACCATTAACAAAAAATGAGGAATAATGAGCTGAAACTTGTAGCTATTAATTAACTGCATGATTCATTTTTGCAATTTTACATCATGAATCATGGATGCACTTGTGAAACAATTTGTTGGGAAATAATTATCGTAGAAAGAGATCAATCAAATGATGTGTGGCTCTGAGAGGTAGACAATTAGATTCCTCAAATCATCTTTAATGAAGTAAAAAAGTTCCCACATTTGATGGGTGGTCTTGTCTGGTAGGTGTCCTAATGCAAATGGAAAATTGCTCAAGGTGTTGGCAAATTTGACTATCTCAATCCAAAACATAATTGCTTTTCGGTACACATTTGTTTTAACCACCCTTCATCTGAATGCCCTTAAGATCAATAATAATTTAAATACTTCTTTGAACCTTTACCAATTGGCTTTTGTTTATAATGAAACTTAGAAGAAAGAGCAATATCCTTTGAGAAGAGAGAGAATTGGTAGGAAAGAATGCAGACTACTTTGGAGCTAGCGATTCCGTTGACCAGTTGTGTGTTTTAGCCAACCTCATAGTTTCCAAGAGATGCCCCTTATTGTAGATGTGTGGAATCCTTCCATGAATTTTATCTTGAGAACTTCATTATTTTGATAGCCTCAAGCATGATGGATATACGTGGCATTGATTGTCCAGAGTTTTCACAGACACAGCCATTGTTTTGGCTGTTTTGTCAACAAATAAATTGAGGTAATGTTGACCTTGTACATTTCTTATGTGTTTGGAACATAAGTATGTCACAAACATGATGTGTCTTAATGAAACGGAAATGAGTGCATGTTTAATTTTTGCATTAGTTAGCCACTGTCGGAGTTGTGTGTAAGGTTGAAGCCAAAAAATATCTCTTTCTAAACATTGTCCAACTACACTATTGGTTCACAAAGTTACGAGTGATCACTCCCTACATGTCAAGGGTCAGATCTACTTTGAAATTCATCAATATAAATTTTCATCTCCACTATGAACATTGTGCACTGTTTGCTTAGGTGCAATCTATTGTATGCAGATGGCACAATAAATCTGCAAATATCAATACAATATTCTCTCCATTTTCATCTTGCTATTTGAAGTTGCATGCAGGATCGTAAAGTTAAGAAATTAGCATCATGCTAGGATGGCAAGTTTCATTCAGTCCTCTTTTCTCGCATACCCTCAAATTTTTGGTTGCAATTATTCTTGTTCTCTGTTCTCATGAAGGCACCTGAGATTATCCTTAGTTATGGTGAATTTTCCAAAAAAATATTGGGCTTTTCTTTTGTATCAAATGTAGTTTTTGCTTTTTGAAAGAAGCAGTCTGCTATTTACTATTGTGGTACTAGGCAACAGAGTAGAAATTATTTTTGAGGAATTTCTTTTGGGATTTAATGCCATGGATACTAGGTTTCTAGGACAAAACCCACCAATCCATTAATATTTGTATTAACTCGTTTTGAAGAGTATTTTCTTTCATTATTGATCTTCTATACCTGAAGATTGAATGTTGTAACTTCCTCCAAAACTACAGAATTGGTTTGCAAATTAATGATTCATAAACCAATTTTCTATTTTAAAGAGAGAGAATCAAACTTGAAAAGCACGCCATGGATTTTGGAGTTTACTATATTTGGTATATTTTTGTTTGATTTTCCTCGTGTGTATTCTAAAACCTATAACTAGAGCTATTGGATTAAGTTAGGGTGGAAATTTAACCTTAAACAATAAGTCACCTTTATAAACAAGGCCAGTTGGGACTGACCAGTAATTTTGAGGAATTAGTATAATTCTAAGCAGCCAGATTTGTGGTGGTTAAATTTACTAAATCATAAATATATTTTCACATAGTGAGCACAACAACAAAAATCCTAAGTCTAATGTCTCTTGAAGGTGCCCATCACAAATGATACTTGTGTATAGTCTTGATATCATATAAGCGTTATTTGTATTTGTGGAAACATATACACAATTTGCAATCTTAGAAAAAAGCCTGTGTTTTTTTCACTCCAAAAATTAGTCACCTGTTCTCGTTTGAAAGCCTTACAATTTGGCTCGCAAGAATGATTGATGCAGCTTTGTAATGGAAAGAATGCAGTGCCTGAAACGATACACAAGTATAAATCAACATGGATAGAAGCAGATTTCTAAACTATTGTAAACTACTAAAATAGACGAAAAGTCTGCCTAACTTCACATAAAATCTAAAAAAGGATATAGAGCTACCAGTAATATGGCATAAGGACCAAAGCTTTACCAAGGACAATACCAAGAGACAAGGTTGATAAAGCCACTTGTTCTACGCATGGATATTTGAACCCTTTGCAGAAAAACAACAATCACATATTTTTATAAATAGTTCGACAAACACAATGATATATGTAAAATCCCTTTGAACAGACGAGGAATATTTCTTCCATTGGTAATTACTTTAAATGGCTATATGTAGTAAAAGTGATTTGCTGGGATCTTGGATGTAATTCAAAATAAAGCTTTATAGTTTGAATCATGGGATTCTTACCTGCCAAATGAAACCATTATTTGATTTGGATCGTATCATAAAATGTCCATCATTGATTCAATGCCCCTCCCAAAAAAATTATTTTTCCATAAAAGCATATCAAGTTAATGGTTCCATAGAAAATGCTCATCATTGATATAGTGCCCCTCACAAAAAAGCTTATCAGGTTAATGGTTCCATATATTCCTAGCTTTAGCCATAGACCAAGTTAAATGGGTCTTCAATGGAGAAAAAATAAAATAACCCTAGAATGTTATTGACAATTCTCCAACCGCTTTGGTGAGAAAACTATATGGGCAAACTACAATGATAAGGTTCTACACTTAAAAGAGTGAATCAATAAGACAATGGCACAAGGAAAAATGATGTATGGCGGATATGGCATCACATTTGTATCATGCCATAAGTTGAATTTTACCATAGAAATTAGCTCGTTGGCTTGTGGAAAACATGGTTGATTCTCACCAAGAATACATACAAAAAATTCAAAAAAAATAGAACTGCCGCACAAATGTTGCAAAAATTGGATAGTTCAAACCTTGTTATGTCACATTAAAATTGTCTAAGGATAATGATAGGAGAATCATGTTGCCCAGAAAACATTGTTTCTACAGTAGTTTGTCCCAACATCAATTCAAAGAATGTATTGTGACATCTTTGCTAAACCCATCTACAACAACTTTGGTCCAATGCTCATAATATTTGAAATAGTTAAGAGGACATCTATTACTTGCACATCAAGAGGAACAGCCCAAAGATTCCAAATCAGAAAGCCCTCAAAGGAGCAAGCCCTAACCAAGTATGAAGCACCCAAAGCCAAGTCAAGTTTGCATATTGTCAAGTGTTGAAACCCAAGTTACAGGTTGCATCCATAGTAGTGGATCACTATTACACACATACACCTAACTAGGAGAACTAAGTACGGTTTGAGTCCTCTTTGGAGTATTGGAAACGCAGGAAGCATAGTTTACATACCGGTACTCAACGAGTACTCACCCAACCCCAAAAAATTTACTTGGCGAATATTTGGCAACTGCTCACCAATATTCGGCAGTACACGACAACTTAAAAAGGATACATTTGTGTTTTTAACACATTTTTTGAGTGTTATGTCCATGATTTTTACGAATTTGGATGTGTTTTTAACCTTTTCGGCCGCATATTGGCCGTGTGCAGATGCAAGTGAGTATTCCCGCAGTACTTGCTGAATACTCACGAGTATTGCAGGAATACTCATGATTTTTTTTTAAATGCAAGTTTTTACGGCAAGTAGCGAGGACTCGCATAGTATGTATACTATGGTCGAAAGAACTCAACCTACCAACAAGGAATCCTTGGGGTCAACTCAACCCATCTTTTCCATTCTTTTTTACAAGTAAACCTAGTGTCAAAAGTAGTGCTAGTGTTTCAACAAGAAGGAAACAAAGTTATTGACTTGTGCACAGCAACGAGCTTTTGATATTGCACAAAACAACAATTTAGAAGCAAGTGCAACAATTTGTGTCAGAACAATCCGGCACATCTGACAGGGATGTTTTCAGCATAGCTCAGATGCCTTTGGTTACCACATGCATCTACCTGCTACCAAATGCATTCAAGTAGCTTCAACTAATCGGTTTCCAAATCTTAGCGACTCCATATCTAGTTTTAGTCCTTCCTTCAACTTGCACGTAATTTCAAATCTAAACATAACAGTAACAAGCTAAGTACCCTAGTCCTCTTGGTAATTTCTATAAACAGTAAAGTGTAATTGAACATCTGCTACTACATTCAGATCTGCATAATTTAGATATACTTCATACAATTTGAATATTCATAATTTTATACTTGTCTAGATCATTAATCCAAAATAAGATAAAACAATGGTTCTTTTGAGTAAGGAAAGCAGTAGAAGTTTGTCTTAGTTTGCAATAAGGAAAATGCCAAAGTACTAGAAGAGTTGACATTGAATAAATAGGAGGCCAAGGAAATAGGGGTCAAATGGTACTTAACAAACCCTGAAGTGGCACCTGCCCTTCCTTACGTCGAGACATAGGTTGTGCGAGCCTTACAAAGAAGCAACAACACCACTACCAACGAACTCTCAAAGAGTGATTGTGGAATTGACTGGCTACTGATAGACTCCCAAGACACAAAAGGGACATCAATCGCCAAGTCAGGGTCTGATTCTGAGATAGCGCCAAAAGAAGTAAGGACAACTATAGATCGCCAATCATTGAGAAGAGGACAAGAGTGAATGCCTTACCAATTACCTGGAGTAAGACTTTTGGCAATTGTTACGAAAAGAAGCAAAGGCAATGACAAACATCATGAGATGTAACATCAAGGGGTTGTTGATTACTCGGGATGCAATGTCGTCCCTAGGCAAAAAATTCCCAATGCTACTAAATACCATGCAAATTACCTTACTTAGGCCAATAAAGACTAAGGGAGGTTTTGCATTAAGGTGCTTGTGGAGAAAATAAAAGAAACAAATAATGTCGGATGATCAGGGAGATGTAGTAAGAGTAGAAGAGGCAATTTGTTTTTGTTGTTAGGTATTTCGGTAGAAGCAGTTTGGCAGGATATGTGATTGAGAGTAGCACTTGGAAAGGCAAGTATCATGAAGAGACTGAAGAACGGAGAATAGGTAGAAGGAAGAGGACTAGGATTGAGTGCCACAATCAGTAGCGCCAAAGGAGGAGATTGGAAATCGAAGGTACTTTGCACTAGGGAAGGTTGATAAGTTTTGCGTAAGGAAAGCCACAGAGGAATTGAAACTAAAAATCATGTGTGGACACAAAAACAAGAAAGGTTGGCATAAAGGGTAAGGCACAAGGGTGTCAAGAAGAAAACAACATTGGAGGTTAGGATAACACCATTGTGCCAAACAAGATGATGAAATGGAAATTGTAAGCACGAAGTTGTACATATCCACCCTGTCCGACAACTTACCAGAGATCGTAATATGTATTTTTATGAGGGGCATAGACTATTACAAAGAAGTTGATGCAAGTCATTTTCATTTTAAAAAGTTAAAAAAATGAACTTTCCAACTATCTACCATTAAAGATGAAGAAGCCAAAGCATCCAAAGGAGAGTCAAAAATGAAAATTTGCAAAGCCAAATGTTTAAATTTTTTTGGAAATTCAATAAACTATTACTAAAAGCAAGCAAATTAAATAATTTTATTTATGATATTCAATTTCAGTGTTGAATTAAGAAAAATAATAAATCTAGAAAGTACAATGCCAAACAGTATTTTGATTGCACCATCATGAAGAAGAAATAATACTTAGCTTATGCAATGATGCGCAGAGAGATCTGAGATGTAGAGGTGTGGAAACAAGTTGTCTGAAGTCTAGGAACAATTTGTCAGATTCTGGAAATATACTTTTTGGTTGCTTGAACACTTGCGTCACCCTATGGGCACTTGCGTCGACACAACTGTATGGATCCCGAAATGATTTTACTATATGGAATGTTTGTTGTATCAAGATACGACCACCTAGATCTTTCTAGGTTTTCTATACCTTTTGTCTAATGTATTTGGATCTCGTGCACATCTTTTGTATCATTGTTTATAGCTCAAACCCTAGCTCTCCACCCTATATTAGGTTACCTTAACAAAAATGGGTTAGTGGGATCATGGTGTCAAGATGACCTCAAGGACCCCTCTATCAATAAGTGTTGCCTACATAGCCAATACTCCAAGGGTGCATCAAACTTATGTAGTTCTCCTTTATGTGTGAGAATGTGCGTGCACAAGGATGCAATATACTATATGAAGATGCATGTAGTGTTCTAGCTTGTAACTTAACAAATATGGCTCATGGGTTGTCTTTTAAGTGTTTTAGCCCTCTAGTATTGCTCCTATGATTGATATGCAAATATGAATGAATAGGGTAGAATAGCTTGGTTGTGGGATTGATTGATTTAGCTTTGATAGGTGTTTGCTTGATAATTGCTAGATGTCCAAATGAATTGGCTTTGACTTGCATTTATATCAGCTCTTTTGAAATAATCCTCACAGAAGGGTTAATGACATTCTTAGGCCGACTTGTACACATCGAAAAATTTACAAAATTTGAGTGTTTATAGGGCAAGGACACTTGCATTGGAGCAAAGACAGTATTGTTGACATTTGTCCTACCCTAAACGCAATTGTCCAGGATCGAGAAAAGTCGTCGAGGTTTTGTAACTGATAGTGGAGGATACATATCAGATTTTAGGCATCCTGTGGTTACAGGTAATCTAGATAATCTGAATAATTAGGGTTGGACTAAGAAATAAATAATTAGACGCATGAGGTGGCAAGTATGAGCCTTTTAGTTGAGAGAAACGATCAAACTGAAGGATAGAGCCTTGAGAGATATTTGTCAAGTGGACAAGACTAGTTTAACATATAAATCTAGATTTATGCATCTACACCCAAAATAGTTGTTGTAAATTCAAATAAATCATTCTAGGACTAATTGCAAGACATAAATAAGTAAACATTTAAACACAAACAAAGGCTAAGGGAAAAAATCAACCACAAAATCTTTGTAAAGTCCTGCCAAGACTACACAATTACATACATAGCTGCTGGAAATAAATAAACATTGAATCAAAAAAATTGTTGAGGCTGCTGATTTCACAATTGAGCTCCCATAGAGAGTTGGAGGAGTCCATGGTGTAAGAACCCAGAATAAAGAGAGACTCTCTATTTAATACATACGGAGAAGAAAGGTGTAGTGGGCTTCAATTGTGCAACTGCATGTCAAAATTTGAAGCCACCATTCAATGCAAAAATTGCCCATTCAAATGCTCACATTAATTTTTTGTGGCTTTCATAAGTCAACTACCTATTATCTGCATCGTTTAAAAAAATTCTCCTGTGAATTCAAGTGTGAGTGGAGTAAAGTAAGGCAAATGCCTTTAGAATTTTTCCACCTAGTAAAATAATTTATGGATATCACTGCATATAGATTTTAAAATGTTGATTTTTCGTGTCTTATAATGTACCCATCAAGGAGGAGGACCCTATGCTTGAGCAAGGGTTAGAGAGACCAATAATAGCTTAAATATGCTCAGACAAGAAGAAAAGAAGAGGGGGGTTAGATGTTGGCAAAGAGAAGAAATTAATAAAAGAGAGGAAAGAGAAGGGAAACAATAATTACGTATCATGCTAATATTATTATTATTTGTAACTAAATAATAATAGTATAATAATGACTAAACAAGACAACCTAAGGCACAACATTTAATAAATAAAGGCAAATATTTTTCCAGCTCCCATTATTTCCTCCATTTGATTGTTTAGAAGCTTAAAAGCTATTAATAAAGACTAAAATGCGTTGGGCTACACCACTAATGAGTCCACTCCCCATGGCTTTTTAAATTTTAAAAGCATAAAAGTTTTTTGTTGGCCTCCGCCATTTCAATAAACAAAAGGTTGGCCTCCTTTTTATTCATAGGGAGTCGTCCCAAATAAAGGGGGTCACTTTTTAATTTCACTCTCATGTAAATAAAAGAGGGAAGTTAATCCTTCATCGACCTTTTAATATATGGGCCATTTAAATGACACCAATCCACGTATAAATAAAAAGTGGATTAAACCCATTCACTATACCTAGGCAATTTGCCTTACAATTAAATCCCTTTCCCACTAAAAATTACCTAATTATGGGAATTGAAAATTAGTGGGAAAATTAGTGCAATCATTGTGGGAAGCGGAACTTTGCAACGAATACCATTAAAAATGCATACATTGCAAACAAAAAATAACGCATTGCCATAAATGTGTGTTGAGGGAGAACAATCAGCAAGCTCTATGTGGGTTGGCATCCAAAGCAGATCAATTACAAAAATTGAACATATTGACTAGCAAATGAAACAAAATTGGCAATAATGAGGTTGAGAGTTCACTCAAGGAAGTGGAAATCATAAAGGCTTTTTCCTTTCCAAATTTTGGTTGCTTAAGAAAACTAACCAAGTCTCTTCTAATCATGACACATCGGGAACTAATCTACCTAGTCTCTGAACGGATCAAATTGGACACAATGTTATTTGCAGAATTAACATGGATGGAGCATGGGGGAGAGAATCTCTAAAACCTTTGCATGATCCGCAAAAGGACACGTCACTTGTCGGGGCTACAAGAGAAGATGAGAAGAGATCGATTGAGGAACTGGGTTGTCTTGAGGCTCACATAGGTGACTGAATTTTGGCAACTCAAATCTTAGGTGAGCTAGCATGGGACAAGATCATTGATGGTGGCATCGACACCACATACGATTGCATCGGATTTATTGAATAACAACTTAACCTATCTACCAAGAGAGGTCAATGCCAACATATTGAAAGTACATCAAAGAATGAGAAGAGAATTTTGGTTTAGCTCTTTGATAAACCTAGCCGTGTTGACAAAGCATGGGAGACTAGTAAAGGGAAAAATTCAGAGGTTAAGAGTTGTTGAATTGCAGCCAAATTATAAATTTATAGAGCTCAAGTCGGATGATGTCACAACATTGTCATTAAAGCCAAAATGCGATTCGGTTTACCTTAACTTTCTTAGGAACGTTGAAGTCTATTGGCAGATCAAACCAAACATTGTAAATGACTACTTGCAAAGATTATTCTTTGTAGTGCCCCATTCTATATATACCTATGTTAACTCAGACGAGTTCGGAAGGAACACAATCTCGGTGATAAATTTCATGCCCAACCTAGAAAAGGTCTTATTTGTCTTGTCGCAAAAAGCGCCAACTACTCTTGAGAAACCCACCAATCTGAGATTGGTAAGGGAGAATGCAAGATATATAGTACGATACAATGAACCCTTACTAGACATTTAAATTGTTGAGCAGGAATACAATTGCAGCCCTCTACAAACAAGACCAAAGAATAGTGCCTGAAGATGAGAGAACTTGCCTTAGGAAGCGAAGGAGGGCAAGTTTTGCAAGCAAGAGCACCACAGAACATAGAAAAGGAAATGTTGAAAGAACATTTCCAAATTCGGCATAAAAAGGAAGGATCCCTCCCTCCACGACTGAAGAAACTCCCCTCACAAAAAGAGTCTAAATATTAGATGTTTGTGGGTAGCATATTTTTAGGTTTGACCCAAAAGAGTGCAAATCTCCTTATTGGAAAAACTGTAGAAGGGAACAAGCTCAAGGACATCTTCAGATGAAGACTAGTTACTATTGCATAAAACCCTAATCAGCGATGAGGAAGATGAGCTCCTTGAGGGCACAAAAGAAGAATCATTTAATTGCCACCTAGGACAAGAAGATAAAGATGTAGAACAATGTGTTGGCATACAAACAGAGAAAATCCAACCAAAAAGGCCCCTCGAAGGAGGAATGTAGTATCTAATGGTGCCAACCCAAATGGCAATGACCCTAATTGGCATTGGCTCTCTTGTTGTGGACTCGAGTGATCAATTATAGGAAATCGCTTTTGGAAGGGCCAAGGTTCCTTTCACTCCATGGGATGACCATGAGATGCTGTGCTTGTGATGAAGGACCCAAAACTAGGTTTGTTGACACCAACAAACGAACAAAAAATGAAGTACTTAGAGGCACGGGTTCCATAAAGTGCCAATGGAAAAATTGAGGCTCCCAACCGTGAAGTAAAGAGGCAACACTTAGCACCTAGTGAAAGCACAAACCCTAGACAATTAAACCTGAGAATTGCCATGATCAAGGTAAGTGACAAACAATTGGCAGTAATGAACCTAAAGAGCGTAGTTGAGTGTAGCATCCGAATGGTGGGATACCACATTCCCACAATGAGAAATCCATTAAATGGGTGACCCTAGCCAAAGACAACAAAGCTAAGGCCAAGGAAGTAGATTTGTTGACAAGTGTCATCATCAAACACCTCCAGATTGTAGAAATGTGGCAATTCTCAAAGAGATAGCATGCTTGGCTTCTCAAGAAAAAATATGTGCCATGATCAACACCATTGTGGTTTCATCTCCACCGGCAACAACCCCAGAGAAGATCATTATAGACGACCTTGCAACAATGAGGAAAGAGCAAACAAGAAAAATGCTCTCCTAATATAGAAAATGGTGAGGTTACGAAAAAACGCAAACACTGTGAAGCAAGCCTATGAGATCTTCCTAATCCCCAAGGCAATAATTTCGAAAAGGACCATTGAATAAAATTAAGTGTCGGCAATTGCCTAAAAAGCAATGTAAGACAAGGGTGTTTGAAATGTCCCTTTCTAGTACTTTTGTTAATTCTAAATTTTGTTTGTGATTCTTTTTCAATAAAGGAATATCAATAAAATTACCAAATAACAAGCAATACTGAAGTACCAGACCCAACTGAAACCTTTATTATAAAGTACCGAATACCCACAAAACACAGATGATGATACTATTGAATAACAACTAAAACAAAGATAAACTATAGGAAACCCTTACATGTTTTATAAAGCATAAAAAACCCAATTTTATTGACTACATATAGCAGCAGACGAGCTTACTAGGGCAGCATTTGATATGGAAACAAGTTACAATTGGCAGCAAGTCGTACGACTGCTTGAGGATGTTATGGCAGCATACAAAGTAAGCCACCACCACTAACAAATACATAAATTATCCCAAATGAATTATTGTAGTAGTGGTACGGAGTACTATAGTGGCATTGTAGCAGTGGTACGTAGTACTGTAGCAGCGGTACAAAGTATTATAATAGCACTATAGCAACGAAATGGAAGTACTATAGCAGCAGTTGGAAAGTAATGTAGTAGTGGCATGGAAGTACTGTAGGAATATTGTAGCAAACTGAAACTGGAATAAACTTCAATCTTTTGACACAAATGCAATCCCTAGATGGAACTACCAAAAATGGAAAAGAGGGTTTTCGTCCTCTAATTTTGCACACCAAAAGGTTTTTGTCCTCAAGTGAAAAGAGGAACACAAGTGCTCAAGCTCTAAAAAAAAAAATTGATTTCAATAGATAATGGATGTCTTCTTTTGAGCCTAGCTCCTCCTTTTATAATTACCCTTTTCATTATGATTTCCTTCTCCCGCCTAGTTTCCCTCTAGAAGTGTCTAAAAACACTTTTTAATAAAACATTACGTTAGGCCCACTTTAAATAATAATACATAAGTCGTCTTTTTACAACATTATAAAATAAGGTTACTTAGGACAACTTTAAATAATATTATTGAAATAATTCCCTAACTTTATCCCTTAGCCTACAAGAAATAAAAAATAGACTATGGGTCCCCTAATTAAATTAACTCTAAAAAAGGGACATGACAGTCTGTCATTCCTAGAATTGCTTACCCTCAAGCAATTGCAGATTAGGATGCTCAAGAATCTCTACACCTTCCCATGTAGCACCTTCTGCAGGGAGATCTTTCTCAATGCACTAGATATTTTGTTATGCTACTGTTTCTTAAATTCTTCTCTCTGATGTCTATGATGGCTTCTATTATCAAAATCAATTTACCTTCATCATCCAAAGGAGGCAACTGAGTTGAAGGAGTGATGTGTCGTCCCAGTGCCCTCTTGAGGCATGAAACATGAAAAACATTGGGAACCCTGCTATGTTCTGGCAACTCAAATTCATAAGCAATCTCTCCAATCCTCTCCCTGAGCTTGTAAGGTCCATAAAAGCAAGGCTTCAGCTTCTCAACTCCACTTTTCTTGAGAGAAGATTGTTGGTAAGGTTGTAACCTAAAGCAAACCTTGTCTCCAACCTCAAAAGTCCTCTCAATACAATGTTGATCTACACACAACTTCTGTTGATTTTGTGCTTGTTGGAGGTTTTCTTTGAGAGACTCCAAAATATCTTGACTTTGTTTGACCAAATCTCTTGCCCCTGGCACTTTACTATTAGTGATGACCAAATCCACAAAAGTATGTGCATCATAACCATACAAGGCCTTAAATGGAGTCATACCAATGGACATGTGATGTGATGTATTGTAACAATGCTCCCCATATAGAGCCATTTGATCCATGTTTTTTAACCTGCTACATAATTCCTCAAATATCCCTCAATCCACTTATTCACAATCTTTGTTTGCCCATCTATTTGAGTGTGGTAATTGGTGCTAGGAGTCAACTCGGTTCCTGTCAAATGAAAGAGCTCCTACCAAAATAAACAAAGGAACCTGTTATCTTTGTCACTCACTATGTTTTTAGGCAATCCTTGAAGTCTGAATACTTCTCTAAAAAACAACTCAGCCACTTGTGGTGCCTTGAAATTAGATGAAATGGCAAAGAAATGAGTATATTAAGTCTGTCAACTACAACATATATACAATCATTAACCTGAACCTTTGGAAGACCAGTGATGAAATCCATAGAGATGCTCTCCCATTTTTTATTTGGAATCAGTAGGGGCTGCAATATACCTGTTAGGAATACCTGCTCAGTTTTGTTCTATTGGCACGTAATACACACTCTGATATCTCCCTTGACTCCTTTCCAAGGAAATCTCTCCCTAATTTGCTTGTAGGTCTTAAAGTACCTTGGGTGATCAACCAATGGTGTGTCATGCCTTACTCTCAAGACTTTACCCTTCACCTTTGATTTTGGGATGAGATAAAGGATGAGATCACTTACCACCTTATACCTGTCATCATGTATTTTTCCCTCAAGGATATCAGTAGCAAAAGCAATATTCGCATACTCTACTATTATAGTAACCTTCCAATCAATAGAGATTTCATACATAAAGCATAAATTAGTTTTCTGGATAGGGCATCAACTACAACATTGTTTTTACCCTTAACATACTCTATATCAAAATCATAAACCTAAGTATTACTTACCCATTTGTACTCCCTGTCATTCAAATATCTCTAGCTGAGGAAGAATTTCAAGCTATTGTAATCAGTCTTACGCATGAATCTGCCACACGCTAGATACTATCTAAATTTTGCCAAAACATGCATTATGGCTAACATCTCCTTGCCATAAAATGAGAATTATTTTTTGTCTCTCTGAGCTTCCGACTCTCAGAAGCTATGGGATGCTCTTTCTACATCGAAACTGCCCCAATCCCTTCTCTTGATGTATCACATTCTAATACAAATGGAAGTGAAAAATCCAGAACAACTAAAACAAGGCATGAACTCATTACCTCCTTGAGCTTATCAAAAGCTCATTGTGATGAATCTGACCACATGAAAGCTCCCTTCTACATTAAATTTGTCAATGGGACTGCCAACTATGATAAGCCCTTAACAAACCTTCTGTAATAACTAAAGAGGTCAAATAAACCTCTCACTCATGTCAATATGGTAGGAGAACAATCCAAAATAGCTTATATATTTTGTTGGTCCACCTGAACTCCTTGAGTGCTAATGACATGGCCCAAGTACAAAAAATTTCCCATCCCAAACTCACATTTAGATTCTTTAACAAAGTTTGTCGTTCTAATATACCCGAAAATGCATCCAAATGTCTCAAATTATCTTCTCAAGTCTTGCTATAAATGAAAATGTCATCGACCAAAACAAATTTCCTCAAATGCTTACTAAAAATTTGAATCATGCATGAATGGAAAGTGGTTGGAGCATTTGTCAAGCCAAAAAGCATGACCAAAAATTTGAAGTGTCCAAAGTGACACTTGAATGTTGTTTTGTGCACGTCCTTTGCTTACACGGATCCAATGGTATCTTGATCTCAAATCAATCTTTGAAAAATATTCAGCTCCATGAAACTCATCAATTAACTCATCGATCCTGAGAATGAGATACCGGTTTTTTATAGTCTTCTTGTTCAAAGCTCTGTAGTCAATGCACATTCGCATAGTACCATCCTTTCTCTTCACAAGGACCACTAATGATGCAAAGGGGCTAGAACTAACCTGATGTGACGCCTTTCCAAAAGTTCCTTAATAACCTTTTCAATTTCTTCCTTGTACCCTCTCGAATGGTGGTAAGGTACAGTCATCACAGGTTTAGAACCCGGTTCCAACTCTAGGATATGTTCAAATCCTGGAGGTATGCCACTGAACAATGTGCAATGTTGGTCTAGTATAGATTGAATGTCCACATGATAGGATTCCTTATTTGTAGGTGAAGCTGTGGTGTTCACCAAACAATGAGATGCCCAAGCTACTTGTCCCCTAGGAAATTATCTCTCCATCCTCTCGGTTGTGACAACTCTAGGGGCTCCATTTGCAATGCCTTTAAGCACTACTTCTTTTCCATCTAATTTGAATTTCAACTCCATGGTTTGATAATTCTAAGTGAATTCCCCCCAAGGAAATGTAATCACTACACTCCTAAGACCATATTTGTCTCTCCTACACCCACAACATAAAAGTCATCACACAACTTGTATCTGCGTAGTGTAATGTCAAGTTGTTGAATCCTCTTAGTGCAAGGGATTGTAAAGCCATCAGCTACAATAACATTGAATCCTTCAAAGTCCTTTGTTTTCAAATCTCTTCTGACTACCAATCCCTCATCCATAAAGTTATGGGTTGCCCCACTATTGATCAACACTATGACTTTATGCCCATATAGAACTCCACAAATTCTAAAAGGGCTATATCTAGGAGCACCAGAAAGTATGGCAAGAGTGCCTCCTAAATTACCTTCTTTTCTTTCAGGGTCTGGATCTTTCAATTCAATCTCCAGTTCAGGGTCATTTGCTTCTGACTCTTCATTTGATATCACCTCTATGTAGCGGCCCTAACCTCGGCCAAGACATGTGTCCAGGCTCCCATAGCTCATTGCAAAAGAAGCACAATCTCTTTCTTCTGAGCTCATTCTTAGTTTCTGCATCTTTACTTGATCTTTGTGGCAAATCTTTCTGATTAGAAACTCCTTGCTGAAATGGTTTCTTTGCTGCCCAACAGGTGGTGTCTTTGAATCAAATTTGTTTTTGGGTATAGAAGTTTCCAAGTTTAAAGCTCTCTTGATAGTTTCCTACAAAGATAGAGGATCGAAGGCCTTTATCAACCCTTTGAGAGGTTCAATTAGTCCTACAAAAATAAAAATGAGTCTCTTTTCTGTCACATCAGGGACCGTTATTAATAATCTTTGAAATTCTGCAACATAGTTGTCCACTATCTCATATTGCTTAAGCTGGGCTAATTCTCTGATGTGAATCTTAGTATTTTTTCTGTTAAACCTTTATGTCAATTTTTGGTGGAATTTTTTCAATGTGAAAATGGAATTGTGCCCTTGGATAACCATACCATGATACCACCACTCATGTGCCACTCCTTCCAAGTGGAGGGTAGTGAATTTGATCACCTCTTCTTCATACATAGGATTCAATGAGAAGTGTCCAATTTATGCAACTCTAGCAAAACATTTGTTGGATCCATCATATGTGGAGATTGTGATCTTCCCCAAACAATGTTGGATGTCTTTATGGGGTTGATCTTGTGGAGTTCTCTTCCTCTCCTCATACCATTCTTCATCCTTAGATCACAGAAATCTCAAAAAGTCAATGCATCATGTATTGCATGGCTTGGTGCTTCATATTCATCATGATGTGTTGCAAAGTCGTTTACTTATGTGGGGCCGTTAGGGCTCTACCTCTCCTGGATGTTCTTATTCCTACAAAAATTTGGCTCAGAAAGTCTTGGAAGGGGAGTTGATTTAAACCCGATCATTAGCTAAAGAGCTTCCTTCTCCTTGATTTGCCCTATTCTGATTCATATTTTGCATGGCTCATACTAATTTTGTCATGGACTCTCCCAATGTCCTTTAGATAGTCCTATCCAATTCTCACTGACCCTAATTGATAGTTTCTTAAAGAATTCATTTAATCTATAGGTTCTCTCTTTTCTCTGTCCCCCATGACTTCTATTTCTGGTAACTGAGTCTTTCTTCTTTCTCTTTGGTAAGATCTGATTTCTCTTCCACTGGCATGCATATGATATCAGAATAATTAACTTTCCCCTATAGGATGGCAAGATCACAATGTCAATACCACTGAAATGTCCCTTTATAGTATTTTTATTAATTCTGATTTTGTTTGTGATTCTTTTTCAACATTGGAATATCAATAAAATTACCAAATAACAACATACACAGAAGGACTAAACCTAATTGAAACCTTTATTATAACATACTGAATGCCCACAAAACACAGATGATATTATTGAATAACAAAGATAAACCGCAAGAAAACCTTATATGTTTTATGCAGCATAAGAACCCAATTTTATTGACTACATACAGTAGTAGAGCTTACTAGGGTTGTGTTTGATATTAGAACAAGATACGGCTAGCAACAGGTCGTAGGAGAGCTTGAGGATGTTACGACAGTATACAAAGTAAGCCACAACTGCTAACAAATACATAAATTATCCCAAATGAATTACTGTAGCAGCAGTACGAAGTACTATAGCAGCAGTACAGAGTACTATAGCTGCTGTACGAAAGTACAACAGTGACACTAGCAAACTAAAACTGGGATAAACTTCAATCTTTCAGCACAAATACAAACCTTGGATGGAACCACCACAAATGGACAAAAGGATTTTCATTCTCCAATCTTGCACACCAAAGGGTTTTCATCCTATAATTTAGCACAGCAAAGGGTTTTCATCCTCCAATTTTGCACACCAAAGGGTTTTCGTCCTTCAACCCTGCACACCAAAGTGTTTTCATCATCAAGTGAAAAAATGAACACAAGTGCTCAAGCTCTGAAAAAAGTTTGATTTCAATAGATAATGGATGTCTTCTTTTGAGCCCAGCTCCTCTTTTTATAATTACCCTTTTCATTATGATTTCTTTTTCCAACCTAATTTCCCTCTAGAAGTGTCTAGAAACACTTTTTTTTAAAAACATTACATTAGGCTCACGTTAAATAACAACGCATAAATCATCCTTTTACAATGTTATAAAATAAAGTTACCTATGACAACTTAAAATATTATTATTGAATTATTTCTCTAACTTAATACCTTAGCCTATGGAAAATAAAAAATAGACTACAGGTCCCCCAATTAAATTAACTCTTAAAAGGGGACATCGCGGTGTTTCGTGGGTAGCACAAAAGACGATGTTTTGAAAAGCCTCATTGTTGCTGAAAAATAAGATGACCATTACCAGATAAGCAAGTGGCAATGCAGAATTAAATAAATACTCTCGCACTACAACTTGGTAACATTTATGGAGATTAGATCAGAAAATAACAGAGCTCCTTAAGGAGTTTGTAAGGTTGAAAACCGATTAATTTCTTGGTGAAACATGGATCAGTGACAAAAGCA
Source organism: Torreya grandis (assembly GCA_037957365.1). Lineage (NCBI taxonomy): Eukaryota > Viridiplantae > Streptophyta > Pinopsida > Cupressales > Taxaceae > Torreya > Torreya grandis. The sequence goes on from JARHVA010004490.1 coordinate 1,078,012, forward strand.
CATTGCCAAATTTGAGGAACTCAAGCCAAAAGTATAAACTATCTAGGAAGAATGGCACAAGTTCCTAGCCGAGGAAATCAAAACCAAGGTCGCCAAGTTTTTTATCATCTTTTATGAGAATGGACAAGTGTAGCACAGAAGGAATATTGGTAGGAAAATTCATTGCAACTTCACCAAGGTAGGGAGCTAAACCATAATTGCCAAAGTGGAGATACAAGGGAGTGCAAACAAAGAATGCACAAGTCACAAAGAACAAAGAATGGTGTGGTGCCAACATAAACACTGGCATCAAATGAATAAGAAAAACCCCAAAGAAGGCTACCATCGGCTCACAAGGGAATAGCTTAGCCAATCATCAACCAAGGATATGGATACACCAAGATAAGTGCCTAGTTGATGGAGTGCCAAGAGATGATCACCAAAGGCGAATAGGCAAGACTGAGGATTGACCATGTAAGGCAAAGGAAAAGTTGTCATTTGGTAGTTGCATAAAACAAGTTTTGAGTTACAAGAAAACACTAGGAAACTTGCATGATCCAAACTTCCATCTCTATAGTCTACCTTCTTCATAAATATGTGTATCAACTCCTGAAAATGATGCAAGAGCATACAAGTTCACTTGTATTCTTACATAAACCAAAAACATTTAGATGGGAAAACAAGATAAGTCCTATTGTGCGCAAGTCTGGTAGCACGCAAGTTATTTGTTGCTTTGCACTGCCTTTGTGCCCGAGTAAATCCTCCATATTCTTTTGCGTAGCCTTAGTGCATGCATATTTTCTTCCATGTGGCCATATTGGCGCACACAACTTCATGTCACTGGAGAAACATTGTGCAAGTCTTTGTTCAATCCCGCACAAAATACAAGGCTTAAAGTCTTGCGATACCGAAGAGTTCTATTGCGCAGCTTTACTTGCACAGTTTGCAATACCTTGTGGAGGATGTTGGTGTGCAGCGGTACAAATATGTGGATCATTTCGTAAAGAATCTTCCACGCATCTTTTGGTTCTAAATTGTTCCAACTTAACCTTGCGAGGTTGCAATCCCCGAACATCTTGTGTTGTGCAGACTTGTTTGTGTGATGTGTTATGAGCAACTAGATAAAAGAGTTGTTGCACTTCTAAATGTTTCATTTAATACCTTGGATCGTGGAAGGTTGTTGTAAACTTGTTTAATATTGCACTCTGATGTGTTTTGGGCATGATGTATTATGGTGCCTTGGGATTGTATAATGCATTTAATGTTTATGGTGCATGGTGATGTGTCACTTAATGATTGTAGTGGGTTATTGAGAACATTAATACAAGTAGGTGGGTCTTGTGCCTATATAAACATGCCTTGCATTTGAGAGTCAGCGAATCAACAAGCTTTAAGACAATATGTAGTATTTTGAGAGATAGATAAACTTGCAAAGATAGTGAGTTATCAAGTAGAGATCTAAAGAACATCTCTTTAACACATCTCATTTGAGATCGGAGTTATGTGTGTGATGTGTGCAAGTTATATTTTCTATTATTCAAATCAAATAAAGAACATTGTTTTTTTTGCATTTCATTGCATTATGTTTTCCGCTATGTAATTTTGAAGGTTGTGTAGTCTAAGACATCTCTTCACTAAGCCCCCCAATTGCGACTGCATCATTTGGTATCAAAGCAAGGTTTATTCATTGCAGGTTAGCAGATGTAGTCTTTTTTCTGCATTTGCAAGTGTGGATAGAAAGTAGTGAGTGTTGTGTAGAATGCGTAGCAATTGTTCTTTCATTTCAAGGAAATGGCACATAGAGGAGGTTTCGCAGTGAGAATGCCAAGACTAGTAGACTTGGCAGAGTTGAGGAGAAATATGCAACCCTGTTTAGAGGCTATGGATACATCATAACGGCAAGGTGTAGTGGATGATGAAAGCAACAATGAAGTTGTAGAAGTCATTAAGAACCAAGTCACAAAAGAAGAGGTTGATGACGCTGAAAAACAAATTCCAACGTGCAGTCGACAGGATGAGCAATAAGCCAAAGTTGGACACTCATAGCTATTCAGGGAGTTTGAGTCCTGAAGAACTCATTTATTGGATCAATGAGTTAGAGAAATATGTATGAGTATTGAAGATCCCAAGAAAGTCAAACTTGCATGCACCAAGTTAAAGAGTCAGGCATCGTTATGGTGGGAGCATGGGCAAACGGAAAGAGTCTGTATAGTTAAAAAGAATATAAAGATTTGGGATTAGTCACAAATTTAAAGGCTAAATTCATGTTTGTTGATTACCAGTTAATTGTGTTCAAGAAGATGCAAAATATGCGACAAAAGGAAATCAATGTAAAGGTATACACTGAAGAGTTTTATAAACTCACTATCAGAGCAGGTCACGTTGAAGATGACACCGAAAATATCTTGAGGTACATGAATGGATTGGCCATTTCCATTCAGGATGAGTTTGGTATGATTCACATGTGTTCAATCGAAGAAGCCTATCAATGTGTGCTTTAGGCAGACAAGTTGTCCCGCAGAGAACAAAGCACAGCACAAGGGAGAGGCAAGTTTTCGCGTGCATGAAGACAAAGAAGCAACAACAGAAGTTATTGTGTGCAACAAGAAGAAGCTAGTACTTCTCAACACAATGATACTAATGCGCAAAGAGGCAAAGGAAATACTACTAGGATCCTATGGACGAGGTAGATAAAGACGATTCATGGGTACATGTTTCATATGTAGTGAAACTCGGCATAAAGCACATGAGCGCCTACATGCACACAATGAAGGCAATAGAAGAAATGATGTGAATGTACATATTGTGCAACCATATGAAGAGAATATTGTGTTTATCCATATAATAAATGAATCAAAAATCGAGGAAGCATTCATGATGAAGAGGGTGTGTTGAAACCAGCAAAGAGGATCATAGGCCCTCGCAAAGGAAGAATCTATTCAAAATCATTTACAATTCTAGAGGTAAATGTTGCATGTTGATTGTTGATAGTGGCAACACAGATAATCTTGTTTTGCAAGAGATGGTTCAAAAGCTTGAGCTAAAGAAGATTGTATATCCAAATCCCTATAGAGTGTCTTGGTTGCTGAAAGGATATCATATTCTAGTGAATGATCAATATTTGGTACGTTTACAGATTAATACCTACAAGGATGAAGTTTTGTGCGATATAATGCCCATGGGCATTTTCCATGTATTATTTGGAGGCCTTGGCAATTTGATAGGAGGGCAAAGCATGATGGCCACACAAACACGTAAACGTTGTTAAAACATGGAGTAAAACACATTTTATATCCTTTAAAGGATAAGAGCGAAGAAGTGGACAAAGGTCCAATAGTTTTGATGGTTTCAAGAAAGCCATTCCTGAAAGAGATGAAGGAAAGCACATGTTATGCGTTGAGATAAAATCCCGTGCAAATTGTGAGCACAGGCGCAGCAAAAGAGATACTTCCACGCGAATTGAAAGAGATGTTGAGCGAGTTTGCAGAAATTGTTTTTAATGATCTACCAGATGGGTTAACACCCATGAGGAGTATCAGTCATCGCATGTATTTGATTCCAAGATAGAGTTTACCAAACAAAGTGGCATATAGGCTGACACATAATGAGCATGTAAAGGTGCGAAGGCAAGTACAAAAGCTGCTAAAAAAAGGGTTGATGAGAGAACGTTTGAGCCCGTGACTAGTTCCAGCAATATTAGTGCCTAAGAAAAGTGAAGAGTGGAGGATGTGCACTAATTCCAAAACCATCAACAAGATTACTATTAAGTACAAATTTCCATTGCCACACATGGATAATTTCATGGATAGTGGAGTGCAATGATTCACAAAGATTCACTTGAAGAGTGGATATCACCACATTTGCATAAGGGAAGGTGATGAGTGGAAGAATTCCTTCAAAATGCAAGAACAATTGTATGAGTGGTCGGTCATGCCACTAATGCAAGTACGAATATGTGGATCATTTCGTAAGGAATCTTATGTGCATCTTTTGGTTGCAACTTGTTGTAACTTAACCCTGCGAAGATGCAATCCAAAAGAACAGGCATTGGCAATAGCATAAAAAAAGAAACATAACACCAAGGTGTTTTGTGGGAAGCGCAAGAGGCAATGTTTTGCAAAGCCTCATCATTGCTGAAACAATAAGAAGACCCTTATGGCATAAGCAAGTGACAATGGAGAATTAAATAAATACTCTTGCACTCCAACTTGGTATGCTTTATGGAGAATTGGATTACAAAATAACAAAGCTTGTTAAGGAGTTGCAAGGTTGAAAAACAAGAAATTTCACGGTGAAAACGTAGATCATTGGAGAAAGCACAATTTTGAATTTGAGGAACTCACGCCGATAGTTGAAAGTGCTTACGAGGAATGACATGAGTTCCTCACTAAGACAATCCAAACCAATTTCCCTGAGTTTTTGATCGTTATCTGAGGAAGATGAGGAGTGTAGCACCGAAGGAATGTTGGCAGGGGAAATTCACCTAAGTAGGTAGCATCAAACCACAAGTGTCGAAGTGGAGATACAAGGGAGCACAAAAAGAGAATCCACAAGTCACAAAGATCAAAGAAGGGTGTGGTGCCAAGATAGACTCTAGCGTTGGTTGAATAGGCAAACCCCCATAGAAGGATAGTGTCAACTCACAAGGCAACAACTTAGCCAATCATTGATAAGGATATGCATAAACCAAGATGAGAGCCTACTCGATGGAGTGCCAAGAAATGATCACCAAAGACGAACAGCGAGGACTAAACATTGACCATGCAAGGCGACGAAGGAGAAGTTGTTATTCAGTAGCTGCATGAAACAGGTGTTGACTTGAAGAAGAAACTAGGAAAGTTACATGATCCACGATTCCATCTCCGTAGTCTACCTTCTTTATACATATGTGTATCCACTCATTAAATAAAATGATGCAGGAGCATCCGAGTTCAATTATAATCCTACATCAACCAAAAACATTTAGATTATAAAATAAGCTAAGTTTTGTTGTGTGAAGGTCTTGTTGCATGCAAGTTATTTGTGTTGCTTTGTGTCTCCTTTGCGCAAATCCTTTGTATTGTTTTGTGCAACCTTTGTGCACGCATGTTATTCTTCTGCATAGCCATATTCATGTCCACAGCTTGTTGTCATTGGCGAAACATTGCGCAAGTCTTTGTTCACTCCCACTCAAAGTAGAAGGCTTCGATTCTTACAATGCCTAAGAGTTATATTGCACAACTTTGCATGCAAAGCTTGCAATATCATGTCCAAAATTTTGGTACACAACAATTCAAATATGTGGATCATTTCAATAAGGAATCTTCCACTCATCTTTTGGTTGCAAAGTGTTGCCACTTAGCCTTGGAGGTTGCAACCGAAAAGATCAGGGATTGGCAACAACATTAAAAAGTAACATAAGACAAGGGTGTTTTGTGGGTAGCACAAGGGGCAATGTTTTGAAAAGCCTCGTCACTTCCAAAACAATACGAAGACCTTTACAAGATAAGCAAGTGGCAATGGCGAATTAAATAAATACTATTTCACTCCAACTTGGTAAGGTTTATGGATAATTGGATTAGAAACTAACAATGCTCATTAAGGAGTTCGTAAGGTTGAATACCATACAATTTCTTGGTGAAAACGTGAGTCAGTGGTGAAAGCACATCACATAATTTGAGGAACTCCAGCCAAAAGTAGAAGGTGTCTAGGAAGAATGGCACAATTTCCTTGTTGAGGAAATCCACACCAAATTCATTGAGTTTTTTACTAACTTCTTAGAGGATGGACTAGGATTGTAGAGTTGAAGTAATGTGTTAGCAAATGTGAACACTAAAAGAATGAAAAAAAATTGGAAGGCATATGGTACACTTACACACTTGTGTGTTCGTCTTTAAATTAAGGAGAAAAGAAGTTACAATGGTTTGTGTCATGACCAAATTTTCGCAAGAGTGAAACACGCATAAAAACAAATCAATTTTTTTTAAATTATTATTAAAGGACTGAATGAAGCACATTCATTCTATGTTCAACTTACATTGTTGAATGCCTAGCTATCTTCGTGGCATAATACATGTAATGCGTCAAGACAAACTCACATGTCTAGAGGACATGAATAAAAATGCACAAACGGTCGCATGATCACTATGCAACCATACCAGCCCCACTTACCCGAGTCGACATACAAGCCCTCCTTTGGCATACAACAGATTATGCAACATTACACTACAAAGATGTTATTCTACTATGGTCAATACAAAGTTTTACAACCAACAATCCTTATTTGTAAGGTTAAGAATCTTTCACATTAAGTTTGCATAGAGATTTCCTTGCTTAAATCTAAAACTCATGATCTTCATAAAATAGTTTTAACATAGCTCGAGGGTTGGCGAGATCACAACCCTAATCTAACCAAAGAGCTAGACCCGATGCCCAACTTCACCTAGATAGCCTATATATTTCCTCCTCGGAATCAGGGTCAAATGAAGTTCTCCATTTGTGTGAGTGGATTGTCTCCCCCATCAAGCGTCATCTCAAAAAAAAAATTGACTATCTAAGCCATTGCATGATGATAAGACTACAACAATTTTGAAAAGTTTCTCTAAGCTTTTGAAATGTAAAGTAGGACATTCTCCATTGGCTTCCATAAGATACAATATATATACATAGCATTTTATCTCGTCTTTAGATGCTAATGAGAGAGAGAGTAGAAGGTATTTCAACTTTCTAAGTTCATTGTGTTCTCACAATAGTACTATCATAGCAGTACAATTTAGTGTTTACTAGATTTATCAAGGAAGCTTTTATTTTCTTCCTAACAATCATCAAATGTTTACCAAGTTCTAATAATGAAGCCCACATTGAAATCACACATTTCTTAGGATTAGCAATATCTGCCTAACACTACTACACCTTCCACATTACCACAAACTCATGACCATAACAACCTATTGATGGTTTATATAACCATAAATTATATAGTTTTCACTCTTGCAACACTAACTAATTGAGATCTTCAACCATACAAATTCTCACCACCACATAATCTAGCTTCACTAGAATTATCATGTTGACTCAATATTTTTTTTTTAGCATAAAACTAAATCTAAAGGATTACAAGGTACTATGGTTTCGTTGATAACCCAAATGTTAAATCTAAATGCTTGATGGTGTTTAGAACACAACCCCTAGTGCAATTGTGACAAGGGTCTTGTCATTTGCAAACGTTTTAATAATTAAATAATAAAAAATTAGCTTGTATATTTTTTTGATTTAATTGGGTAAACCCAGGTTTTAAAGGGACATGGAACCACGAAAGTGAAGTACAACAAAATAAATAGGCCAACAACAGGGCCAAGGAGCCAAAAGACAAAGAACTACAGAAACAAACCTAGAAAAAGGGACCGGAAACTAGAACCAAGGAGAAACTAAGAAATAAAGCTTGAAGGGTGATCCCCCTTCATGTCTTTGCAGAGGGCACTACACACCAGTAGGTCAACCCGAGAGATAGGTCTTCCGCCATCAAGTTCATTAGCACAGCCTTCCAATGGTAGAGTAACAGCAAGAGGCTTCACCTTTCCTTTAAGATTCGCAGCCTGGTAGAGCTCAATGAGAATCAAGAAGCAGAACATTTTAATCCTTGGCACAGGGGAGCCAAAGTCCCCAAATAGCGTCGTAAAATTTTGATAAAGGCCCGCCCTAAGGGTCTGAGCAATGTCCAGTTGAGATCTCGAATCATTTAAAGTTGCAAAAGGAGTTATTTCCATCGACCAAGATTTGAATTTTACAGACCCAAGTCCAACAGGGTAGTTGTGACAGCTCTCCTCCCCATAAAGTCGTATTAAGTTTAAATTTTAAAATCTTGTTGAAGTCTAAATGCTCGTGTCCCACAAGGAAGATGTGGCAACAGACATCCCCCAAAAAAGTGAAAGAACTAGAATTTGAAATCTTGGAAACGAAGCCCATTAAATAAGTCAAATTGGTCCAGGGACCAAATGTCCCACCACTGCTGAAACTGACAGTCCAATTAGCTTGCGTGAACCCATCCCATTGTTCTTGAATTGGAAGACCTGCATTTTACAAGTTGGAGACAGCACATAAGCCTAAAAAGACGGATAGAAGTAGAGTTTGAAATCTCCAAAGTAGGACCCAAAAAAAGAGTCACATCAATCCAAGCACTGAAACACTGCCCACTATGGAGACCAATGGTCGAAATGATACGACTAGGAAATTGCAATGCCCCCAAGTCGACGTCACCCTTCAACCAGGGCATCCAAGCGAAAGAATGCGGGAATGAACCCGAGGCCAGACCGTATACGAAAAACCAACAAAAGAGTTCAAACAATTGATCTAAGGTGAGGACGGATCTCCGACCTCCCAAAACGTTGGTGAAGCCTTTGTTTTCCAACATGATGCTGTAACTCATAGTGGCAACATTAGACAGAAAAAGAACAGATCGAAGACTTAACAAATTGACATGGATAACCTGACTCGGGCAACTGCTAGCGTGCCCCAAATCCTTTGAGTCTGAAAAAGAAGAAACCTGAAATAGATCCCATAAAAGCCATCCAGCTGCTAAAAAAGGGTAATAGCAAGATATCTTACCCAACAAGAGAACGAAACCACACAATCATCCAAGACCATGCAGATGATATCAACCGTGGAGTCGCAGAGTTTCCATTTCACCTTGTAGAGATGGCAAACCACAGGGAGCGGAAGGCTCAAAGAAATCTTTGACAAAAAAGAAAGCAGATGATCCCATCCAGCCACAGCCCCATCCGAGCCTACCCCAGCCACCAGAAACATTGAACTATTCACTCCAACCCCAAGGAGACTAAACAGCTTCGAACTCACCTCCAAAGATCCTGAACCAAGAAAAACCCCAGCACCAGCAAGCACCATCCCAAGAGCCGAAGGGACAACAGGGTTTTGCAACTTTCCTGCCAACTCCATCTCATAGTTATTCTCGATCAAAACCTCAACTCAAGTTTCTGCCAAAGGTTCCATCGGAGAGTAAAAACTCAAGTTTGTGCAGGTGGCTTCAGAGCGTAGATCTTGAGAGGAGGAAGGCAAAGGCAGCTCCTTTCCTAGCTCCCTCGCCATGCATAACTTATGCCAAGGGGCTACCTCTGTTCGCAAATTGTTGTTCTCAAGCATTACCAAAGCAACATTCTTTCTGAGGTCTGCCCACAGTTTAGGGCATTCTCCAGGGTGTACCTCAAAACCTGACAAATACCTAAGCTTTTCCAGAAGGTCCTCCATGGCTTCTTCGAGCAAAGCCTCGTGACTCTCTTCCTCTAACAATTGTAAAACCATTTCTCCCTCGAATGCATCTTCTTCACCAAACTCCCACTCCCACTCATCCCTCCAGCAGGGCCTCCCCCGGTGGTTCGTTTTAATATAACAAATGGATTTTAATACAACCATTCCCAAGGTGTTCATAAAAACTCTAGGTTAATGGATTTCTAAAAGGGTTAAATATTCCTAGTTTCAATACACCATGGGAAGAAAGCATAGCCTAAAATTAAACTTAGATCAAGGGTTTTAACGTAGTTCGAAACTTAGGTCTAGATTTAAAGTTAAGGGGTCTGGTACATGTAGTTTCAATTACTACTTAAAACAAAATTCATTTATTAAAAGGTAAAAGGTTTTAATTAGTCTAGTTCTAAATCTCAGAACTTTGACTAAATTCAAATCCTTCACATGCATTATCTTAACACAATTGATAAGATACAAATACTACGTATGAATAAAACATTGGTCCCCACATTGGAAGTACAGCTCTCCTACCCCTAGTGGATGACTCACTATTTTTCTTTGAAAGACATGCTTTTATCCCCAACAAAGATGATCGTAAATAGCATACTACAACTAAAACACAATACTCTAACATACATTTCGGAACTAACATAATATAATATTAATCTTATACTACTCTCTTCACGAAAAATCAATTTATAAACTTCAAAATATTGTCATGTCCCCTTTTCAAAATTAAACCAATCAGAAGACCTATAGCCTATTCCTTATTTCATGTAGGTTAAGAGATAAAGTTCAAAAAATAATTTAATAATAATTTTTAAGTTGTCCTAAGTCACTTTATTTTATAACATGAAAAAATGACACTTATGTATTATTATTATAAAAGGGGGCCTAAAAGTAATATTCATTAAGTGGGCCAAAAAGTAACATTTATCTAAAAATGTTTTAAATGTTTTTAAGGTTAGGGCAATTGGAAAAAAAAATTATAAAATAAGAATTGGGCTATAAAGGATTCATTATTATTTAAATCAAAACCCTATTCTAGAGTTTGAGCTTTTGTGTTCGACTTATCCATCTGAGGTCAAAAACACTAGTGTATAGCATTAGAGGATGAAAACCCTCCTATCATTCATGGTAATTCCATCCAGGGATCATATTTGTGCTAACCATAGTTCGCATAACCAGTTGGGGCGAGTACTCGCCAAGGGCCAAAAATAGGTAACCAGCAGTTATTCAACTCACTCGATCGAATAACTAGCAATAATTGGCAAAGGCAAAAAATACTTGAATTTATAAAAATAACATTTTTTTTAGAAATTACAAAAATAAAATACATGGAATGTGTCTGTAAAACATACGAAAAGTGTTTTCTATAAGATTTGAATACATAGAATGTACAAAATTGCATAATCATGCGAATACAACAAAGTCATAAAGTACAAAGTTACAAACTACAATAATACTTAGACTTATAGTCTTATACAAGAATCTACAAGACTATACAAATTACAATACTCTATAATTTTCTCTTTCTTGTTCTCTGAAAAAATAATGGAGGCTGCCAAACTCTAGTCCTCCCACTCGGCTGACCCATCTTGTTCTGTCTAGAAGGTTGCACCTGCCCCTGTGGCTCCACCTCTGCCTCTACCTCATCTCCAAGGATGTCCTCCAATCCAATCTCTCCTTCTGCTTCAACTACACCCTCCATAGCTTGCCTCTAAAAATCAACAATCTCCTCCTCTGTGAACATGGGGGCCTCCTCCCCCTGTGCAATCCAATCGTTGTAGGGATCGATCTCATTTGGAACGATAGGCTCCTCTGATACATTTTCCAATTGCTTTGTGCGAAGTCGAAGGTTGTATCGCACAAAAACTAAGTCATTGAGGCATTGTTGGCTCAACGTGTTGCGCTTCTTCGTATGAATGGAGTCAAACAAATTCCAATTGCACTCACATCCAGACGCGCTAAAAGGTTGAGATAAAATCCGAAAAGCTAGCCTTTGAAGATTTGAGGTATTTCCACCGCAATCTTCCCACCACAACCCTGCAAACAAAATATTCAAAACTTTGTAAGAAATTAATAATTGTAAAGTTGCAAATATGTAATTGGTAAGGTACAAGTAAAGACTTCATGTTGTATTACCTAGTGACTGCGTCGCTCTCTCTCGAATAGCTAGTGTTGAAAAAAAGAGCCTTTCCTTTACTTGCTTGTAGTTTTGCAACTCTGCAATAATGAGGTCCCTCACCTCAACGTCAGGTGTCATACTCTCAATGCATGTTGAGAGCCCCTCCAGAACCTCTCCACTAGCATCTGTAAAGCCATCGGAGTAGAAAAACTTGGGGTTAAGGTAGTACTTCGTTGCATGGATGGGTTGGTGGAGTTGATTGTTCCAACTCCAATCAATCAACTCTCAAATGGGATCAAATATAGCACGATCCCCTCTATAATAATTTTTAACTGTCTCTTTGGCCCTATCAATGGCCTCAAATATATCTCATTGGATTTTGCATTTCATCTACCAATCGCAAAACCCTCACCAAAGGCTCTGACAGCTATAAAGTTACAAACAAAATACTTTAAGTTTAAAAAATTGAAAACAAGGGAAACAACTTAAAATTTAAATTGCAATTTCAAGTTACCTTGACAATCTCTGTAGCTCTCGTTTCGAAGGCCACACTGAAAACTATCTTCAAAACCTTCACTTTAGCTTTCTTGGAATAAAATGACTCCATCCATGCTTGAGAGACAAACATCTGCTTCAAAGGAGTCAACAAACTATAAATACTTTGCAATGTAAGAAAGTTCATTGCAAACCTGATGACCCCTACTCAAACAAGCTCTTTTCCCTTGGTGTGCTCTCTCATCAAGCTGAGAACCCAAGGACGATTGTAGATATATCTAGTTATTTCTCTAGCTTCTTCTACAACCAATCACACCCAATCAAGTTTGTCTGTCCTCCAAAAGAAGGTCAAAGCAATTTGTTGCATAAAGTGTCCAAAAAAGAGATGGATGTTTCTCCCTAAGAAGTCTCCGAGCTGCCACATATGTTGTTGCATTGTTTATAATAATTTGGACAACATTCTCGATGCCCACCTCTAAGACAACCTCCTCTAGCATCAAATTCAAAGTTTCTGCATTTTTAATTTTATTTAATGCATCAATAGACTTAAAAAATACTAGCTCACCATTTGAAAACGTCAAAAAGTTGATGAGGGTGCAATTCTTTCCATTCGTCTATCCATCAGAAAAAATGGTGCATCTAAATTTATGTCACAACCTTTTTTGATCTTCAACAATCACATTTGCATCTTTAACTACATTCTTGAGCAACTTTCCACTCAAGTCTTTTGGAGAGGGTGCCTTGTACCCATTCTCTGCAACTATCAAAGCTGTAATCAAATATCCTCAGTACAGGGTCCTCACCACATTGAAGGGAAGGTTGTTGAAGTGCCAAAAAATTGTGCATGCTTTATCTACTTCTACATGCCCCTACTTGTTCCATCATGTAGCTTGGAATGAAGGTTGTGCCCCAAGTGTGTTTTTAGGCACAAAAAAGGAGTGTAACTGAGATAAAGCTGGTGCAAATATGCCATGGCACTTACGTAGACCACGACTAGAGCCCATAATTTTTGTCATCATTGTCGCTTCTACTGATGTGGCACCAATGGTCATTGCTAGGGTTGTTTGCAACTTTGTCCTCTTTAGTTTTTTTTCGTCCAGTGATGCAAGCTCCGCCATCATCGTTCATTTTGCATTTTCAGTGACATTGGGACAAAACGCAATGTTGCGACAAAGAATGCATGAAAGATGGTACTTCATGCGATTGATGTCTCCTGACATTTTTTTTTAGCAAAAGCTGCAAATTAAAATCGTCTAGGACATTCCAACTCGCATGGCATACTTCCATGCACCAGTGCGAGCATGAAGGGGAGCCGATTGGCTACCACACACTGAATTTGACCCTGATGCACTATTGGATGCCATTGTTTGCTAATGGATAACCTGCAAAGCGCAAACATGTTAAAAACATCAAAAAATCAAAAAATCAAAACATTCAATACAAATTATTAATTAAAATATGATAAATAAATGATAATTATAAACTATAAAATGAAAACTGAAATACATTTATGATTTACAATTTTAATGAGCAAATTATAAATATAATCTATAGCGGTTATTTAACGAAATAATAAACAACAATTTTAATAAAAATAATAAACACGAAAACTTAATGGAATGCGTGAAATTCGATGGAATGCATGAAATTTAAACGGAATGCATCAAATTTGTATACTAAGCATCAAAAATATTTATCAAACATGTATTTAATTAAATTACAATTCTTTTACATACTTGGATTTATTTATTTTAAATAAATAAATGCATGAAATTTAACGGAATGCATAAAATTAAAATAGAATGCATCAAATTTGTATACTAAGCATCACAAATATTTATCAAACATGTTTTCAATTAAATTAGAATTCATCTATATGCTTGGAAAGTTTTTTTTTTTTTTAAATAAATGCACTAACCTAGAAATTTTTTTGCTCAATTCTCCTCAATCCACCTTTGAATGCTCCAAATCTTTTGTGAGTGAAATGTGAGGTGTGTTGCATTTTATAAGGCTGGATTCCACATTTTTTGCGTTTTTTTTAGTGTTTGGAGGGAAATTTGCGGTTTCCCAATGGTTCTACGATTTTTTGCGTGGGTATTCCACGGGGGTTCCATAGAACGTAGAACTGGCGAGTAACCGTTGGTTACTTGCCAATTTATTTTTTATTTTTTGACTGCCAACGGTTTCGAACGACAATTATTCATTGCCAAGAATTCCCGATGAGTAACCGACCAATCGACAGTTACTCATCGATTATTTCATATATGGTGCTAACAGATCCAAATTAATTACAAATTTCAATTTGGTTATTGAGATTTTTGTGGTGTTGAAGGTTGCAGTCAAATCCCATATTTTGTGAAGTTTTAAAGTGTTGTATTCCAATCATTGACATGCAACGAATCATCATTTTGTTGAGGGTTGTTCCTTGACATACCAGTCAGAGCTTGTTGTACCATTCTAGGAATACCATACCATCCAAAACCCTAGAACGACACTCTGGGTAGACTATTGTGCATTAGTTGACTTGCCTTGGTGGTTGTTATATCATCCCCAAATTGTCGTACGACCTTGCCGTCAGCTATATCAATGGTCATACTTCAATCGTCGTTGTTCTCATTGAAATAAAGATTACAATTGAGTTTATTATTGTATGTTGCAATTTAGAATCTTGTTAATATTTCAGTATTGTCAAAGAATCACAAAAAGATCAGAGTTCAAAAAATTATCCAAAAGTGATATTTTAGTTTATTGCAATAAAGATTATAATTGGGTTTTGTGTTTCAGTGTTGCATATTATTATTTAGAATTTAATTGATACTTCAATATTGAAAGGAATTCACAAAAACTTTAGAATTCTTATAATTACCAAAAATGAATATTTCAGTGGTATCAGAGCCTTGATCTTGCCCACTTGTGGATTAAACGAGAAATCATGGGGAACAGAGAAAAGAGGGTTCCTACATATGAGATGAGTTTTTTTGCAGGAAACAATCAACCGAAGTCAGAGAGATCTGGAGAGAACAATAAAGAGACAGTGAAAGAATCAATTACAAAGTTAATCAGAGCCATGCAGGGTATTAATCCGAAAAAGGCATGTAAATCCCTTTTAAAGAAAATTCAGAATGTTGATTTATTTTGGGAAAGGAATTTAAAGAATCTATAAAATAGATCAGATTTCCCTTATAAAAATATATTAAAACCCTTTTTGTGAAATAAATTAGAACCCCTGTAAAATTTGTTCATTATTGTGACACAATGATAGCTGAGACACAATATATATATTTCCCTTTCAAATCAAATATTGTAAACTCGGTTAGCAACAGCAATCTATACAGCATAGAATAATTAACAATTTCCGAATAATTTTTATCAGCTAAATAGCTACAAAAGAAGGTTCTGATCATAAGACGACTGAATAATTAAATACCAAATAATCCTCAACAAGTCAACAATCCCAGGTTGGGGGCTGATTGGATATTTTTTCCAAGAGCTGTATGGTTGCCACAAGGAGGTTGTACCCACAAAACCCTCAGCGTTGCGACTCCTTTCCTTGACTGTTGTGTTGACAAACTGGGGTACAGACTACCTACACATCCTGTACGGCACAAGATTCAGTGGCTAAAGTGAGATGCTAGGGGACAGCAGTAGCAGCAGTAGGACGTTTATGCTGGTAATAATCCTGAATTGTCCCTTTGAAAACTTCTTGTTGTGCTCAATTGCAATCCCCTTACGGAATTGCCTTTGCGAATTAGAGGGTTTTAGTCCTCAGATCTAGAAGGATTTTTGTCCTCTGATGACTACAAAGAAGGGTTTTCATCATTTTGCAAAAGTAGAAGGAATCCAAGATTCGTTCCTAAATTTGACAAAGTGAATGATCAATAACAAATGAAAATCACTACCCCTCTTGTCCTTTAAATAATTATCTTTTCCACCCTGAAAAGCAATGCTTTATCTTCTATTTTGAAGTTGACATGCTTTATTTAATAGTCATCTTTATCATTGTTTTCAGCTCAATTAATAATCACTATTTTATGACCCAATTAATAATCATTACTTTATGGCCCACTTTAATAATGATGATTAAATGTCTTTTTTCCATGTTATTAAATAAAATTACTCTTGGACACTTGAACTTTAATATTAAATTATTTTTTCCCTTTTCCCTCTTGGCCTTTTAATTAATTAACTTTGGCCCCACTCAATTAATAATAATGACTAAAGGTCCCCTTTTAAGTTGTAATTATGAAGTGTCATTGGGGAACCACTTAAAACAATATTATTAAATTATTTTTATATTTATTTGAAAAAGGGCACATGACAAGGCGAATCAAGGAGAAAGAAGCTCTTCAGCTAATGAGCCAATCTCAATCAACTCACCTTGCAAAACTTTCCAAGCAAATTTTTTGGAACGAGAAGAAGCACGCATGAAGAACCCAAGTTTGAAGGATCAGCTATTGGAGCAGTTTTCTATTAGCTTCAAAGTTTTAGCTCCATTTAGAAGAGCACAAAAGAAATATCCTATTTAGGAGGTGTCGTTAAAAGAGCAATGTGACAGAGATGAATGCAAACTTCTTGCCTTCAATGAATATGATAAGAAGTCTGGCAATTACAAATCTTATATCACCTTTCAAGAAGTCTTGGAAATATTCAAAGAAACTAAAAGTGGAACGCTGAAGAAGAAAATTGGAGCTGCAAAATATTGAGAAGCAACCCATGGAGGTATCCACCATGCAAGAGAAAGTTGAAAAAGATGTTCCTATTCAAGGAGCACCCATCAATCTCCCAAAGATTGGGTTCGTGACATATGAAAGTGATTTGAAAGATAGCTATAAAAATAAAAGTGAGAAGAATATTTTCATAAAACCCAAATTCTCGAGTCACCCGAATGATGGAGTTGATGCAAATTTCTCAAGGGCATCAATAGAAAAAGATAAGCACTTGGACCATTCCTATGTTGTCAGGTTAGATTATGAAAGAAATGTTTCAATCCAAAAAATATTTCAGATTGACATTTAGAATGATTCTACTAATAGGCATGCACTTGAAAAGAGTATTTTAGTAGAGGTAGGAGTGGAGTTCACAAATTCAACAACTAAAGGTAAGCAGTTTGACTATCTCTATGATTATAGTTTAAGCCAAGCATGAAAGTATTGATTCTAGAAGAGGTTTGATCTCATTGCAAGATTCTTGCCATCATGGAAAGTATCATAAGAATGGAGAGAAGGTGAAGAACACATCTCGTAGCAAATGATACACAGTGTTAAGCACACACTTACACTAAGAGGGGGAGGGTGAATCAGTATAAGTTAATCTTTTACTTAATAAAATTTAACAACCATAATAAGACCCTTCACACAAGATAACACAATTAAGAGACAAGATTTACATGGAAACCAGAAAATAAAACCACAATATAAAATTCTCTTACAAAATTTGTAGGCACCAACCTACTGGAGACACCAATCCCCGTCACTGAGCACCAACTTAGCAAGAAACACCAATCTCTTTAATATGAGGCACCAATCTCTCCAATATGAGGCACCAACCTCTACCTCAAAAAATTCTTGTCTTCTTGAGAATAAATCTCCTTCAAAATATGCGTTGAGTGATCTAAAATTTTCTTCTCCTCAAAACTGTTGGTGTTTGTATGATGTATCTTCTATTCTCCACATTCAGAAATCTGTTTTTATTGGACTATACATTTTTTCTGCTTATACTTGGATGATAGAAAGAATTAATTCTTTTCTTCAAATCTGCATGTGTTTGTATGATATATCTTTTTACTCTCCACACACTTGTTTCCTTCTCTTCTTTATTAATCTTCGCATATCTCACACTTCAACTTCCATACTTTCTCTCCAACTTCTCTATACATTTATATCTTCCTTATGCCTCTTCATGAAGGGAGGCATCCCTTTGAATAGAGTAAACCTTTTAAAAAGACATGACTTATTCCAAAGAGGGTCGGTCCATAATTAATAATCATTGATATAAAATTAATTTTCATATTGGGCACCAATGAAGGAGAGGGTCGGCCAACCTTATGAAGATCAATTTAAATTTGTCTTGTCAATAAGAAATAGGCGTCAGCCAGTACTCTTCAATATAAACGTGTCTTTAGATGCCTTGAAATTGGACAACGACTAGTGGCCTTTTGCCTTTATACGATTTCGTCTACACGCCTTTGACATCAATGACAATCTCATCCATACACCTTTCACATCAATGACAATATTGCCAACAATTAGATCCTTTCGCTCAAGGTTGCCTACTCATAAGAGTATGGGATCCAGGGGATTGTTTAAGACCCCTGATACTGAAGTCTGAAGTGATGCAAGCAATGGGTTTTCACAAAAGGCAGCATCTACTTAGTTCATTACATGTCCACAATGTCGTCATTCCATCTACTCAAGGAGTTCGCAATGTGTTTGACTTCATTGGAACTCTCAAGCATGTTAAAAAAGATATTTTGAGGGGGGTCATTGATGGCCAAATATATGATGCTTTGGAAGCAAGTCAAATATCACAACTGCAAGCCACAAATCAGCAGCTGCAACAACAAAGCATTCATTACCAACAAGGTATGGTTCATGCATGGGAACTACATAAAGGTATGCTAGAACAATCAGTTATTATTTTGCATATTTGGTTGATTGATCCTTTACTCCATCATTTTCCCAAAGTACCAGATAAAATTGTGCTAGTGACACTAACTAGAAATCAGAATTCTTATTGCTCCACAAATACATGTGTGCGCCTTTTGGAGGAACTAAAGGAAGCATTCAAGTTATCTACTTGTAAAGAGGAAGTATCACGTAATGAATGGATTATAGGATATACTCAAAATAATTATAATGAAGAGACCCTAAGACTCATGATTCCAATTAAAGGTCCAAAGGCATGTCACCTCAAATCCGACAATGATCTCAAGGCAAGTGACAATGGAGCAGCTCAATTACAAGGTAAGAAGATTCATACATATACCATCTTCGTTGGATTCAAATTTAATGTTTGGATAGAGAGTGCTATTGCTCAAACCATGGTCATATTTGCAAATGCATGTGTCATAATATTTGTCATTATGGTTGGCGGTAAGTGGGCAAATGACTATTCTCCATACAGAGTCAATGGCATACTTAGTGGGGCAGCGACAGTTTCCTTTTCTCATAATGGTTTTGATTCAGTTACTAGTATTGCTGATTTACGACTCAACATTGGCATAACATTTACCATGTGTAATACACTGTATTTATGTGGAAGTAATGGCACATTAAGGAAGATTCTACTTAATTGTGCTAAGGAAGAAGGTATTGGTAATCCTTATGAACCACCATTTGTGTTAAACAGAGCAGAAGGTAATTCACTAAATGCTTCTTGGTGTAAACTAACATATGATACTGCACATGCCTATGAACATAAGTGTCAAATTTCTTGTCATCATGGGAAGCATTCTAATAAGGATGAAAATGTGAAAGGGCACATAGATCATTTTGCTACAAGAGATTATGCATTCGGATACGAGATACAGATAATATTTTGAGACACATGAAGGGAAAAATTGGTGATGAGTTCAATATCATTATTGTTGATAAGATATATGTTATGAATACTAATCTAGTCATGGTAGTTCAATGGTTGCAATTCATGGGAAAATACTCAAGGAATCTTAAATCCAAGGAGATAAATTTTACTTTAAAAGGGAAAGTTGTGATGTTTAAAAAAAAATGGAAGTAGCAGGGGAAGCAAGATGCTTGGTTTTTGAAGGCATTTGTACCTTCTCATTTTATGGATCGCAGCCAAATAAAAGAACCCAACACATCATAAGTTTGGAATCAAGCTCCAAACATGTTAGCCACCCCAAGATGCACACGAGAAATTGCAAAAGTCAAATTTTAGCAACAAGAAGTTTGCCGCCAAGTACAAGCCAAGGTTATTGCCATCAAAAGGAGAGATTCAATTCAGCAGATGAACTTGCCAAGCTCATGGGACTAGCAGTGAGTCATTGTTCCAGGTATTAGGTACTCAAAACACACAATTTGTCGATGAATTGGGAGCATCATTAAGGAGCAGTTTCAATACAAAGGAACTAGTGAAACAAGTCATTAATGATAAACAAAGGAGGTCGTGGGATTCTCAAGGAAAATGGAATTCAAGTCTAGAAACATGGATAGTTGATATTGCATTAAGTAACTTTGCAGCAGAAATCTGTGTTCATAATAGAAAAATAAAGACCTCAAGCTCTTCAGAACTGTAGAGACTAAATACTAGAGGTAAATTCCAAGTGCAATCAGATTAAAGGAGTCATACACGACAAACATCAGGAAGTCCTAATGCATGCAATCATACAAAGAAAGTTGGGGTTGAAAATACATTATATCATTTTCAGCATGAATTTGGTAATCAATCTAACTTCAAGAATTCTGATTTACAGTCCATTTTTAAATTCTCTGAGGCAACCATAAATTGAAGAATAAAAGCATCTGATGTAGGTAATGAGGGTGCAATCTCAGAGGGAACCATTTTGAATTGCGAGTTCCCAAGCATGAATTGGGATCTAGGTATTACAAAATGATCATTTGGGGAGAGACAAAGCAGTAAAGCTTGCAATAGCTTATGGGCAAGCAATTCAGGGAAGGGTGGATTGTCTTGTCCCCTTTTCAAAATTAAACTAATTCGAAGCCTTGTAGCCTATTCGTTATTTTTCATAGACTAATGGATAAAGTTATGAAAATAATTTAATAATAATGTTTTAAGTTGTTCTAAGCCACCTTATTTTATAAAATGAAAAAAGGACACTTATATGTTATTATTATAAAGGGAGGTCAAAAAATAATATTCATTGAGTAACCAAAAAGTAATATTTATCTAAAAGTGTATTTTAATGCTTTTAAGATTACTACAGCTAAATAAAAAGAAATTATAAAAGAAGAGTTGGGATCAAAAAGATTCATTATTCATTATTATTGAAATCAAAACTCTATTCCAGAGTGTGAACTTCTATGTTACACTTATCCAAGGATAAAAACCCTCCTATTCTTCATGGATAATATTTGTGCTGACAGATCAAGATCAATTCCATATTTCAGTTTAGTTATTGAGATTTTTGTGGTGTTGAAGGTTAAAGCCAAATTCCAAATTTTGTGAAGTTTTATAGTGTTGTATTTCAATCGTTGATGTGCACCGAATCATCATTTTGTTGAGGGTTGTTCCCTATTGTACTAGTCACACACTGTTGTACCAGCAAAAACCTTGGAATGACACTCTGGATAGACTGTTGTGCATTAGTTGGCTTGCCTTGGTGGTTGTTGTATAATCCCCAGGTTGTACAACCCTGCCATCAACTATATCAATGATCAGACTTCAATCGCCACTATTCTCATTGAAATAAAGATTACAATTGGGTTTATTATTGGATGTTATTTAGAATCTAGTTAATATTTCAGTATTGTCAATGAAACACAAAAAGATCAGAATTCAAAAAATTACCCAAAAGGACATTTTGGTATATTGCAATAAAGATCCCTATTGGGGTTTCTGTTTCAGTATTGCATATTATTATTTAGAATTTAATTGATGCTCCAGTATTGAAAGGAATTCACAAAAACTTTAGATTCTTATAATTACCGAAAAGAGACATTTCAAATACAAACATGTATCCAGTTTGCTTCCTACGACATGTTAAGCCATGTCCCTTTTTCAAAATATTTAATTATAATTTAATAATAATATTTTAAGTTGTTCAACGTCACTTTATTTTATAACATAGAAAAAAGACACTTATGTATTATTATTATAAAGGGAGCCAAAAGTAACATTAAAAAAGTCAAAAAGGTAATTTTTATTAAATGGGCCAAAAAGTAATATTTTATTAGAAATGTTTTAAAATGATTTTAGGATTTTTAGAATGAAAAGTGAAATTATAAAAAGAGGAGCTAGGCTCAAAACTGATTATTCATTATTCATCTTTGACAATCAAACCCTAATTTAGAGCTTTAGCCATTGTGTTCCATCTTTGAGGATGAAAACCCTTTGATATTCAGGTGTAGAGGACGAAAACCCTAATCCATTGAGGTGATTCCATCCATGGATCATATTTGTGTCAAAAGATTGGAATTTATTCCATTTTTAGTTTGTTACAACATTGCTACAATGATCCATATTGCTACTACAATGATCCATACCATTGCTACAGTACTTTGTACCACTGCTACAATACTCTCATACTGTTGACATGGTACATCTATACCATTGTCTTTTTGTTGTTGACGTTGTCAATAAAATTGGCTTTTTATGTTGCATAAAGCATGTAAGGGTTTCATGCGTTTTATCTTTGTTATTCAGTTCATATTCAGTAGTATCATCATCTATATTTTGTCAGTATTAAGTTTATAAGAATAAAGATTCCAGTTGGATTTTGTGTTTCAGTATTGTATATTATTATTTAGGGTTTAATTGATGCTCCATTATTGAAAGGAAATCATGAAAACTTCAAAATTCTTACAATTACCGAAAAGAGACATTACATTGGTATCAAAGTTTTGATCTTGCTAGCCTATAAATCAAACGGGAAAATCATGGGATTACCTATAGATAAAATGTAGTCCTTACATGAATCCATAAATCAAAGTCAGAGAGATTTGACAAGGGCAATCCAAACGACCATCAAAGAAACCATGACAAAGATGACACAAGCCTTGCAGAATATAAATCAAAGCAAGGCTACCCAAAGGCTACAAAAGGATAAGGAAAGATATAAACTTGAGGCCAACCGAATCCTTGACAAGTATCAAGGTATGTATGATATTTTTAAATCTTGAGTTTCCTTTGATGAGTATATGGAGCAACTCGAAGTGAAACATATGAATAAAATAGGTATGTGTGAATACATAAGAAAATTGAGAAAGATAGGAATCTGCCATGCAAGTTGAAGGTAAAGATCTTTTATTAGAAAAAGATATTTCATTAACTTCTAAAATTGATTGTCAACAAAAAGTTTGTCTTAATGAAGTCAAGGAGGAACAAACATCGCTTGTTGAATGCAAAACTGTAAAAGATGATCCAGTAATTTCTAAGGGTATTTGTTGGCCATTTTTTGGCCTACATATTAAAATTTTGCCTAAGTGTGAGAGGGTGGGCATTCAAGCAAGACTTCGGGTTTTACACAGCAGAAGACTTCGATTTTTGGGAAGGAGACGTCTTCGGGTTTTACTAGAGACACAACTTATTTCACTTTATGAGTAATCAGCGGTTGAAACCCCTCAGCAAAACTAATCCGGGTTGGAAAACCCGAATTACTCTTGACAATGCAAATCGGGTTTTGAGAAGTGCTTTACTTATGAAAGTTTTATCAGCAGAAGCAATCCGGGTTGGAAAACCCAAATTACTCTTGACAGTGCAAATTGGGTTTTGAGAAGTGCTTTGCTTATGAAATTTTTATCAGCAGATGTAATTCGGGTTTAGAAACCCGAATTACTCAAGATAGTGCATTTCGAGTTTCTCAGGGTGAATGACTTATCTCTTTTTATAAGTAACAAGCAGTGAAGAATCCAAAGTAGGTGTCAATGAAGAATCCAAAGTTGCAGACATTGGAGAACAAGCAAATAGACTAGGACAAAAAGCCCGAAGGAATTCCTTCGAACAATTCATCCGAAGGAATTCCTTCGAAAAAAGTTCAAAGGACAAAATAAAAAATCCAAAGGGCAATGTACCCTTTGGAAGGGACGTTTACAAAAATCCCGAGTGTCCTTCAAAAAGCCCGGGTGCCCTCCAAAAAAGCCCGAGTGCCTTCCAAAAAGCCCAAGTGTCCTCCAAAAAGTCCGGGTGCTTTTTTCTTAAGGGTTATTCACTTCGAAAGGGGTTGTTTGAAAAGTCTGAGGGGCTATTTAAAAAACCCGAAGGGCAAGGTACCCTTCGGAAGGGTCAATTACAAAAAACCCGAAGGGTAGGGTACCCTTCGGGAAGGTTCATTTCTAGATTGGAAGGGACATTGAAAGAAACCCAAAGGGCACCTGCCCTTCGGAAGGGACCAGGATAGAAAGCCCGAAGGGCTGTTCTCTTGGAAAAGTCTAAAGACAATTCCCGCGGACTTTTTGTCCACGGGAAGTGGAAAGCAAAAGATCCAAAGAAAATCCAAGACCAAGGAAATATCCGAAGGAGATAGAGCAAGGGTTCGAAAACAAAAGCCAAGGGAAATAAATGTAATGTCCCCTTCTAGCTAGACATTGTACTTTCAGCATGATTAGCCTATTAGTGGCCCTCGTAGGCTAATACGGCATGGTTAGAGGGTCTTCTCCGCAATTACCCAAATGGCAATTGGTTTCTTTGGGGAAGTTTGGACATAATTTGGAGGTTTTCTAATGATTTATTAGAAGGTTTCTGATTTTAGAAACCTCATGTTACAAGATGATGTTATATTTGTACTTTATGTTATAGTTCATTATTTTATATTAAAGTGCAAATATAATATATTAAAAGGGAAAAATAATAATAAAATATTATGATATTTCTAGAAGCTTCCCAAATGAAGGAAAGAAAAAAAAAAGTATAAAGGGAGGTGTGGGCTGCCATTATGAATCATCCAGATTTGATGTAGTCTTTGTTGTGGTATGCTGGTGGAGCCTAGAGTTTTTTGCAGTGAATCAATTTGTCTTTGGGAACGATAACTCCCATTGATAACATAACTGAGGGAGTGAAATATCTCTTGAAGGGTTGCATTTTGGAGGTGATATTTCAGTCATCTCAATTGGAACAAAATTTGTGGCCATTGGCCAATTTTGGAGAAATCGATTTGGTGAATTTGTGGAGGTTGCATAGCTATCTTTTGGTGTTGGTTTCTATATAGCTTGGCATCGATTTTCCTTGGTTGAGAGAGCAGATTGCATTGTAAAGAAATCTGATATAAAAATCTGATATTTACAATCAAAGAAGGATGCCATTAGGAGGGACGTTTTTGCTTGTGGGGGTTCCAATTTGCATCGATTCTTTGCTTGGCTTGGTGCGCCCACTTCCTTGGAGCATGGAGATGATATTAGATGCTTGAGACAGCTCATATTCATTGCATATTATTTTAAATTTGAGATCAGACCAAAACAGGGGCGGCTGGTTTGGAAAATTTGATTTGACTTGGGAGATCATCCTTTCACTTGGAAATTGTTTGTTCCTTCATCTATTCTCAAGGGCGCCTCAATCCCACCAGGGTTCATTACATACAATTCATCTTTTAATATAGTTTATATTTGTAGCTATAAATGTGCATCCTTCATACCAGCATACCATATAATTGTAATTCTTGTTTATGCCAAGAGTGTTGGCTAGTCTAGTGGAGCATTGTATCAAATCATGAATACAAATAAGAATCACAAGTTGCTGGTCATTTATAGTTATCTTTTGAGCATTTGAATTGAGATAGTAGGTTGCATGCCATCTGTTCGACTAAATATCCATTGGCTGCAGGTGATTAATTTGCTTTGTCAATTCAGCTAATTGCATAGAAAAGAACAAAAAAGAAGTCATTCTTGCATCTAGAACTTAGCATTGTCATTCTTGCATTGTTCTATAAACACTTGAAGCTTTAATCCATCATCATTCAAACAAATCATCAAAATTGTGACAAAAACCAGCAAGAAGCACTTTGCTTACAAAGTGTTGGCAAAAATTACAAGGCAGCAAATTGAGACAATTAAGGGCAGATTGGGCAAGGATTGTTACAATAAAGCCGAAAGAAAAGAAAGGCCCAAGAAAGATAAAGTCTAGGACTTTTGTCCGAAGAGCGAAGTCCGAAGGCAGATATAAACACGAGACCTTAGAAATTAAACAAAAGGGAGAAGTCCGAGATAAAAAGGTCCCGAAGAGAATGAACATAAGTCCGAGCAAAAGACAAATGTATGCAAAGGGAAGGTCCATAGAAAAGACAAACCAAGCGAATACAGCCAAAAGATATGAACAAATAAGACACGAGGAAATACATGTAAGAGACGGAGTCAACGTGGAATTCCATGCAAGCAGGGGCTAATTACGATTGACTGGTCAAGGCTTCAATTGACTGGTTGTTGAAGTCAAGTTTATCTCCAGGTCAAACTCATGCTGTCAAATGTTCCAACTCAACTTCCAATGTTTCAATTGGAATTCTAATTTTAGCATGGCGTAGATTTCATGCATGCTCTTGTTTATCTCAGCTCTTCAAATGATCAAACAACTCAAGAGGAAGTCCATATTTGGAGGTGGTTGCATGATAAGAGTCTGACTTGTCAAAATTAGCCACCGTCCATTTCAACGCCAAGGAGTCTTCATGCAAGACAAACAACAAGAAAAGACAAATTTGGAAGACTCATGTAACGCAATTTGGACTTGAGCTAATGAAGAGTCAACTTCCTCTCCTATTTTCAACGTCATCTCTCAGTTATTGTATTTTAGATAAAAATCATCCCTCTTTTGGCAAGAAAATTTCTTCCAAAGATTATGCTGTAACCTTTTTCAGAATCAATAAGAAGAGGACTGTGTTTTTTCAGTTTCCAACAGCTAGTATAGTGTACTTTTGTCATTGATTTGCCTAAGTGATAGATTTTTTTTCTTCCTTGTCAAATCTGGATTCGTACCTAGTTATTAGCTAGTCATTTATGCAGGTCACATTCTGCGTTTGAATGTCTTTTGCCGAGTTTACAGTGGATATTAGTGGTTGTTTAGTGCCTTTCATCAGGTCTATTTCTACGTTTCCCTCAAGCTTAGATCATTAGACAAAACCTTTTCGTGAAATATTTGTATATTGATCAATTGAAGTTGAAGTTCTGCCTCTTTCCTTGTCTGAATTAGTGTTCTTAGAAGCTCGATTTGAGTGGATCAAGCAAATTAAGTGTATCACCGTTTTAGCTAAGATTTCCTTACAAATTCTTTCTTTCCTTTTCCCCAAGCAGTTTGTAACGTAGAAGTTGAGATCCTCATTGATACATCTTACAGGAACTAGCCTTCTCTGAAGGTTCTTCTCACCATTGAGGCACCCACCCTCTTGAAAAGATCCCATTGTTTCAACTGGAGCGAGGATTAGCCGTTTCAGCACATCTTCGATCAGGGTGCAACTCCAGGGTGACAACAGTATCCATGAAACACCTCTCCACATCAGTAAAACCCCATTGTGCTACCAAGCAAAGAGGCATGAACTATTTGATAGGAACTCAGAGTTCATAACAATTAACAAGTCACAATGGGGTCAAATATCTCAACTGCAAGCCACAAATCAGCAGCTGCAAAAACAAAGCATTCAGTATCAACAAAGTATGGTTCATGCATGGCAATCACAAAAAGGTATGCCATAACAATCAGTTATTTTGCTAGTTTGGTTGATTGATCCTTTACCCTATCCCTATCGCAAAGGACCAGATAAAATTGTGCTAGTGGGACTAACTAGAAATCAGATTTCTAATTGGTCCCCAAATACATGTCTTTGTCTTTTGGAGGAACCAAAGGGAGCATTCAATTTATCTACTTGCAAAGATGGAGTATAATGGAATGCATGGATTATAGGATATGCTCAGAATAATTATAATGGAGAGACCCTAAGACTAAGGAGTCAAATGCACGGTACAAAGGCATGTCACCTCACATCCAATAGTGCTCTCAAGGCAAGTGACAATGAAGCAGCTCAATTACAAGGATACATGAATCAGTATATGGCAGCAATTGGGGGCACTTCAAGAACAGAAAAGTTGGATTTCGATTTTTTCAGGATATTTGTGAAGCTAATATGTCTTCAAGCATATCGGTGGTCAACTGTAAATGGCTATGAGGCAGTCAAGATGCTTCAGCAGGTCTGTGAATACGTGACTACTATTGCTGCATTGGATTCGTCAGAGTTTATGGCACCAATTATCCATGTACATTATACAATGAGATTGACATAGAGGACACATGTGATGGGATATGAACTTGAATAGCATGACAAGAATCGGTCTCAAAGTACAGAAACTAGTACAAGTGTGGAGTTAACAAATTCAGCAATGGAAATTTCGGATTCAAATGGAAACAAACTTCAGTCTCAAATTGTACCAGTTGATCCAGCAACCCAAAGAGTATGCAATTTCTACACACAGGACATTTCACTTCAGGCTGGGCCCTTGTTCAGTCTTTACTTTGAAGCTTTTGTTCCTGCTCTTGGTTATATTGTATATTTCCTGAAAGCTGCGGAGAGTGGAGTTTCTTCTGCAGGAACTTTGTCAATGAAGCCAGAACATATTGATGGAGAAATAACTTTGGATTCAACAGCAATTCGCATTGCATTCTGCAACACTACAAGGTTGTTGAAAGAGATCAGAAATCATGATCATAAAGTTGTCTTCCCTATACATCAGTCACTTTGTTGGTATAATGCAAGTGATGGCAACACCATGAAGGGAATGCGTGAGACTTCCAGTGCTTATGTTTTTCGTCCCAACAATTCAAGATGCTTTCCTGTTAAGGATTCTAAAAAGCAAGTTATACAGTCTATTACAAAAGGAGGTGTTTTGAGTGAAGTATATCAATAGTTTTCTCCATGGGTGTCACAGGTAGTTCGTTTGTACAAGAACGCAAGGGATGTTGAAATTGATTTCTTGGTTGCACCAATTCCAATTAAAGATGACTTTGGGAAGGAGGTGGTAAACCAATTTACAACAAATATGGTGTCAAATAAAGATTTCTACATAGATTTCAGTGGACATGATTTTGTAAAGAGGGTAAGGAACTACAGGGTGGACTGGAATTTAAGTGTACACGAAGTGATTGCTGGAAATTATTACCCTTTGAATCTAGGCATATACTTGAAAGACAATGCGACTGAATTTTCTTTACTTCTTGACCGTGTTGTTGGAGGCTCAAGTGTTTTTGATGGAGAGCTAGAACTGATGCTGCATAGGCGGTTACTCCATGATGATAACAAGGGTGTTTCTAAAAGCTTGAATGAAACTCTATGCTTCAATAATAATAAGACATGTGAAGGATTAATCGTACAAGGTAAAATATATTTTAATGTAAACCCTACAGAACAGGGTTCATAATAGAGACGTACAAATGGACAGAAAGTAGTGGTTCCTCTACAAATTTTCTTTGCAACTGTAGAAGATGAACAAAGTCATAATAAGGCTTCAGTAGAACCTGAAATGCACGACATTGATAAATTTACATTTGATATGCAAACATTGGCATTACATTGTCCTCCATCGATGATAAATGATTTAAATGAGGGACTAACAAATATGAATATGAATGCTAGTATCAATTTCTCATCAGATTATGGATTTTCATTGTCATATAAAGGATTTGATTTAATTCATGGTGTATATCTACGGTTAGTATGATGCTTTGGTGGTTTGGCTCTTCAGGAACTCGAGGACCACATTCAAGGGAAGTTACTTTGCATTCAAATTTGTTCAAATTGGAAATGTTTTTATAGGGCATATGATTGCTGGAGAAAAGCAAATAGGCAATTATCAATACTGCAGTTGGAACAAGGAGGAGGATGGGCTTGTAAATAAATTTGCTCAGGGGCTGCAATGTCACTGGGGTCATTCATTGATGGTCACTTGTGCATGGATGAGATC
Source organism: Torreya grandis (assembly GCA_037957365.1). Classification (NCBI taxonomy): domain Eukaryota; kingdom Viridiplantae; phylum Streptophyta; class Pinopsida; order Cupressales; family Taxaceae; genus Torreya; species Torreya grandis. The sequence continues at coordinate 1,107,418 of JARHVA010004490.1, forward strand.
TATGTGCACTCAACAACTATAATGGCAAATAACGTAGCCAAGTGGAGGTTCTGAAACATCTGAATTGTGTGCAAAGGCAGTTATGAAGTCATGTCAGTTGCTTGTGCACAAGGAATTCAGAAAATGGGATTGCAAGTTTCAAAGGATGAATTGGGATCCAAATATTACACATATGGTCAGTTGGGGTGAGCTTGCAATTGCTTGAGGTTAAACAATTTTCAAAATGGCAAACTGTCATGTCCCATTTTCAAAATATTTAATTATAGAAATATTTTAATAATAATATTTTAAGTTGTCCAAAGTCACTTTATTTTATAACATGGAAAAAAGACGTATTATTATTATAAAGGAAGCCAAAAGTAATATTTATTAAATGGGTCAAAAAGGTAATATTTATTAAATGGACCAAAAAGTAATATTTTATTAAAAGTGTTTCAAAACACTTTTAAGGTTTTTGGAATGAAAAGTTTGTTGACCATTTTGGTCCTGCAAGCCAAAATTGGTCCCCCCTTTTTTCCCCTGTTGTTTTGAGCCAGTACATTTTTTATTTTGCATAAGTCTGGTGTTTGTACGGACTCTACAGGTGTTTTTATGGACTTTGCAAGCGTTTCTACGGACTCTGCAGGACTTTCTACAGACTCTGCAGGGAAGTTTTCTACGGACTCTGTAGGCAAAGACGACTTCCCAACACTTAGGCGCAAAATGGACCATTTCAAGTGCCCTCGCGGAGGGTAGTTCCGGACTTGAGCCCTTGCGGAGGGTAGGGAACACTTTCAAAGAGGCCACAGAGAAAAGCCGAAAAGGTAAGTTTCTTTCGGAAATTTGTTTAAGGCAAAGGAAGTACCCTTCGGAAGGGTCGTTTCCAATTTTCCCGAAGGGCACTTTTCAAAGGCAGTCAAGGGAAAAAACAAAGACATAATTTCTTCGGACTTTTTGTCCAAATAAATTCCTTCGGACAAAAAGTCCGAAGAAATTCGGAAGGGCTACAAACAAAAAATCCCGCAAAAAAGACTAAGGCATAGAATAATTTCTTCGGACTTTTTGTCCGAAGGAATTCCTTCGGGCAAAAAGTCCGAAGAAATTTAGAGGAAGGCCGCAGGAGGAAAAGCCTGAGAGAAATTCCAAAGACTAGGGCATAGTGCTTGAAACAATTCTTGCGGACTTTTTGTCCACGAGGAAAAGTATGTGGGAAAGCTCCGAAGAATTTCAAAACCAAGGGAGCCGAAGGACCCCGAAGGGCAAGTGCCCTTGCGGGGGACTCTCGGCCAAAAAGAAAGGCACTTCTCCAGAAGCCGAAGGGACACCTTCCCTTCGGGAGGGTCCAAAGCAAGAAGCCGAAGGGTCACCTTCCTTTCGGGAGGGTCCAAAGCAAAAGCCCAAAGCCGAAGGGAGCAGAAGAAAGCCGAAGGAATTCCAAGGGGTGATGGGCCCGAAGACGTCAAAATCAAGCACGGCGAACTAGCCGTTGGTTTTCAAACAGTGACGGGTGCGTAGACGTCAATTTTAAGGCAGTGAAATAGCTGTTGATTTTGAAAAGCTTAAAGAAGAGCCCAAGGAACTCAGCGACCCGCCAAGAAGATAGCCCCTAGGGCCGAAGGAACCAGGAAGAGACAAGGCAAGGAAAAGACAAAACAGTCCAAGTGGCGAGGGGAGGCGAGTTATTGCCAAGTGGTCATCAAATGGCGCAAACAGTAAGCGGCGCAACCTGCTTTCTCCATTTTGCATTTATAAGCAGACAAACCGCATGAATATCTGGAAGGAGCAGTCTTGTCTGCAGAAAAGAGGCGCAGCCCGTGCTTTCACATTAATGTTTGAATGCCAAAGTCAAGACTAGCGATTACAGAACATGGTTCTAGCAGGCCTCTTTTAGAAGAATGACATCAACAGCAGTGACTTCCTCTTCCCGATGCTCTCAATGCACATGGGCCAACTTGTCAAAGAGCGCCAAAGTCTTTTCAAAAAGCAGCGCCTTCACTTCTCCTCTTTCGATATATTGTAAACTTCTCATTTTGAAGAAGAGCTCTCAGCCTATAAGGCAAAGCTCTGCCCAAAAATCTCTGGGTTTGTAAGGCAGAACTCTGCCGGATTTTACCTTGAATCAAGACTTAGCAATTTTTGCCTCCATTTGAACTTGCACTCACGCATATGTCTGTGTTTTCTTTTAGTGTTAAGTCATTTTCTTTTATGCTTTTCACAAAACGATTCCAGCATGTCTGGTGCATTGTGAAGTTTCTTCTTCTGCAGGTCTGCCAGAAGTGTCTATAGCAGGAATATAGGCGCATGTGAATAGGCTGCCAAAGTGTCTCAGAACACCTTTAATAGTTCTTCCTCCCTGTATCTCTACGGACCCCTGACTCACTAATACAGAAGAGTTTCTCACATCAGATGAAGTGTATGGGAGCTTCTTCTTGGTGAAAAGTGTATGTTCGGGCTGGGTGTATCACATTTTTATTTTTAGGTTTAGGTTTTGTTTTCAGCATCCTTCTCCCTTTTCATCCCCCCCCTTTTTTTCATTTATTTGTTAGCAGTAGGAAGTTCAGGACCTAAAAGATACATCAGAGGGAGCTAGCCCTTATTTAGAGACTCTCCCCCCAGCTTCGTCAGTCCCACAGGCGAGAGGGGAGTTTCCATTGTTGTGTGTGGAAGGTAGGAGCTCGACCTCCTGCCCAGGGTGAAATCCACTGCGTCAACAAAGTTAAAAGAGGAGTGAAGCTCTAAAGTGATTATTCATTATTCATCTTTAACAATCAAACCCTAATCCAAAGCTTGAGCCATTGTGTTCAATCTTCTCATCTAAGAACGAAAACCCTTTGATATACAAGGGTGGAGGACGAAAACCCTCTAACCCATTGAAGTGATTCCATCTAGGGATCATATTTGTGCCGAAAGATTGGAATTTATTCTATTTTTAGTTCATATTTGTGCCGAAAGATTGAAATTTATTCCATTTTTAGTTTGCTATAGTGATCCGTACAATTGTTACAATTATTTGTACAATGCTATAGTATTTTGTACCATTGCTACAGTGCTTTCTACCACTACTACAGCACTTCCATACTGCTTCCTTTTTGTTGTTGTGCGTTGTCAATAAAATTGTTTTTTATGTTGCATGAAGTATGTAAGGGTTTCCTGTGTTTTATCTTAGTTATTCAGTTGATATCCAGTAGTATTATCATCTATGTTTTGTGAGCATTCAGTTTATTGCAATAAAGATTCATGTTGGGTTTTGTGTTTTAGTATTGCATATTATTATTTAAAATTTAGTTGATGCTCCAGTATTGAAAGGAATTCACAAAAACTTCAGAATTCTTATAATTACCAAAAAGGGACATTACAGATTAACTATTCCATAACGAAATGAACAAAAAAACAAATATATCAAACTTCTAATTAACAAACAAATGAATTCTGATAGACTTTAAAAAGCTTAGTTATTCTTAATACACATCAATAAGCCTCGAGAACTAATAAACATAATTAGATAGCTAGCATTAATTAACCAGCTGTTCACAAAATTGCCCAAAGTGTTTAAGTTATCAGGGAAATCGGAATACCAAGTAGATTCAACGCTAGGTTAAGAGGAAGCTCAAAGTGTGCCTTATCCATTAAGCTTATTTCATAAACACCATTTCTATATGCATTTTTGCTAATCTAAGAAAACAAAATCAATAATGCAGTACAGACCAATGCTGGTACTTAAATTGAATGTTTCCAAGGCGTACTATTTAAACTTACAACAAAGGTCTGTCAGTTTCAATGTATGAACCGTTTAAAGGAAAATCCAATTATAGATATATAAGGAGATAATTTTTTATGAGCTTACGGTTTTGATGAAGAAAATTAAAAAAATCAAGATTGTCTTGCGAAATATATGCCCAGCTGCGCTGGGCTAAAACAGAGACAATAGGATATTCAAATCTGCCCTAGTCTAATTACAAATTTCAAGAGGCCTTTAATTCGAGAGATTGTGTTTTCTTCAAAGTCTTACAGGCTAAAATAATTTCAAATGTTGCATCCCTTTTGTTTCTTCATTGTACCTCTGACAACTTGAATTCCATATAGGACACTCAGATTTTCATCCAATCAATTGTAGAATAAAAACTCTTTACAAATTTTAGAAAAACTCATTATCCTTTTATCTATATTTCTCCTACGTTACTGGATACGCCAGTCCAAGGTTTCAGATACGCCAGGAAGCGACGATACGGTATGGAGCGGGTACGATACGTGGAGGATACGACCAGGGCACGTCTTGCCCCCTACGGAACGGCCGGATACGTCCATGGATGTATCTGGCCATATCCCCCGCGGATCGACAAATTAAAATTCATTTTAAAATTCTTTTCACTTTAAAAAAAATTTAAAGTCAAACCTTAGTCAAAAGCGTAACCCTAAAAGGGTAAAACTATTGTGAAAAGCGTCAGCGAACTTTGTTCCTTCCGTCTTCCGCAGCCCGCCTGCGTTTGTTCCTTCCGGCGAAGCGCCGTTGTTGCTGCGGTCGCCATTGCTAGCGGGGTCCAGGTAGGTTTAATTATTTTTTTTTCTTTTAGTTTTAAACTTTTAAGTTAATAATAATATATATATTAATAGTAATAATATATATATTAATATAAGTTTTAACTTTTAAGTTAATAATAATAATAATAATATATATTAATATAGTTAATATTAATATTCTTTTTCTTTTAGGTTTTTTTAATTTATAATGTATATTAATAAATAATATAGTTAATAATAATATTTATATTTTTAATATTTTAACTTTTTAGCTTTAAGGTATTCAAAATATTTTAATATTTATTATTAATATATGAATTACTTTGTTTTATTTATAATTTATTAATTATTAGTATTTTAATTTTAAGTTAATATTTAAATATTTTATTTTGTTTATATAATTATATTTAAATTTTATATATTTTACTTTTTAATATTTATTAATCATTATTTTCACAAATATTAAATACAAATTGATTATGTTTTTAGTTTTAATAGTAATTGGTTTTTTTTTTAGTTTTAACTTTTTACTATTAAATTTTACTAGCAATTTTTTATTTTGTACCAGGACTGGAGCTATAAGCTTATACGGATTTGTCAGAAATTAGAATGTCTCAAGGCGCAAGTGCTAGTTCCGTAGAGCAAGTGATAACCCCCAAATCTGATCCACGAACGCCCCTTTGGAAGTATGTAACAATATTAGAACAAATGCCTGGTGGAGGGTGTTTTCATTGGCTTTGCTCAAAGTGTAACGGTAAATTCAAGAGCTCGTATAGTCGAGTGAAAGCTCATTTATGTGCGATCTCTGGCACTGGAATCAGAATTTGTGGTGGACCAAGCATAGGTGGAAGGCTGGGAAAGGGCTTGCCACAGGCAAAGATCGTTGCATACATCAAAGAGTAAGAAGAGGCAGACGCTGTTGTGGGGCAAAGATCGAAGCATACTTTGAAAAAGAAAGGATCACCACCTGTTGATCCAACTCGTGCTAGTGTGGTGACCCCATCACACCCCTTTCTTGCTACACCCGTTGCGGCCGAAGAGGAAGAGGATTCACCTCTTAGTCACAAGAGAACAAAAGATGCAGGCCCATTGGAGAGGGCATTCCAAAATGACTCCAGCGAGATAACGGAGTAGAGCATCGCACGTATTTACGTATGTGGGTTGTCATTTAATACTGTTAGATCACCATACTAACAAGAAATAGTGAGATCTATCAATGTTGCCTCTAAAAGGTTTGTCACCCTAGGTTATGAAAAGGTGCACACCACCTTATTGACAAAAGAAAGAAAACACATTGAAGATGCATTGAAACCCATCAGGAATTCATGGATCGAAACAGGAGTGTCCATCATTTCCGATGGATGGAAAGATACGGCAAATAGGCCATTCATTAATGTGATTGCAATGAGCCCTAAAGGGGCAATGTTTTTGAAGGCCGTTGATTGTGAGGGGCAAGTGAAGGATGCACAATTCATTGCTAACATCCTGATAGAATCCATTGAAGCAATGGGGCCTCAAAACGTTGTTCAAGTTGTAATGGACAATGCTAAAAATTGCAGAGCTGCGGACATGTTGGTTGAAGCAAGGTATGGGCATATATTTTGGACACCTTGTGCCGTTCATTCCCTCAAACTTATGTTGCAAAAGTTGGGGACAAAAATTAACTAGATCAAACAAATCTATGAGGAGGCAAATGAGATCCAAATGTTCATAACCAACCATCACATGTCCCAAGCTATCTTTAGGACCTTCTCAAAATTACAGTTGTTGAAGGTAACTCTTAATTTAATTTAATATTATAACTTATGCATTTGTAATTTGTAGTGTTTTTATTTTTGAACAATTTTTTAAGTTTATTAATTATTTCAATTTGTTTTAATTTTGTATTAGGTTGCTGAGACTCGATTTGCCTCACACACCATCGTCTTGAGACGACTTGTTAAGGTGCATGAGGCATTGAGTAGCATGGTCATCAACAACTTTTGGAAAGTATGGAGACAGGCAAACAGTGAGAGGGCCACAAAGGTGAAAGGGTGGATTCTTGATGATGCATGGTGGGAACGTGTGGAGTATTTGCTGAGTTTTACTGAGCCCATCGTCAGCATGTTGAAATGTGGACATGGATCATCCATGTTTGGGTGAGATTGATGATGGAATTGACTCAATGATTGAGAACATTAAATCCATCATAAATGCTAAAGAGCAAGATCCCACGGAGAAGTTCTTCAAGGAAGTGCAGTCGCATCTCATTGAAAGGTGGAACAAAATGACCATCCCATTACATCTTCTTGCTTTTGCCTTGACACCCAAATACTACAGTGCAGAGATTATTTCTTTGCCCAGGAGGGTCGCACCGTATAGGGATGTTGAGGTTGCCAAGGGATATAAAGCAGCATTCTCTAAAATCTTTCCCGATCCAAAGGTAGAAGACCAAGTTAGAGAAGAGTTTGTGCATTTCATATCCTCGGTGGGTCACTCCCTTGGTGCTATCCGTGACAAATACAAGATGGATGCTCACTTTTGGTGGTAACTCCATGGGCAAGCATCCACCCACCTTCAACCACTTGCAATAAAAATTCTTTCAAAAGTAAGATTTTAATTTTTTTACTCTACCCTTCTTTTGACCTTTTCGATGTTTTGTTTTAAGTTTTAACTTTGTCTTTTAATTTTTAATTTTTATAAATTATAATTCTCTTTGTGGCTTCAATAGGTTGCAAGTTACTCTTTAGCTGAGCGGAGTTGGAGCAGCTATGGCTTTATCCACTCAGTTAAACGCAACAAGTTGGCTGCAAAAAAGGCAAAGGATTTGATTTATGTGCATTCCAACTTACGTCTTCTCTCACATAAACAACCTCAATACAAAGAAGGGCCAACAAAGTTGTGGGATATGAACCCAGAGACTGTTGATTTAGATGCCTCCCTTACATACATTTCTTTATTTGACACGGAGCTAGACAATGCTTCACACGACTTGCACAGTGGAGCTAGTGGGAGTGGCATTGCTATTACTTGTGGTTCTAATGAACCACATGATGATGAAGACATTGCAGAAGAAGAAGCATATACTATGTAGTGAACAATGACAATGCTGATTTGTTTCTATTTTTGTTCATACATTGTAACATTTCCACCATGTACCTGTTATAATTTATAAAACTAATATAAGTTCGACTATTGAATATTATGATATTTGGCATTGAGTTATGAATATATATTTTGTGGTTATATAACTTATTTTAAGTTATTTTGTTTCCTCTATGCATATTATGTGGTCAATTTTGCTTATATGACTATATTTTTAATTTTATATATATATATATATATATATACATATTTTATTTTATTTTTTTTCTTTTTTCTGTTTTTTTGTACGGTCGTATCCAGCCATATCCAAACCCCAAATCGTATCCCCGTATCCGATACTCGTACCCGTATCCCAAAAAAAAATATATATATATATATATATATTATTTTTTATTCTTTTTTTTTTGTACGGTCGTATCCAGCCGTATCCAAACCCCAAAAAAAAAAAATCATCATATCCCCGTATCCGATACTCGTACCCGTATCCATATCAGCAACTCAGTATTTCTACTCATATTCTTAACATTTCAATTTAAAAATTAAAGCTGATTCATAATTTCATGAGCAAACCAACCCAGATTGAAATTATAAAGTTTAAAGACTTTTCTATGTAATAATTTAGTACTAGACTATTATTGATTAAATATTAAATTACAATTTAAATGAATGTAACTTTGCAATGCTGCCTACACACTGAATGTTAATCAATATTCCCATGTTTAGGATCGAGGATGGAACTGCCCAAGTTTGGAAAATGAAAATAATCAAGTAATTTTATTTAAATAATGTGTTCTTTAAAGTTTTCAAACAAAAATACATGTTTGTAAGAGACTATCAATTTGTTTCGTTAAAATGCAATTTGATAAATTTTGTAACAGTGAAATTTCCATCTTATTTATGTAAGGTTGTGGTGGAAGGATTATAAGAGGTACATGGATACTCTTATTCTGTATTATTTCTAGCAAGGAATATGAGTGGCTCTCATCTCGATTGTCAATGATTGACAATCTGAATGTTTGATGCAATCTCTAATCCCTTGTTTCTATGTAGAACAGAAGACTCCAGATGGTTTGGAGCTCCATCCTTGAGCTAAGGCATGCACAATTTGCTTAGGTCATACATTAACAGGGATTATCTTTGGGTATTAGACTGTACTTGTAAATGCACTTTGGGAATCGAAGAACTTCAATAGGATAGACCTGGCATGCACTTAAGGAACAACATCATTTTTTTGCGTGTTGTTTCTTCGTTGGACAAAAACATTAACATCTCGAACCCTTCCATGTCCTCGTGATGCAATTTCAGTGGCTGCACGTAATAGAGCAAGTACAGAAACCTGATATAACTTTGGCAGGGCATGTGGGGCTATCCTAGGTGCAGGTCAACTTTACTCAGACCAAACAACGGTCTCACAATGACAGTCGTGCAAGCTTTGAATAAGTTTTCAATGGTGTTAAGAGTATAGAGTAGGTCCACGAATGGTTCAATACTAATGTCATGTCTCGGCTTCCAGTAGAAGACAAAAAATGCAGATTTCACAAAATAAAATCTCCCTATCTAAAGCAAATGATCCTTAGAAGAGTTGCACAATATAAAACTTCTAAACCACTCGATAACATAGAAAATATCACAGACATTCATATGGTTTGCAAATATTTTCTTACTATAATGAGGGTGCATAGGTATAATAATGGCGTAGCTGTCCAAGACTACACGAAGCCTGATCCCTTATAAAGAAACTCTCTCTCCTCACTCTGCTGGTAGGATGAATCCCTTCAAGACTGAGGGCGTCCTATAATGATCACAACATTCGCTTCAAGAATTTCTTGCAGTCTTTTCAAAACACCCATCCCTTTGATCAAACAAAGGCATCCTATGGAAAGAAAATTTTCATCTACCCACATTTATTTCATTTCACCGACTTTCTCCTTCCATGGCGGCGCAGCTTGGAGAAAAGTAAATGCTTATGGATGGAGGTAATAAATTTTAGGAGTGTTTCAAATGACTTCAATCTCTCTTGTTCCCCATGAGGCATACCTCAAGCTAACTTTTGCAAAATTCACCTAACTTCTAGAAGTAAGTGGTTTAAAAAGGCTAAAATTAATCTTACACACCTATGTTCCAATAAATTGAAAATTGTCTGTAATGATTCTTCCTTTAATTAAGAATTATATTAGCATTTAAAGGGCAAAGTTGAAACGATAACCATCATCAAACAAATTCAAGGTAGGCAGAATCGACTACCCAAATTGGCCTCCTTGTGGAGCACCGAAGGCAAAAAGGACTAAAAGTACTTATATTAGCTTAATTAGATCCAAACATGCATCCTTATTGATAGGAAAAGAGATAATATCTTCTTATATACACGTGTTAAAGATTTGACTTCTGTCTTCACCAATTCCAGTGAATGAGGACAAGCGGCGTCACTCTAACTATGATGCTATCTCAGGTTCAAGATTTAATGCAAACAAATACACTAAGGTACAAATTACTTCCCAAACAAGACGGACCTGAAGACGGCTCACAACAGCCAACAGGATAACGCACACAAAACATGCACACAATGAAGTCGAAAATACATAAAATGCAATGGATAAGCTAAACAATCAACGAGGGCAAAAGCTTCACACAAGGGGTGTTACAATTGGGAAGGTTGATGACCAACAATTAGTTAATCGTTAGCTAACAGCTAATTAATAACTTTAACACCTTCTCTTAATGACTAAACCGGAGACTGCTCCAAGTTTGTACTAAAATATTACAAAGGAAGTCAGACCAAAGAGTTTATTCATTATATTTATATACTTTTTTTTAGATATCAACATGAATTTTGTAGTTCTCTGACATTTTGTTGTTTTCCAATGTAGCATCTTCGGTGTAGACAAAAACCCAAGAAGATAGCCAATAGCAAAACAAGGATCCAGTCGCGTGGACATAAAATGTATCAAGTTGTCCACCAGTACTTTGTCGGGTGATTTATTGACTCATAACTTCGGCCTAGACTCCATAGTTCTTAATCTAGAATCTTAAAGATATTGATCAATTAAAATATAACAAGCTTGCGGAGCCTTCTTAAGTCCGTACATGAACTTAATCAACTCGTGAACTAGATGATCAATAGTAGATGACTGAGAACCTTCAGGGTGCATCACATAGACCTCACAATAGGAGTAAAAACTAACTCCGCAGTAGCAATGGGAGTGAAAACCAACTCCGCAGTGGGAAAAGAAACCATCAACTCATCTATTCCCTACTATTGAAAAAAGATTTTCGCAACAAAATGAGTCATGGACTTGTCCAAAGTACCAATTTTGCCCACCCGTTTGCATCAAATGGGTTGTTTAACTGGCAGTTTAGGTGCCACACAAAGGTCATAAGCAAGAGCAAAATGACCATGCTTTGTTGATGTAAAAACCTTGTTCGCAATCCTCTGAGCCAACGCCTTTGACTGAGGCATTTCATCCACCTGCACAACTGCTCGTGCATTTGACTGAAATTGACGAATTGCATCCTCTTACACATCCTTTATAGTGGATATTCCCTCCTCAACTAGTGCATGTAAGTTAACTGGAGCAAGGTCAACAAACCTATGAGGAACTTCATCCTCTAACATGCCTTGTATGGTGGAGTCTCCCTCCACACATGCATTTATGTTGACTGTGGTAGGGTCAACAAGCCTATACAAGCCACCTTTCCCAATACCTAGAGGACTTACTCTATCTTATTTTATATGAGATACAATACATTGTTTCCCAAAGAAATGTACAACAATGTTGGAATTTTCTATTAATTGACTAGCGGACAAGAGTTTTTAATTCATGCTAAGAACATACTTAGCATTTCTAGCATTATTCAACCCTATGAAAATAACTCATATCCCTTCTACTGCATATGACTAACCATCACCGAATGAAACTGAATCATGAAAGTTTGCTCTTGTAGTAAGTTTGACATACCAATCCTTACAACATGTGAAATTTCTAGATGCACAAGAATCAATGAACCAGCAATTGGTAGCACTATCGTTCGAGTATAATGTCATGAGGGCATACTCTTCCTTAGAATCCCATTCTTCTTCAACTATTGCCACATTTTCTACTTGATTAGTTTGTTGGAAAAGTGCATATTGTCGTTTCCAACAATCCATTTTGAGATGCCTAACCTTATAACAATAAAATCACTTCACCTGGTACTTAAAAGATGAATCAACAGGGATACATTTCCACTTCCCCTTTGACTTAGCTACAAATGCACTATATGCTTATCCAACATCAGACTCATTTGCTTGTGTCTGTCTATATTCCTTCTGCATCAAATAGGAGATAACCTAATCAAATGTCAAGATTTGGGTTTCTACCATCAAGTGTAAAACCTAATCATGAGGGTATCATGTTGTTCAAAAAAAACCAACCAAGTCATCATTGTCCACCTTTTTGTTAGAGCCTATGAGTTGGTCTCGGAGATCTTTCATCCGAAGAAGATGTTCTGACAGGGACTCATCCTTAGACATCTTTGTGCAAAATAGTAATTCTTCAAGTACAAAACCCAACGTTTCTCCAAAGTATAAAATTTATTTTTTAGATTGGTCCAAAGCACACTTGCCTTGGTGACATTTCGAACCTTAGGAATCATGTCATCTTACAAACAACTTCAACAACAGCAAGGCCTCCTTATGACACTTGTCATGATCCGCAAAATTTGTAGCAGGTCTTACTTCAGTGCCAAGAACAATTTTATCACAATCACAATATTTCGCAATTTTTAAAATCTTATGGCTTCAAACATTATAATTATAACCAATTGATGCTTACACTTTTGACAGAACTAAACTCTGAATATTGGCCATTTTACACAATATTTGACACCCGACCTGGAAATCAAAGCAACAGGGAAATGCAAAATTTAAGATTTGAATTTACTTTAAATCTGAACTTCAAAATTACTTACTAAATTTTGAAACCATAAAACCGGACTGTAAACTAGTGTCTTCTCATGTTTGCATATTCACACAAATTACAATTTGCCTTAAAATTCTTTCAAAACTCATCCTCCTTGTGATTTGTTATCTTCAACTACAACTCAGGGCTATAAAAAAGCCTTCAATTTACCTTAGCGTCATGAAACGTGTTTGGTTTGCATGATCCCTTCAAATCGACTACAAATCGCAACCCTCTTGTCCTGACACTGCAAATTGTGACCCTCTTGATCTACACAAAACCATGAAATGGAAATTGTGTGAAAACTGTCTCTGGATTTGCTTCAAACATCGAATCACAACTTCCTAGGAAACCTTATCCTTCTTCACATCCCGGTTTGTTTGCGTCTACAATGGGATCTACAAAACGTAATCAATCTAGTTTTACTTCAAAAAATGGTGTCATTTGAGGGTCTTCCTATGAAATTTGTGTTTGAACCATTATACAATTTCACATTTAATCCTTTTGCATCTTTCCCGTGATGTATATCCTTTTTAGTCTTTCCCATGCAAACATTCCTATTTTCTCTTTCACAATCTGTCGATTTCTACAGTCTGACTGCATGTTTTGTGTTCTTCCTCTGCAAATTATGTTTATGGTCTTGCACAACCCTGATCAGTGTTGTTTTGTCGATGAAAATCGATGGTGTTTTATTCATTCTCTACCTCTTCTTTACAGTTCATACCCTACTAATTTTCCTAGGACTTCCTCAAACCTCAAACCTCTTCTTTTCCACAATTTGTACCCAACTATAGATTCCTCGAACTCTGCAACTCGTTGTTCATACCCTTCTTTCGAGGCTTCCTTAACAGTGGCTCTAATACCAACGTTAGCGAATATGAATGTTGAAAAAATGAAGAGAAAATGGAAGGCATAGGATAAAACTTAAACATGTGTGTTGATCTTTTTTATTAAGCACAAAAGAAGTTACAGTAGCTGTAAAAGTTGATAACCAACCATTTGTTAATGGTTAACTAATAGTTGATTAATAACTTTAACAAAATCTTAGCAATGATAATTCATTGCAACTTCACCTAGGTAGGACATGCAAACAGAGAATGTACAAGTCATAGAGAACAAATAAGAGTGTGGTGCCAATATAAACACTAGTGTCGGATGAATAAGTAGACCCCCAAATAAGAATAGCGTCAACTCATAAGGGAACAACTTCGTCGACCGTCGACCAAGGATATGGATACACCACGATGAGTGCCTACTCGATGGAGTGCCAAGAGATAATCACCAAAGGCGAATAGGTAGGATTGAACATTGACCATGCAAGGCAGCGAAGGAGAAGTTGTCATTTGGCAGTTGTATGACACAAGTGTTGAGTTGCAAGAAGAAACTAGGAAACTCACATGATCCATGCTTCCAAATCTCTAGTCTACCTTCTTCACAAATATGTGTATCCACTCCTTTAATAAAATGATGCATGAGCATCCATGTTCACTTCTAATCCTACATTACCGAAAACATTTAGAATAAAAAATAAGCTAAGTTTTGTTTTGTGAAAGTTTTATTGCACACTAGTTCTTTACATTGCTTTGCGCTTCATCTCTACCCGCGTAAATCCTTCATATTGTTTTGCGCAGCCTTTGTGCATGCAGGTTGTTCTTCCACGCAGCCATATTCATGTATGCAGCCTGTTATCACAGGGGAAACATTGTGCAAGTCTTTGTTCAATCCAATGCAAAGTAGAAGGTTGAAGTCTTGTGATGCCGAAGAGTTTTATTGTGCACCTTTCCTTGCAAAGATAGTGATGTCTTATGCAGGGTGTTGGTTGCCAAGACTATAAATATGTAGATCATTTCTTAAGGAATCTTCCATGCAGATTTTGGTTTTAAAGTGTTGCAACTTAGTCTTGCAAGGTTGTGATCCCTGCACAACCTGTCTCATGCACACTTGTTCGTGCAATGTGTTATGAGCAACTCGATAAAAGAGTTGTTCCATTTCTAATTGTTTCATTTAATACCTTGGATGGCGGAAAGTTGTTGTAAGCTCATTCAATATCACACTGCAATGTGTTTTGGGCATGATGCATTATGGTGCCTTTGGATTCTATTCTGCATTTAATATTTTTAACGCATGGTGATGTTTTACAAGTACTTAATGATAGTTGTGGGTTGTTGAGAGCATTAATGTAAGTAGGTGGGTCTTGTGCCTATATAAACATTCCCCTGCACTTGAGTCAACTAGTCAGCGAGCTTGAGGATTGTATGTAGTATTTTGAGAGAGTTAAAAAATTTGCAAAGACCATGAGTTATCAAGTAGGAATCTGAAGATCTATTAACGCATCTCATTTGAGATAGCAGTTGTGTATGACGTGTGAAAGTTGTATTTCCTATTATTGAAATCAAATAAAGAACATTGTTGCCAACGCCTGCAGTAAGAAGAGCAGGGGCAGGCAACAACTGAAAAAGCAACATAAGACAAGGGTGTCTTGAGGGTAGCATAAGAGAAGCTGTTTTGAAAAGCCCTGTCGCTACCTAAACAATAAGAAGACCCTTATGGGATAAGCAAGTGGTAATGGAGAATTAAATAAATACTCTTGCACTCCAAATAATTGTAAGGTTTATTGAGAATTAGATCAGGAAAAAAAAGAGCTCATTAAGAGGGTTGTAAGGTTGAAAACCGAGTAATTTCTTGGTGAAAACATAGATCAGTGGAGAAAGCACATCGCTGAATTTAAGGAACTCAAACCAAAAGTATAAAGCGTCTTCTAAGAATGGCACAAGCTACTAGCTGAGGAAATCCAAACCAAGTTCACCGAGTGTTTGATCGACTTGTCCTAGGATGGCAAGGAATGTAGCGCCTAAGGAATGTTGGCAAGGAAAATTCACTGTGACTTCAACTAGGTAGGGAGTGCCAAAGTTGAGATAAAAGGTAGCACAAATAAAATTGCACAAGTCACAAAGAACAGAGAAGGATGTGGTGCCAAGATCAACACTAGTGCTAGATGAATAAGCAGACCCCCAAGGAAGGATAGCGTTGGCTCATTAGAGAACAGCTTTGCCGATTGTCGACCAAGGATATGGATACACCAAGAAGAGTGCACAGTCAATGGCGTGCCAAGAGATGATGACTAAAGATGAACAAGCAGGACTGAACATTGACCATGAAAAGCAAAGAAAGAGAAGTTGTCATTTAGCAGTTGCATGAAACAAGCGTTGAGCTGTCGGAGGACACTAGGAAACTAGAATGATCCATGCTTCCATCTCTCTAGTCTACTTTCTTCATAAATATGTGTATCCACTCCTTTGAGGAAATGATGTAGGAGTATCCAGGTCCACTAAGTATTCCTACATCAACCAAAAACATTTAGATTAGAAAATAAGCTAACTTTTGTTGTGCGCAAGTCTTGTTGCATGAAAGTTCTTTATGTTGATTTGCCCTACCTTTGTTCCTTTGCGCAAAGCAACATAAAGAACTTGTGCACAGCAAGACTTGCACACAACAAATCTTAGCTTACTTTCTAATTTAAATGTTTTTGGTTCATGTAGGATTACAGGGGAACCTAGATGCTACTGCCTCAAAAAATGTTAGGGAAATTGGACGGACTTAGTTAGTGATTTAAGTGTTAAGAGGTTGGAAGTTGTTAACTGGATAAGAAACTGAATGATAAGGGAAGTAAGCAGATGTGTGAGAATGCTGTTGAGAAAGAATGATGATATTCAGCTTATGCTAAGTAAATGTAATGATGGTTGTTATGCTAATGGTTACGAGTAGTTTCTCTTACTGCACGTGGGTTATAAGAATGCTTAATAAATGTAGCTATGTTTTTTCATGCATTGTTACAAGAGGAAAGAGGGAAAAGTACTCTCAAAATGTCTAGTCTCTTGCATAATAAAGTTCAAACATAAACCAGCATTGTTGATGGATTATGGAACCTCAATACTATTCTGTTTATCAACTAGAAGACCAAATGGAGCCTCTGGCTCTCTAGATGGGCTTTGGTTGAGACATCCTACAAAGACAATGTTGTTCTTCCAAATCAATGGGATGCGCCGATACACTTGATTTCCTTTTCCCCATGTTGGTTGTTTGTTAAAGCATGGCACGAGGAATATTGCAGTTTTGGACAAACAGGAATAACTTGAGAATAACCCACGAGTTATTCCCGAGTTTCTTAAATAGTGGTTCTCAATTTTTTAATTTTTTATTTTTTATTTTTTATTTTACACTTAGTTTCCCAGGCTTTTCCTATTTTAATCCCGAGTAATTGAATTCCACTTACACTTAGATTTCCACGTAAATGAAATGCCCTTATGTTCAGAACAATGTAAAAAGGCCTGAAAGATCAGGTAGGCTTGGCAAAGCTCTCTGAAGAATTATATTTGACACAACACTTCACAAAGACAAAAGATGAAACAAAAAATGAGAAAAGATGAGCATGTACATGTCTGTCCTGGCCCGAATTCCTCCTCTGTGAGACAAAATATGAAGCAAACCACCTAGGTTGGAATGTTGATCAGTTGGGATGTTATCTATAGGATTACTTGGTCGAGTGACACCTTTTGTATCGAATTTTGAGCATGCTTTGGTTAAAAGAGAGCCTTGAAAGGAATTTGAACAGTCATCTGAGGTGGGAATTTAATTGCAAGGCAGAGAGAAAAGAGAAGAAACCAGAGAATAGAGTAATCGGAGATGTGGAACAAGGGAGATGGGTGTTTGGTTGTATGGCATATCCATGTGATCTTGTAACCTTGCATTTCTTGTTGATAGTGGATTGGAGGCGGAGCCCCACTTTCTGGAGTTTTCTGTCACCATGTTTCTCTAGGGTAAATGTGTGTGTTTACTCATGTATGTTCCGTTTTTTATTTCCTCTCTATGTTTATTCATTAAATTCTCAGTTCTTCAAGTAATTGATGAAATGTGGCCACTCTTATGAACAAATGTAGCCATATTTCATCACATTCTGGCATATAATTCTGCATAACAATAATCAGATTATAAGATTCAAGTTAATGAATTAGACATTGGTCTAACAAAGCTAATTACAGATCATCACCAATAAACTTGTCCCACATCAGCCCTAAATGCCTTTTTCAATGCACACACATTAAATAGCTGCATTAACATTACCCTGGAAACTCAAACTTCTCTATTGTTTTCAGCAGCAAGGACTTGATGGCAGAACAGCCAGTTTGGATGAAGACCATATAATTGTTGAGCGCACACTTGTTAGTGATAAGTTACTTTGAGTTCAACAGAACCCTTTGTTTGACTGTTTTCTTGTTGTTGACTACATAATGCATGGTTGAATATTGACATTCTCATAGATATAGAACATGACTGTTTTCAGGAGGCATTGAATTCTCAATTCTTCAAGTAATTGATGAAATGTGGCCACTCTTATGAACAAATGTGGCCATATTTCATCACATTCTGGCATTAACAGCACCCTGGAAACTCAATCTTCTCTCTTGTTTTCAGCAGCAAGGACTTGATGGCAGAACAAGGGATTTGGATGAAGACCATATTGTTGAGGGCACACTTATTAGTAATAAGTTACTTTGAGTTCGACAGAACCTTTTGTTTGATTGTTTTCTTGTTGTTGACTACACAACGTATGGTTGAATATTGACCTTCTCATAGATATAGAACATGATTGTTTTCAGGAGGCAAGCTAACTATTGACCTTGTTTAACTAGCATGGATTGCTTTGATGAAAAATCATATGCTCTTTGATTATTGTGCCATAATTGAGAAAGGAATAAATGAAATTTGATTGTTAGCATTGTTTGGCCTACTAAGTTGATCCATGAGTGATAATTTACTATTTTAAAATCTTTGTTGCTATTAATAGTGTCATACTTTGCTGATTGGATTTAATCCTAATTGAGACATTCAGGCCTTCAAAAGGGATGTTGACTGTTTGATTTCAGAACCTATTTATTGTTCCATGGGGATGTAAAGCGGTTTATTCAATTCAAGACACACAAGTCATTCTATGGGGAATATTGAACAGTTTGATCCCCAGTCTGGACACCTAAGTCGCCTCGAGGGGATATCAATATGTATAGAGAGAGCTCCTACATGGAATGCATGATCACTTGTGAATCATTTTAAAGAGATATATTGATGGATTGTTGTCATGTCCCCTTTTCTAAATTAAAATAATTAATAATATTATTTAAGTTTGGCCAGGGCATTTATAATCTTTTTGGCAACTTAATAATATTATTATTACTAAAATAAAAATTATTTTTAAATACTTAAAATAATAATATGACTAAGCAAAAAATTAACTTTACATTATATTAAAGGCAACTTACGTCTTATTATTATTTAATTAAAAAGGTATTTTGTAATGTAAAATAAAGTCAATGCTAAAATATAAATACAAGCATAACTTTATTAAAAAGAAAGAAAAGCCCCAAAGTGGAGCAGCCCAATTGGAAAAGGCAAAAGAAAAATAAGAAAAAAACAGCTTGGGGGTTTCTTTTGGAGATCATCTTGAAAATTCATATTACTCTCATGTATGTTCGATGCAAACGCTTCAGCTACCGCAATAAAGGACAAAACCCTCCTTTGGGGATGAATTTGAGGACAAAAACCCTCTCATCTCCCAAGGTAACTCCATCCACGAGTTGTAGTTGTGCTTTAGTTAGAATTCAGTTTTCAGTTCACCTAGGGCACGTTCTAGAGCTAATTTTCAATTCATAACTGCGATTACATCTAGGGCATCATCAATTCCAGCTTTTGGAGCCCATTCAGGGCCTAATTAAGAGCTGATGTCACCCTTTAGAAAAACATTTCATTGCCAACGTCATTTTGGTGGGCAAATCTTTGTGTTCCCAGTTTGCATTATCATCTTTTGGCCCCAACTTCCCATCTTAAGCGTCATTTGTGGAGGAACTTTGGTAATCAGCCTTCGAGTGTTTCTCTGTGGTTTTGATGTGAAAAATAAATAAATAAAATTTGTTTTGTGTTGTATTTGATTTCATCTTGTATATTTGACCTCACAAATCAAATCTAAATATTCAGAGGGTTTATCAGTGATTTCCAAATCATTTGGGTATTTTGTTTCAAGGGTTTGCTTTCATAAATAATAGAAAATCAGATTATTGTGTTTTTCCACAAGAATTTCTTGCAATAAAATTTAGATCTTATTATTGTTGCTTTAGGTTTTTCCGGCAAATCCGGAGTGAATCATGGAGTTAATGAGTAAAGATGATTTGGGAATTAAGCTTTGCAAGGCAGGGAAGAAACTTGAGAATCTGCCTCATTCAAAAAATATTCTACTCAGAGTTTTGGAGGAAGTGGCAAACTATTTGTCCATGATAAGACAATCAAATTTTGAGTCTATGTTATGGGCAGTGAATCCATTGATGACTTATTTGGCTAAGCCCAAGATTTTGAGACACCCAGTTCCAAATGTGAATCTTGTAGTTATTACTTGTATTAGTGAAATTACCAGAATAAAAGCTCTTGAAAGGCCATACAACAGCAACACCATGAGGGAAATATTTCAATTGATTGTGAAAAGTTTTCAAGGATTAGATGAAATCAAAAGCCCTTATTTTGCTAAGAGGGTTACGATTTTAGAAATTATTGCAAAAGTCAGATAATATTTTGTAATGATGGATCTTGAATGTGATGATCTTATTCTTAAAATGGTCCAACATTTCTTTGCTACTATTAGGTAAAATCATGCATAAAATGTTGTTACCTCAATGCAAACAATTGTCTTTAATTATGAATGAAAGTGATGATATTTTCCAGCCACTCCTATAAGTTCTATTGGCTAATATGAGAAAGGATGAGCAGAGAGTCTCACCAGTTGCAGATGCATTAGCTCAAAAGGTAGTTAATCAAATCACTTGATTGTAATGTCCCCATTTCCACATCATGATTAAACAGGGTTTGAAGACCTTTAGTTTATTTGCCCATAGATTAAAGGAGCCCTTTTTGGAGAATGTTATTTTATTAGTTATTTATTAATTGTTAAAATAGTGATTTTTATCATAAAACAATTATTAATTAATTAATAGAATATTTAAAAAGTGGTTTTTACCACTAAAGTGCTTAAATGAATTAATTATTAATTTATTTGCCTTAAAGTAATTTTAATTACTATTTTAATTAAAGCCAATAATTAATATATTATTCAAAAAAAAAATGTCGGCATGGGAGCTAAAGGAAAAGGAAAGGTGTTTTATCTTCCCAAAGTGGTTCACCCTCTTTGGAAGTTATAAATACATAGCAAAGACTACAATGGAGTATATGTTGAATTTTGATAAAATTGTTCTTCATGCTTGAAAAAAACTATTGTGATGCATGCCCAATAGAGGTTCGCTACCGTTGGTGATTGATCAATCTAAAAAGGTGTCTTTTGACACCACCTTTTGCAAGGAGATCTTGTTCTTGCCCTAGAAGTGGGGCGAATTGCTTTGGAGAATTCGTGTGGATTTTTGTGAAGGTTTCGTGATTCTTTTCTTGCATGTTAAGCTTGCTAATTAATTATAGTATTTTTGCAAGTGGAGCGAATCACTTGGGGAGCTTAGATCTAAGGTTTGGAGGCCTCTTTTGGTCTATTTAATGCAAATTAAATATTTTGATTTTATTTTCTAATTTTATGCGTGTTGGTGTGAGGAGTTGGTGGAGTTCGTGAGGGTTTGAAGTAGAAAATTAAATAATAATTTTCAGAATTATTATTTAATTATATTGATAGGAAACTAGGGTTTTCAGAATTTCGGAGCAACTTTTGGTGACCTTCTCATGGAAGGAAAATTCCAAAATTATTTTTAATTGATAGCCATTATTTTTATGATCGGTTTGAGTTCTTATTTGCATCATAATTCCAAATATTGAGGGAGTTATGAATTTTTTAATTTTTCAACTGTTTGTAGGAAATAATATTTGTTGAGTGCAAATTTTTTGCAAGGGTTTAAAGCGAAAAAATATTCAAAATAGCGACTGTATTTTTGAAATTAAATCATATTTTTCAGCTATCATAAAGTGGCATTTGAGCTTCAATAATTTGGCAAAAAGGTACTTGTTTCGTGCATTTAATTTGCTGATTGTTTTCTACAAGTATTTAGTTAATTTTGAGACAAATTATTGGCTGAAAATCATCTATAAAACCCTATCATTTTGGCATCTAGAATTTCTAGAGTTCATTAAGGGTTTTGTCAGCTTGTTTGGCAATCTAAAGTTTGTTGATTGCATTTTCAGATTTGTGGATTTTGGAAAAAACCCCTTTTACCCTAATTCATCCCATCAGCAAAATAGTGAGGAAGTAAAGGGGGAAAAGCATCACTTGATGAATGCACAAGTGAGGAATATGTTTTAGTTCAATACACACTCATCAATCCACCGGGGATTGAGTCCATGCGACAAGATAATGTGTCAAGTCGAGAAGCATATGAGGCTGATTTTTCGGATGATTGTGTTGAAACACATGCACATGAGAAAGATGCCTCACCAAGTACAAATGTTGATTTTCAGCTTGCTGAAATGTTCAGATCAGCAACTATTGATAAACGTTGTGATTACAGCCCAAAGTACGATGGTCATATCCCAGATATATTGCTCCATACCATGTCTTTACAAGAATCTTGTCATCATGGACAACATTCTAAAAAGGAATATAGGGTGAAGGATACTACTTGCAACATAGGGCATATGAATTCTTTGATTCAAGCTCCAAATTGTTTTTGCATATGGGATTTGGGTGATCTTTTGAGGCACAAAATGGAAAAAGGCTTTAAAAAGAATCATATTACTATTTCTAGTGAATTTTAAATCCCATGCATTTGGATAAAAAGGAATCGTATGAGGAATCATATAAAATATGATGTGCATTCTATCAAAGTTGTAAAGGACCAATGCTGATGATTCATAGATCACTCCTTGGAGCAAACGATAGACTAGAACATTTACAGCATGTTGTCAACCTAAGGTATGTAATGATCCCTATATCATAGGTCTAGGTGAGACATGGATCAGTATGGGAGTAGTATCCAATTTTAGAACTACTGTCCCCCTCATTTCCAGCTTGCCCAACATTTTATTTGCAGCCATATAGGACTGTTATATCGCAATGAAGATGCATTTCTCACCTATTGTCATTAGTGAAGTGTTTGCAGTTGATAGAAGATAGTTTCCAGCCACTACAATTCCGATATGGGCAATCATAAGGTCCGATCCAAACCAATTGTTGAAGAGAATAGCTTGGAGCAGCGTGGAAGCAACAATTGAAGTCCAAGGTAATCAATGTAACAACAAATTAGGCGAGGTAGGTATAGTATTGGTCATGCAATGGTTACATTCTATTGGAAAGTTCACTATAGAGTTGAAATCCAAGAGAAAAGTGGTAGTGCTTTGAGGCATCGATAGAGCTCCAAAAGTTGTCATGGCTGAATAAATGGAATATCAATTGGTGACAACCACGATTTCATCCATAGGTGAGACATTTGATCATGATGGCATTTGGTCTATTTTGGATTAACATGGTATGGTGTTGTTGGAACCAAGTTACATACAGGTTTGCCACCCTTGGATGTGTGAAGGAGCATTCACAAAATTTGGGATACTACAAGATGGTTTCTCCATTCCTTGCATCATGAAGCTTTGCATGATGTTTGATTTTGCACTTTCAAGATTGTCATTAAGTAAAGAGCACCAACAAAAGTTACAAAGGAGTTGTGTCAGATTTATCCTGCCTATTGAGGAAGTTTTGAGCGCCAGAAGGTCTCAAGGGGTAGTTCACATGAATATCAGAGTGGCTCAACATAAGCTTGGTGGAACGGTTTCACATTCAAATATGCTTACGAAAGATTACAAACAAGGCATATTGCATATTGCAATAGTGTTGCAAGGAAACATATCAAGGATTTTTGTCATCGTAATTTTCAGCTTTAGGGCTAATGTCATCACCATTTCCAGCTGCTACATTACATCATTTGTAGCCATACAAGTCGTTTCAGTCATAGAATTGAGTGATTTTCAATTTGTTGCTGCTATTGAAGTATTTTCAGTCATTGTATAGTTGTTTCCAGCCTCAATATTACTGACATTACTGAATTTTGCAAAGGATTTTCAGTATTGCAGCATTTGTACTATTCTTATACTATTGATTTTTCAGGGTTACTGATTTTGGACTACATTTATCAGTCACATTCAACACCCAATTTTCAAACTTGAAGGAATTTTTCTTGTATCATGCTATTTGTGAAGGGTTTCAGCGATTGGAGCTGCTGAAAGAATTACTCCAGTTGTCAAACTACTATTTTGGGGAAGGTTTCAAATGAACTATGACTATTGCAACTTCGTTCCAGCTTCCATACAAGCTGAGTGGTACAAATTCATGAGGATGTCTGCCTACAGTACAATTGTATGATTTATTGGAACTCCAAGAAGTTATTATGTGGCTCAGTGGGAGGTTCCATATTCTTCGATTCATAGTGGTAACATAGTAGCACAATGAAAACATGGTGGCAAATTCATAAGGCAGCCCTTGGCCTTCTGGGAATTCGTGGATGTTCTCAAGCTCTAGGAAGAAGGCATCATTGATCATCACATCAAAGTGGAGCATATTGTGAGTTGAGTGCATTCCTTGTCGAATCCAAGTCAACGATGGGAAGCCAAATTGTTTCTCAAAGAAGTGATCAAGTTTCATGGATCGCATAAAAATAGGGATGATGGAGATGGTGGATCCTATAATGTTTTTTGGCAGGAGTTGCTTCATTTGACAGGGACAGGATCCAGGCTCTGTGAACATTACACCCTGATGTATCATATTGGCACGATGATACTGGAGCATTTGGGTTTGCATTTGCTTGAGGGCAAGCAAATTATGGGAAGAGCAGACTGTCATGTCCCGTTTTCTAGATTAAAATAATTAATAATATTATTTAAGTTGGACCCGGTCATTTCTAATCTTTTGGGCAACTTTATAATATTATTATTAAAATGAAAAGTATTTTTAAATACTTAAAATAATAATACGACTAAGCCAAAAAATAACCTTAAGTTATATTAAAGGCAACTTACATTTTTGTAATATTCCCAATCAACAAATCGCTACCTTGGAGAGCAGCGCCACAATTAACAAGGGACAGCCAACAAATAGAGATCGTAGTGTTTGACGAGGAGTGCTGCCATTAATTAAGCAAACATTTAATAAAGGGAGCGATGCCATTAACAGCGTTCATTATTATTAATGAAAAGCCCCATGAATAACATTAATTAATTAAATGGTAACCAACATTCATCTTGATGAAAGGATGCCACCTTTGGAAAGGACACACCGTTTGATGAGGGGTTATGACATATTTATATTCATTCACTGAAGTGGAAGAAAGCATTCATTCAACTCGCGTATTAAACATTCACTCGTGTACAAACTTAAACTTCTTATTACACTTAAGGAAAAAAATCCCTTATTTATAAAATTGGATGCAAAGACGGAAACCCTTGTCATCACAACTCAAGGACGAAAACCCTTGAGGCTTATATTGTATTATTCGAGATCTGAAAATTCTATAATAAATCTTTATTTAAATTAATAAATTATCCTTTC